>CM066032.1:1258495225-1259037574 GCA_033557465.1 Ichthyophis bannanicus | reverse complement strand
TACAAGGGATATTTCCCAATTTCATCTTGGACCCCAGAATCTCCAAATCAGATGCTTGAAGCCCAAGCAATCCTACGTGCCCCTATAGCTATAGCTGAGGCTCTGCTTACGACATTCAAAGGAGTCGAAAGCTGCCACGGTTTTAGAATTTGGAGATATCCTGGTCAAAAAATTGTTTTGAGCCCGGGGGGGAGCGGGCGGGGGGGGGGGGGGGTGGGGGGGGGGGGGTGGGGGGGGGGGGGGGGGGGGGGGGGGGGGGGGGGGGGGGGGGGGGGGGGGGGGGGGGGGGGGGGGGGGGGGGGGGGGGGGGGGGGGGGGGGGGCGGGGGGGGGGGGGGTTTTGAGAAAAATTGTTCTTGCCTTTTATTTGTCAGTCACATAAAAGGACCTTAAAGTCTGCAAATGGTCAGCGACTTCTTTTAAGAACCTTCCCACTCTAGAGGACTATAAGAATTAATTCTCGCAGCAAGCATGGAAGCTTGGAAGCTTCTTCTGCCAAAAGCATCCAGGGTCCTAACATTCACGTCCTGGAGGATTAGAGGCCTGTCTCTTGGCACTTCTAATCTTTCTCATTGCAGACTTCAACCACAATAGAGTGGTGAGGAAGCTGAGATTTTATGGGAAACACAGGACAAGGAGGGACACGATACATGGGGGGTCCACCCTGCGATGGAATGAGGAAGAAGGTTGGTTAGGGACGGTGCTTCCCACATCCTTAACATTAGATCATACAGAATCTCATGAATAGGTGTAAGGTAGCGGCCTCCTTAGGAGTTTTAGGATCTTGTTAAAAACATCTAACTCCCTTGGCTCTAAGGCTCTGATTCTGGGGGCCACTGTAATAGAGAGGCCCCGAGCCACCTCTCTGAGTAAAGTCTTGAAAAGACCAAGTTGCTCTGGAGGAGAACATCCTTCGTCTTTAGGAGAGGACTCCTCCTGTGGAAGAAGCATACACCTGCATCGACAGACCTTCAGAATCCTCAGAGTTCAGAGGAACTCGAAGTATCGTCTGTCTGGATGCTCTTTGCAAAGCCCGATACCCGGACCGATTGGGTGGAGTCGTTACTAGGGAATCAACACCGGTACCGGGTTATCGGTACCGGAGGGACTCGCAGAGGGCAGAGTACCGTCATGGGCGGACACCGGATGCCGATTGTCCAAAACGCCCCAACGTTTACCGGATTTCCGGTGCCGATGGCAATGCCAGAGCCGGTACCAGCGGAGTAGGTCTGTTGCATTAGCCACGGGCGTCGATGCCACAAGGAAAGCCGTCAGACTGCGTTCGATGGACAGAATCCTCTGATCCATCGACGCTGGCCACTGCCTGGAAGTCGGTACCGGTGGAAGCCCCACCGGTTACCCCAGAGGCATGGCACCAGGAAGATCCGGTCGAGGCCACGCCTATCGAAATCATCCTGGAACCCCGATGATGCTTTAGAGGCCGAAGCCTCCCGCGGGGTAATTTTGCCGGTGCAGAATCCTCGAGGGCAACCACGGCCAGAGGCATCTCGATGCTTAGAAGGGAGATTTACCCTTTGAGGACCGGCTGGATTAAGTATGTTTAGTTTACCCTGGCGTAAAGCCATGTGAGCGCACCGCATTAAATGGAAGCCAGCCCTGGAAAGACGTCGATGCACACCTGAGGCCCGCATCAGAGGGAAAACTGAGCTTGGCAGCTTGGTTCTGTCGACCTCTTCTTTAGACATCATGGAACAGGGACACACAATCTGTAATTGGAATGGTCAGGGCCTAAGCACTTTAGACACCAGTCATGGGTGTCGGTGACGGAGATAGTACCGCCACATTTTGTGCAATTCTTAAATCCTGAGGCAGGCTTTTCCATATTTAAGGAAAAAGGTTTTGGGCCTAAGGCCCAAAACTGAAGTACATCTGAAGAAAAAATAAATGAACAAAAGGGGTTTTTTTTTGTTTTGTTTTTTTAAAGAAAAGAACCACCACCTGCGGTACCGGTATAGCGTCGAGGAAGGCAGATGTGACAGAAAAGAAATAAAGAAAAAATAAGGAAATTCGTCGGCGGTGACAGGAACACGACCTGCTGGCTCCGTAGAAAAAGAACAACTGAGGAGAGACAGTTGGAAAGGCGGGAAGGCAGCACGAAGGCGCTGTGGGATGCTCCCAAAAGCTTTCTGATTGGACGCTGGGGAGCGTTCCGCGCAGGCTACGTCGGTAACCGACGCACCCATATGTGAAGACTCATTCCTGCTTGTTCCTGGAGATCAGCAGGCATGATTCATGTTGAGTGTAGGGAGCAGCAGAGGGCAAGTTGTAATTGTTACACAAAACCTGGGAGTAAGTGAGAAGCTGGAATGCTTCAAAGCAGGAGACTCAAAAGGGGGAAGAAGAGGAACCACTGCATGCTATAAGTGCATTGCATTAAATCTCAGCCAGCTATCAGTAGCCTGCAGACTGCTCATTAATTCCTACATTCCAGAGCTCATGCTCTACCTAGTAAGAAAAGATATGTATGACGACATATGAACTAAGAAAGGTGGGCTCCAGCATGTTTTAAACACCCACTATGTACTTATTTTATTCCTATAACCTGCTAATAATTTAAAAAAAAACATCTCTCTCAGCATATAACAGTTTAAAATGCATAAAAGCAAAAGCAAAGTGTTTAAAATACATAAAAGCAAAGTATTCAAAAGCAATTATGGATCCCAACAAGTCCATCGTCATATGGCCACCAAACCCAACAGAGTATATTAAAATGTAAACCCATTAGCCATGTGACATTTCCCATTGTAAGTCAATGTAAATATTATGTATATAGTTAAATGAATATACACGGTTTCTCTATGTAAATAGTTTTGAGTTTTGAATTCCTAAGCTTCCTTTGCTATGTACACAGTTTCTATATTGTTATATGTAACTGCTGTCATTGCAGAATTAATGTTAAAATGTAAACTGCTGCTGATCACTGGAAGGAGCGGTATAAAAATGAATTCAAATAAATAAATAAATTAATTAAAGTGCTAAAAGCAGAGCCTATCTGCTGCTGGTCTGCTGCTGAGCACAAGGAGTGGTGATTTTCAGTGTTATACCTGATCAAGTCTGATGAACACTTGTCAGAAAACACTCTTTTAGATAATAAAACTATCATAAATTTACAGCAATGAACTATGTTAACCTTCGATCAAAAATGTTTTACATTTCTTTTATGGAATGAGGCATGTTCGATTAAGTTCAAGCACTTGAGCTCCAGAGGGAGTTCTAGAAGACTTACTGAAGCACAGAGAAAATGAGGTCAGGGTTGGAAAAGAGATTGATGGACGTTATAGTCTTCAAGACATTCTGAGCTAGGAAGCTAGTTGAAGGCGATTTGTGATAATTGCAACTGAAGACTTCCAGTCTGGCACAGGTGAACAGCAGTCACATCTATGCTGTGCCCCCCAGACTCCCATCCTGTAGGACACCTTAATTCCAGCCTGGAAGGGCATTCCAGCCTGAAGGTGACCTGGATTCTGCCACCATCCGGGGGAATTCGCCAGCTGGCGGGGTCACTTGTACTCTGTCTCGGAGCCTGCCTGTAGCTTGGGTCCACTGAGAGCAGAAAGGACACCATGGTGTTGCTCTCATATGTAGGTGAGCATCTGGGATCACATGGACCATGGAGGCCATGTGTCTAAGTAGGCGAGGAGAAGCCAGGCGAGCATTGTCCTGTGCCATAGCACTTCTGAGACTAGTTCCCTGAGGCGTACTGACCTCTCTTGAGGGAGAAAGGCCTTTTCATGAAGGGTGTCCAGTTGGGCTCCTATGAACTCTAGGCCTTAAGCAGGAGTGAGGTAGGACTTGGGGTAGCTTATGACAAAAACCTCAGGTGCTGCAGGGCATTTATGGTGCATCCGGTGGTGCATTGTGCCTTTTTATGAGCCAGTCATCCAGGTAAGGGAAGAAGAAGACCCCATGTAGCCTGAGGTGTGCTGCAACCACCACAAGGCACTTTGTAAAGACCCTTGGAGACGAGGCTAGTCCAAAGGGCAGTACCCTGTATGGTAGTGTTGTTCCCCCACCACGAACCAGAGGTATTTTCTGTAGATGGGGTGGATTAGGATGTGAGTGTAAGCATCCTTTAGAACTAAGGAGCATAGCCAGTCTCCCTGCTGGAGGAATGGCATCAATGTTCCAAAGGAGAGCATCTTGAACTTCTCCCAGACCAAAAACTTGTTGAGTTCTTTTCAGGTCTAGGATGGACCCAAGGCCCCCAGTCCTCTTGGGAACGAGGAAGTACCTGCGAGTAGAAGCTGGTGCTCCAGACGTGTTCTGGGACTGGCTCCACTGCCTTGTTCCAGATTAGTCGTGCTAGCTCGGTCAGGAGCAGGGTCTGTTGAAGGAGAGCTCTGGTGGGCTCCCCTGGGAAGAACTGGGGCAGTGCCTAATGCAGATGGAGGAAGTAACCCTCCTTGACCACCTGAAACACACAGGCATCAGTGGTAATGGCTGCCCACCTGTGGGCAGAAGGCTAGGCGCCCCCCTCCCTGTCAGCAGAGGACCCCCTGGGGATGTGGGGGTCATGCCCAGGTAGTCAAAAGTCTTCCCCAAGCTGGGCCTGAGCCGGTGCCTGGGGCTTCAGGGTTTTCTGCTTTCTGGGAGCATGCCCCTGGCCTTTCTCTTGCTGGGTCTGCTGAAGGCCCGAGAAGACTTGTAAGTGCAGAGTAGAACTGAAGCCCCTTTCTTCCTCGAAGAGAAGGGCTTTTTCCCCCCCAGAGTTTTCTTTTGGGGTTGCACAGGGGTCTTCTTCGAGAGCCTGGTTCTCGTGACATACTCTGTCTCTATTTTGCTGCTTTGTACACCATCGGTTTCCCAAACAGGTTTTCACCTGTGCAGGGGAACGTCAATCAATTTGTCCTGTACCCATTGTTCCAGGTCAGACGACTGCAGCCATGCTTGGCGTCATGCCCCGATGCTTGTGATGGCCACCCTAGCCGATGACTCAAAGCTATCATAGGCTGCTTGGGACAGGAACTTTGAACATTCCTTTACCGCCAAGGTTAGGGTTTTGAACCTCTGTATGGGTTCCCCATTGAGGCCTGCCGAGAATCCCCCAAGCTCCCTCGACAGTTCTTTCAGGTACATGCTGATATAGAGCTAGTATGAGTGGATACAGCATGTTAGCATCGAGCCCTGAAAAGTCTTTCGGCCGAGGGTATCAAGGGTTCAGGCCTCCCTTCCGGGTGGTACCAACAAGTGTGTCCTTTGGTTCTTAAGCCAGCAAATGGCCGACTCCATGACCATTGAGTTATGGGGGAGCTGGGTCTTTTGGAACCCAAGGCTCCGGCATATCCGGTGCATGGTGTCAAGGTGCCTACTGATAATTGGTACCAATGCCAGTGTCTCCCACATCCGAAGAAGGTGGCGATCAAGGATTGGGGGCACTCGGACCATAAGAGTTTCCTTCGGAGGTGTCTCCTATTGAAGTATCTCCAATTTCTCGGTTCACGGGTCCTCCTCAGCCTTTGCCTCAATCATGAGAGCAATGGCCATATCCCTCACAAATCGAGGAAACACAACATCCTCGGGTGGGAGCAGTGTCGTTTTCGCCAGGGGAGATGGGTCTGAGGGGGCATTGCGGTGTCATCTCATATCCGGGAATTCCTCATCCTCAGTCTCCCATTTGGGCACTACGAGTCCAATGTTGCACGATCACCTCGCTTGAGGGCCACAGTCTGTGGTGCAGAGGCCCCGGAGGGTCATCAGTCTAAGCTGCAGGGCTCACCGGGGAGGGCCGATGTCCCGAGGAATGGGACTGGGACCTCGACCAGGGCTGGGGGCTCTCGAGGCCAATGGTGCTCAAGAACCGGATCGACATCTGGGGAAGCCCTCGATGTCGAGGGTCCCGTCGTCGGGGCAGATGAACCGGACATAAATTTATTTATTTATTTATTTAACATACTTTTATATACCGCCCCTTCCGGAGATCAAGGGTGGTTTACATTGAACTCAAAAAGCAAACTTTACAATGAACTTGCAAACTTATGTACAAAGAACTATCTTACAACTAACTGGATACAATGTTAGGGTAACTATATACAGTATTGCAGTATGATACAAAGTTATGGGAATCATTACAGTTTTACAGTGGGAGTGGATTCAGGACCATCATTGCTTCTGTGGTCACATGTATAATGGGCAGGAATAGTAGGGAGTTTTTATTCAGATTGATCTTGGGGCGTATCATGGGAGTTCCCATAGTACTCTTCAAAAAAATGTGTCTTTAGTTCCTTGCGGAACTGTAGCAGGTCTATCAGTGCTCTTAGACTGTCAGGGAGTGCATTCCATAGCATTGGTGCAATGAATGAAAAGGCCCTTCTACTAGTATATTGGGTAGTATTGCGGATATGGTTGAAAGTGGTGTAGGTATTTTGAGAGCAGTGTCTTCGTGTTCTTGAATTTGTTGGGGTGATGAGGAGGGAGGACAGGGGAGTTGTGGCTATTTTATTGTGGTGTTTGGATATGATCATCAAGTATTTGTATTTTATTCTTGAGGTGACTGGGGGCCAGTGGAGGTCGTAGAGAATTGGGGTGATGTGATCTTTGCATTATGCTTTATATAGAATGCATGCTGCTAGATTTTGGGCAAGTTGTAATTGGTATATGGTTTTCTTTGGAAGTCCCTGAAGGACGCTGCTGCAGTAATCTATATGTGGTGTTATTAGGGCCTGAAGTACCGTTCTGAAGTCCTGTTCTTCTGATAGGGGTCTGAGATGTTTGGTCATGCGTAGTTTTAAGTAAATGATTCTAATAAGAGATTTGATATGCGACACCATATTCAGGGATTGTTTGAGTATTACTCCAAAATATTTCACCTCCTTCCTAACTTCAAGTTCTGTTTCTTGTACTTTGAATGTATTGTGGGGAGTGAAGCATGGGTGTCTAGATACATACAGCACTTCAGTTTTACTGAGGTTGATTTTTAGATTATGCCACTAGGGCAGATATATTGCTCTCTAGGGCTGCCATTCTGGTCTCGATGCCAGTTGGCTCCGCAGCCTTCGACTTGGGCACTGAGGACTTTGGGACCGGTGTCGGCAGTGTCGAGGGAGAGTCCTCGATGAGGATGGCCACAGGGGCCCGAGGCCAGTCATCGGGAGCAGACGACTCTTTGCGGGGTACCCTGGGGCTGTGGGACCTGGGGTGGGATTTCTCCTTCTTCCCCGATCTGTCCTCCGAGACGGTTTTCGAGGATTTCTTCTTATGTTTCACTTTCGGGGACTTCTGCTTGGAGGAACCGCGGCTGCAGGACTCAGAGGATGCCCTAGCTTCGCGGGGCACCGGGGTAATCGTAGGGGGCCCTGGAGCATGGTGTTATCGGAGACTCCAGGGCGGAGTCGAATGTATGAAAGAATTTTTCCTGCTGCTGATGACGACTCTTTAGGGCCTTCGGGATCATTGTTCTGCAAACTTCACAGTCAGAGTCATTGTGCTCTGGGCCAAGGCATCGGAGGCAGCAGTTATGTGGATCGGTAAGCGACATGACTTTGCAATACCAGTTGCACTTTTTGAAGCCACTTGAGGCCATCGGAAAATGTGAGTCCCCACCTCCCAGCATGGCGTGAACGCCAGACAAGGTGAACCTCGATGAAAAAAATGAAAAATGGTTAGATGAACCCGAGGAGCGACACCGAGGCAAGCTGGCTTGGGGGCAGGAAGGAACCGGTATGCAAACCAGATAAAATTTAACTATCAGAAAAACAGACTTTTTCCAGGGAAAAAAAAGACAACGTCTGAAGGCCTCCATGGAAAAAAGGAGACTGAGGCAAGATGGCACCCTTGGGTGGGAAGTAGACCATGCATACGTGGTGCATCTCCCAAAGGCTTTCTTTGAAAGCTGGGGAGATGCTTCCGCGAGGGCTCAGTCAGCACCAATGCCACCCATATGCGAGGACAGACTTCCTGCTCATTACTGGAGAAAGGGAGCACTGTCTGGGCAGGAGGAGGTCCTGAGCTGGTTGGTGGGGCGATGAGGTTGCTTCTGTGAGTCCGCAGGCTAGGCAGACAGAGCAGAGGTATTAAGGGGGGGATTATGGGATATGGAAAGGGGAGTACAGAGGGAATGTCGTGGAGCGGGAGGTGGGGTGTGGAGAGGGTAGAATAGAGTGGTATGGGGAAAAGGGGTCTCAAGCCTGTTGGTGCGGATGTGTTCTGAGGCCAAGCATGAGCGAGGATATGCTTGGATGGGATGGGGGGGATGGGGTGGGGAGTGTGAGGATTGGTTCCAATGTTCAAGTTGGTTACAATAAATGTTAGAGGCTAAATGCACCAAAGAAGCGCTCTGTACGGTTTAAAGAGGCAAAGCTTTTGGGAGGGAAGTGGGAGATAATCTTTTTTTCCTCCAGGAGACCCATCTTCAAATGGAAACCACAAAGCAAATACCAAGACTGACAATAATAAGAAGAACCTTGTTTATTATGCCCCAACGCGTTTCGGCTGAAGAGCCTTCCTCAGGGGGTCTTAAAGAAACACATCAAAAAAATAATATAACACAATTAAAAACAGAACCATAAATACAAATAAATATAAATAGATCAAAAACTTTAAGTAATGTATAAAGCATATTGAATCAAACAATCAAATGTACCCAAATGTATAAAAACATATAAATAGATATAGCCAAATCATTAAAAATTATAAATATGCAGAATGAAATCATTATCAATTATAAGATCATAAATATTAATCTTACATTAAGAATGCAATAATAAAAAGGATACAATAATAAAAAGGACAAAACCATATAAACAAATAAAAACCAAAGGAGGAGATGAGGAGGATATGGGACCAAATAAAAAAAGTAAATACCTTAAGTCAGTCACGTGATACACTGAAAGCTGATAAACAAATAAATAAATTTGTCATGTAAAACCAAGAATGCCAATAAAAATTACCATACACTAAAATTTAACCCAAGATAACTTATACCAAGAGAGCTTACAATTGATCAAATAGTGATTGTAAGTACAAACAAAAGAGGAGAGCGTGTCACAAAACTTGTTCCAAAAAACCTTATCCAAAAATATTATTGCAACAAGGCAGGAACGCTTTAAAAAAATCTTTTAAAAGGATTTTATGTATTGTAAATATGTACATTGTTGTGTCTATGGGGAACGAAATGAACAAAGAAAGGGTAAAAAACAAGCCATCCTCCCAACATTCGTGCGGCATGTCTATAACGGATAAATTCATAAACTCCGCAGAAGAACTCAGATTGCAAGCACAACTAGCATCCCAAAAAATATATATATACATGGTTGTGTTACTAAATGACCGTTTTCAGTATAACGGAAAGAGTATAAATAAAAGAGCACACGCGTATGACATATAATAGTGTGCAATAAATTAGCTACGAAATGATCACAAAGCCTTGTGAAAAGAAGAATCATTGCTAATTATAAAAACGGATTAATTGGAAATGTTTATTTCTGGACCAATAATACAAATCCCCCTAGAAGCGTTTCAAGAAAACGGAAATTTGATTCAAAGTCGGAAAAGTATTTTAATAAGTCTTATCGCAAATCATCTGCTGCAGGTAGCCCTGAACCCTTTAAAAAGAGGAGTCGTAGCTCCCATTCAGACCCTCCCGATCCACCAGCTCCTCTCCTCCCCTCTCAGGATGCCCCTCTTTCATATCATAAACAGGGTTTTTCTATGGACGCTCTTTGGAAAGGGGGAGGTGCTCATCACAAGGAGCAGCCCTCCACATCCAAGGATCTCCAATACCACCCGTCCGCGACCTATTCATGAGGCAGGGGGAGAGGGAGAGGACAGGGCTACCAACAGCAGTGGGATCCTTAGAAGGTATTTTTAATTTATCTACACATGTTCTTACCCCTATTGAAACCAGTGTGTTACAAAAGGGGCTATCTTTTGTTCCTTCTGTTAAACATGATAAATTTAATACCCAAGTGGAACTTTTTAAGTTTTTTAGAAAACTCCATCTTAAAGATTTTTTTAAAAATCAGGGTGAATTAAATAATGATCCTTCAATTCTAAAAAAAACATTCTACTTGGATGCCTAAAACTGACAATGCCATTATCAATACCTTTCAAACAGTCGTACTTCATGAGATACAAAATATGTATGACACCAAGAAGCCTCATACCTTTTTCAATTTGAATAAAGAGGAGAGACATGCACTTTTTTGCCTTAAGAATAATTTTGATATCATCATAAAACCGGCAGATAAAGGCGGAGCGCTTGTAATTCAAGATAGAGGTTGTGATGCAGCGGGCCCTCTGCTGGAGAGAAAAAAAGTTTTAAACTCTGAAAGAAAAAGAAATTGCCTGCAATTTCCAGAGAACTTACCTAGAGGGAGCAGGAGAGCTGAGACAGAGACCACAGAACCACGCCCTAGGGGGCAGGACTCTTATTCCAAAAGCTCACATTTAAGAGCAGGCAAGCCAGAGTTTGGAGGCAAGCAAGAGTCTGGAGGCAAGCCAGAGTTGGGAGGCAAGCCAGAGTTTGGAGACAAGCAAGAGTCTGGAGACCAGCAAGAGTCAAGAGGCAAGCAAGAGTCAAGGGACTTGCCTGCAAGGAGCTCAGCTGCCAAAGCCTCATCAGCTGAGAGAAAAAGGACAGGCTGGGAGAGGAGAACCAGTCCTGAGAGAGAGAGGACAGGCCGAGAAGGCCGAAGCCAAGCCAGACCGCGCCCAGAAGCCCGCAAAAGAACAGGCCTTAAGGGCCAGAGAAGGAAAGACTGGGAAAGCAGGAGGTATATTCCAGAGAGCACCGATACTGAAGGCAGCAGTCACGGTACACCTCCAGCCTCACCCCAGAGAATCAAACACAAAGCAAAAGGTACAACTTTTAACCTTTGTCATTGCATACCTGAACTTAAGCTAAGAGAAGAATCCTGGGAAGGAGATTCTCCATATAGAAGACAAGAGCAGAAGCAAAAGTTAAAGGATAGTTTGTGCAACAAAAGGACTGTTAGAGGAAAACATAGAGATAATGTTTTTAAACCTCTTGAGCAAGCAATGCCTTTCTGGTATGCCACTAAGCTGAATAGTGGGCCTAGACAGACTGCTAAGCCGTGGGAAACAGTAAGACTAAATCCCATGAAGGACACTTGCCCTGATACCTCAGAGCAGTCAGAGGAGGCCATGCAAGTGGAATCTGTGTATGAAGACAGTGATAGTCTCATGGAATGCACATACTGTGCTGGAAGCGAAATAGAGGCCTTCCAGAGTCATTGAGCGAAGGAAGCCTTTTTGCTGTTACATATTTGAATACTGTGAAGTTAACAGTGTTTGGTTATTTTATTTCTCACCTTTAAAAATCTGCTGTAAAGACTTATTTTGCCACGTACCGGAGTGTATATCCTTTGTTTTTGAACCCTTAGTGCTTAAAGGGGAAAATAAAGCCTGGTTTTTTTCCCACCACTTTTGTGCAAGTCTGAATCTCTTCAGGAGTTGGTAACGAGGCTGACACAAGGCTCTCACCCACGACCCTCGCACCTGGCCAACCCTGATTACAACATCTTAGTGACCCCCCCCCCCCCCGGCTCCAGCCCTCCGGTGGAACTACTACGCCGCCACCAGGGGGTGCTGTGCGGCCGGGGTGCGGCGTCACAAGGTCTATATGTTCAAGAAATTTTACGACAGATACAGGACACAACGTATTATACAAGATTACGTGAGGATCCTACACCCACTCTTAAAAAACGAGTTGATACAATATTGTTTTTGGGTGAACATGCTGATTACCTCACATCTAAAGAGGTACAATATCTCACAGTAACCCATCCGGTTATGCCCACAATATACGTCCTGCCCAAAATACATAAATCCTTAGAAAATCCTCCGGGAAGACCTATAATTTCTGCTATAGGGTCTCTTTTTGAGCAGATATCAAAATATTTGGATTTGTTTCTTCGCCCATTTGTGCAATTTACTCCTTCTTTTGTACGTGACTCATCGCATATGATTCAGTTGCTTAACACATATCAAGGAAACCACAATGACATCATTCTTGTCACCTTGGATATAAAATCCCTTTATACAAACATTCCTCAGAATGCGGCAATTAAGATCTTAGCTGATTATCTCATTACTAGAACTAGACCTGTCCGCACTCCTACCAGTTTCCTTATTCAATTGGCCACCTTGATATTGTGCAACAATTTCTTTTGTTTCCAGGACCTGTATTATTTACAAACAAAATGGGTGGCAATGGGCTCTTCAGTTGCACCGGATGTGGCGATTCTGTACGTATCGCATTTTGAAAAAATCTTCTTGACCACAAACCCTTTCAAAACACATATTCAAATGTGGAAACGATATACTGGCGACATTTTCCTTATATGGGAGGGCACAGAGGATCTATTATTGTCCTTTATCAAATGGCTCAACTCTTGTGATCCGCATTTACAGTTTGATTATTTATATAGTTCAAAAGAAATAGCTTATCTCGATATATTAATTAAAAACACAATAGATGGTTTTGAAACATCTCTGTATCGTAAGCCTATGGATAGAAATTCACTTTTGCATTTTAGTAGTTTTCATAACCGGTCTTTAAAAGAAAATCTCCCTATGAGTCAGTTCTTAAGAATTCGGAGACTCTGCACCACGGATGAAGATTTCAATGTTCATGCTAGTGATATGGGTCAAAGGTTTAGAGAATGAGGGTACCCTATTGCCTGTATTGAAAAGGCTCTACATAGGGCTCGGTCGGCAGACAGGACAACCCTCTTACAAAAACATGTTCCTGAAAGATCTAATAATATCGTCTGTACGCTAACATTCTCCGAACATTCTAAGGAAATTGCCAATATTTTAAGGAAAGCATGGCATATTTTAGCTCCCCTACCGTTTTTAAAGAGACACAGCTTTTGGTGGCATATAAAAGAAATTCTAATATAAGAGATATTCTAGTACCATCTGCTTTAGGTAAACCTAAATTTGTTCCCAAGGCTTGTGGACATTTTAAATGTGGCAGGTGTTGTGTGTGTGAGAATGCTTTAGTGTCTAAAAAAGAATTTTTAATGCCTGGTTCCACACATAAAAGTTTGCTGCATGATTTTTCTAATTGCGAAACCGCAAATGTCATTTACTTGCTTAGTTGTCCTTGCAAACTGTGTTATATTGGTAAAACTAAAAGGAGCATTAAGACATGTATAATTGAGCATAAGAGCAATATACGCAGGCAAGTGCTTGATAAACCGCTAGTAAATCATTGGATGGATGCCCGACACACGCTTTTTGATCTCAAATTTGTGGTCCTTAAGGTGGTACGGCCTCACTGGAGAGGGGGAGATTTGGATAAACTCCTCCTCCGTCTTGAACAAAGGTTCATTTATGAACTTCGTACTCTACAGCCTAGGGGTTTGAATCAAGAAGTTGATCTTTCCATTTTTTTATAAGTTTAGCGCTCCCTTCTTCCCTTCCTTCCCCTTTTCCCCCTTCCTCCTTCCCCTTCTCCCCCTCCCCCTTTCCCCCCTTCCCCTTCTCCCCCTCCCCCCTTCCCCTTCTCCCCCTCCTTTCCCCCTTCCCCTTCTCCCCCTCCTTTCCCCCTCTTTTCCTTCTCCCTTCCTCCTTCCCCTTCTCCCCCTCCTTTCCCCCTCTTTTCCTTCCCCTTCTCCTTTTCCCTCCCCCTTGGCACTTTAATGGATAAGTGTTTCTAATATCATTTGCACTAGTTGGTTTTTGGACAGCTTGTCCTGCCATTTCTTTCAGCGGTTTTTATTTTCCTTCTAATTTATTGAGTTTTTTTACATGGTATGCCTTATAATAAGGTCCTTTATATTTTGATATCAATTTTAACATTCTTAACCCTTGTGACACTTTCACCCGATTTTGCTGACCTTTAAACTCACCGTGGCAGGAAAATGCCGGTATTTCAAGCTGTTGCCTGCATTGAGCTTCAATATGTTTTTCTGAGTAGCAGCGCAGTGCTGTGCAGATCTAACGGTGGGTTTTTCTTTTCTCTTCTTTCCAATTAATCCGTTTTTATAATTAGCAATGATTCTTTTCACAAGGCTTTGTGATCATTTTGTAGCTAATTTATTGCACACTATTATATGCCATACGCGTGTGCTCTTTTATTTATACTCTTTCCGTTATACTGAAAATGGTCATTTAGTAACACAACCATGTATATATATTTTTTTGGGATGCTAGTTGTGCTTGCAATCTGAGTTCTTCTGCGGAGTTTATGAAGTTATCCGTTATAGACATGCCGGATGAATGTTGGGAGGATGGCTTGTTTTTTACCCTCTTTGTTCATTTCGTTCCCCATAGACACAACAACGTACATATTTACAATACATAAAATCCTTTTAAAAGATATTTTTAAAGCGTTCCTGCCTTGTTGCAATAATATTTTTTGGATAAGGTTTTTTGGAATAAGTTTTGTGACACGCTCTCCTCTTTTGTTTGTACTTACAATCACTATTTGATCAATTGTAAGCTCTCTTGGTATAAGTTATCTTGGGTTTAATTTTAGAGTATGGTAATTTTTATTGGCATTCTTGGTTTTACATGACAATTTATTTATTTATTTATCAGCTTTCAGTGTATCACGTGACTGACTTAAGGTATTTACTTTTTTTATTTGGTCCCATATCCTCCTCACCGCCTCCTTTGTTTTTTATTTGTTTATATGGTTTTGTCCTCTTTATTATTGCATCCTTTTTATTATTGCATTCTTAATGTAAGATTAATATTTATGATCTTATAATTGATAATGATTTCATTCTGCATATTTATAATTTTTAATGATTTGGCTATATCTATTTATATGTTTTTATACATTTGGGTACATTTGATTGTTTGATTCAATATGCTTTATACATTACTTAAAGTTTTTGATCTATTTATATTTATTTGTATTTATGGTTCTGTTTTTAATTGTTTTATATTATTTTTTTGAGGTGTGTTTCTTTAAGACCCCCTGAGGAAGGCTCTCCAGCCGAAATGCGTTGGGGCATAATAAACAAGGTTTCTTATTATTATTGTCAGTCCTGGTATTTGCTTTGCGGTTTCCTTTTGGTGTGCAGATACCCTTGCTCCTCCTGGTACTTTTCCATCTTCAAATGGGCAATTTACTGTGGCTACGTCGTAGGCCCTTTGGGGAGGATTGGGGAGCTTCTGATGTCATTGGCAGAAATGGAGGGGGATTACTATACTCTTTCACCATACTTTGCAGGTAGACTTGGTGGGCATGGAGTGTGATCAGAAGGGGTGCTAGATTTTCTTGAAGGTGAATATAAGGGAGAACTTACATACTTTAGCCAATATATATGTCCCTAATGATAACCAAGCAACTTTCTTTTAAGAGGTTGAGACCTCATGGCAGCATTCTCAAAGGGACTTATGATTTTGGGTGGGGGATTGTAATGCTTGCCTACAGCCACGGTTGGAAAGTATGGGCAGGGAGCCCAGCGTGATTATAACACAAGCAAAGCCTTGCAAGGTTTACTCGCCGAGCTGGGCCTTCGGGATGTGTGGAGTGAGCTTCACCCTGGGGACAGGAAGTATTCATATTTCTCGCCAGCCCACCAGATATACACACAAATGATTATTTGTTGGTGGACCACAGGCTGAGACCTTGAATCAGAGCATCAAGGATTGGAGCGGTGACCTGGTCAAACCATGCACCTTGCTGGGTGGAGGTTTCAGCGGCCAAGGTAGAGGATGGGTGCAAGTTTTGGAGGCTTAGGTTTTTATTGCATTTGGACAGGCTGAGAAGGGCCCATGAGAAGGCAATCCGGAATTATTCTAAGCTTAATAGCAATGGAGAGGTGGCTTTATTCTTGATCTAGGATGCATTTAAGGCTGTGATGCGAGGGTTTTTCCTTTGAGATGTCACAGAGTAAAAAAAAACAATAGGAGCAGGAAATGCAGTGTCAGTGGAATCATGAAAAGAGCAGGTCGCGGAAGGATTGGAGGGCTTTGGTGGCAGCATGGGCTAGGCTGGACGAGTTGACTCAGCAGGAGTTGGACTTCATGAAAAGTAGATTAAAGCAAAAATATTATGAGACAGGTAATAAGGTGGTTAAAATTTTCACTCTGCACCTTTGTAAGCAGGAGGTGTCTCAGGTGGAGATGACGTTTCGTGGAAGGGAAGGTCAAGGGATATATCAGCCTAAAGCCATTTGGCCAGCCTTTAGAGATTTTTACCCCAGAATATTATATTATAAGACCTTTGGAATGAGTCTGGCATCAGTATCATCGGAGGTATTTAATGTGGTGTTCAGGGGGAAATGTCAGCCTCCCTCACAAATGGCGGTGATCATCACTGTTCTCCTGAAGCCTGGGAAGGCCAGAGTGGAAGCAAGCTCTTATAGGCCCATCACGTTGCTTAACATGGATGTTATATTGCTTGTGAAGGTACTTACAGTAAAAGTAACTAAGGCACTCTCCAGACTGATCCATGATCCAGCAAGCAACAGATAATGTCTGCAAGATGCTTCAACTGATACAGGTGGCCTGACTAGGGGGATCAGTTGGCTATTTTGCTGGCGGTGGATGCAGAAAAGGCCTTTGACCATGTGAATTGGGAGTTCTTGAATGGGATTTGGTGAAGCTGGGCTTTGGTCCCAATTTTCAGAGGTGGGTGAAGAGCTTAGACTATCAACCTAGGGCATGTGTTAAGGGGAACGGCGGCTCATCAGGGATGTTCTAGCCGGGTCGCGGAACCCATCATGGGTGTCTGCTGTCTCAGTGAAGCCCTTAGCTGAATATTAGGGATGATGTATTAGGGAGGGAGGAGTAGCCTGGTGGTTAGAACATGGTACCTCAGGCAGGGAGTTCAATTCCCACCTGGGGACAGCAATCTCAGGCCAGAGGGACTGGGGTTTCTAGTCCTATAGGCACTCGTCGTGGCTTTGGGCAAGACACTTAACCCACCATTGCCTCAGGTATACATAGACTGTGAGCCCTTGGGATGAGGGAATGTATCCAGTACCTGAAAGATAAGGCAGTATAGAAAACTGAATAAATAAATAAATAAAATACATCCTTGTGGGGTAAAGCTAGGGAAAAGAAAATACAAGGTGGTTCTGTTTGCTGATGACATTTTGCTTTCACTGACAGCCCCTTTGACCACTCTCCCAAATTTGATGAGCTGTTTTGGAGCATATTCATACAGTTTGGGGTTCAAGATGAATTATTCTAAATCTGAAATTTTGAACATTAATGTGGATGTTTAGCTGTGTTCAAGGTTGCAGTCCCACTTCCCTTTTCAGTGGGCAAATTCTTCCTTGCGTTACTTAGGTGTTAACTTGACAGTGCGGCCCTCGGGTTTATTTGCGGCTAAATATTCCTCACTGTTTCATCAGATCACAAGGGATTTGGAGGTGTGGTCGCGCTTTGTTTTATCATAGTTTGGCCGCATTGCTTCAGTAAAGATAATGGTCCTCCCACAACTCCTGTATTTGTTTCAGGTTTTACCAGTAGAAGTGCCTGGTTGAGAGCTGGAGAGGGTGCAACAGCAAATTATAAAGTCTGTGTGGAAAGATGGGAGGCATCGGATATTGTATGCTCTTAGGAAAAAGGATGGCCTGGGGTCCTTAATGTGCGCTGGTACTATGCTGTGGAGTGGAAGAGTAGCCCAGTGATTAGAACACTGGCTTGGTAACCAAGCAACCAGGGTTCGATTCCCACTAGCACTCCTTGTGGCCTTGGACAAGTCACTTAACCCTCCACTGCCTCGGAAGAAAGGCCTGGCAATCTACTTCCGGTGACACTGCCAAGAAACCTCAGGAGCTTCTGGGTCGCCAGGAGTCAGGACTGACTCGAAGGCACACATTGCATTTTTACTATGCTGTAGTGCAGGTGAGGGCAGCGGTTGAATGGATGAATATGGCTAATACCAAATCTTGAGTCCAGATGGAAAGGAAGTTGGCAGAAGTCCCAAATATGGGGGGGCTAGATGGCTGCTGACTACAAGGGAAGGAAGAATTTTTACGCTGATCAAAGATTTAGATGCTGGGATAGGTTTTTTTAGGACTAAAGATATGGGTTCTCTCCCCTATCCCCAATTGCATACAATGCTGCCTTTGAGCGAGGGGGTAGATTCTGGGCCTTTTAGGGGTTGGGGGGGGGGTTGCAGAGGTTAGAACAGTAGTTTGAGGTTCGTCATCTTCGATCATTCTCAGAGCTGCAGGAAGATTTTGAGAGCTCTCAGTCTCAAGCTTATTACTATACCCAGCTGGTGCCTTGGGTGTGACGGGAAAACAACGTGCTTGAGTATCTTTGTGAGGATAGGAAAGTTACTACTGGGTTAATTTCTGCTCTTTACTCTTATTTACAGCAAACGTCCAAAGGTGCAGTGGCTCAATTCCTCTGAGCTGCAGTGGGAACAAATTGAAAGGAAGCTTATCAAGAGCTCTGTGTCAGTCAACGGCAAGAAAACATTTATAAGGTCCTGTATGGATGGTATAGGACACTGGATTGCCTGGCAAAAGCATTCCCAGGATCTACAGCACTATGCTGGAGGATATGTAGCCTAAATGGGAAGCTTGCACATATTTGGTGGGGATCCCTTGTGTTAAGTGTTATTGGAAGGGCATACGATACAGGGTGCAGAGGTTAGTGGGCAGGGACATAACATGGGACCTAGGGATCTGCTTGTTCAATACGTCGGCTCCGGAGTTGATGGTCCTGCAGTTGGAACTGGTGAAGCCTTGTATGAATGCAGCCTAGTTGACCGTAGCCTCAGCTTGGAAGCAGGTGAACTCCCCTGTTTTGAGTGAATGGCTAGTGAACATATGAGGAATTTATAGCATGTAAGAGAGCACTTGCCAAACAAAGTTGGGTGAGGGTGCTCTGACAAGATTTGGGAGCACTTTCTAAAAAATATATGGATGCTGATGGTGCTAATCATGGAGTACATCTCCGAGATATGGAATTGGTACTATGCACACATTGGGATATTATGCTAGTAGAGAGACTCTGGGTTGGTGGGTTGTCAGGTGTAATGAGTTAATTTTCTACTGTGGATAGAGTGCCCAGAAGGTGAAGATAGCTTGGGGTAATTCCATTATCATTTTCTCTTACTTTGTGCAGTTTTTCCTTTTATTATGGTTCTTTGGGGTTAAACAAATAAGGTTTTAAAGATAAGGCTGTAATGAGTAGCTGGATGTTGTATAGATGATCTGCTCCATGTAATGGGAGATATGAAGCTGTAATGTGCTGGATTTTTGGTGGTTAATAAAGCCTTTGAAAATAAAAATAGATTATATATATATACATACACATATATACACACACACTGTCATACCCCTTTGCCTAGGGCCAATGGCTGAACGGCAAAAGGGCTGCCTTATTTGTTTTCGAGCAATGTCTCAAGCCTAGTGCACCAGCAATGGATGCTGGGACTTGTAGTTTAATTACTCTCCAACAAAGTATTGTGACCACACAGGGTTCAAGGCAAACAAATTTTATTCAGGGTTTTCCCCCTCGCATAGAATTCTTAACGCAAGACATGGCATGGATTATTTCTCCAAAATAATAGGATAACAGGAACAACTGAAAGTTGAGAATCAAATGGCAGTAGTACTGTTTCATTCACAGCTCTGCTCAGGCTTCTCTGCAATACCAGCTTTCCACAGCCAAGGCTGAAGAACTGATCAGACAAACTTAAAAGTTTCAACAAAATGTCTTTCTTTCTCAGGTTTAGAAACAGCTATGCACTTCTCTCATGCAGAGGTAACTCAGCGTAAGTCCAAGTTGTTTGCTTCACATAAAGAGCAATCCATTTCACATACGTCACTATCAACAGGTGCTTCATCAACATCTATTATCATATCTTCACAAGCTCCATTAGCATTCCCTTCTAAGGAACTTTTATAATCAGGTTTAAACTGAAGCTTATTTAGAATCTCTTGCAGTTGTCCTATAAACAGTTCTCTCTGGTTTTCACGTACACTGCTTATGGAAGGAGTTTGATTCTCTTGTAAGAATTTGAACACAGAATCTGAAGCTGTCTCAGGGCACTTACTTGGAATACTTTTACTCCTGGCTGGAGTTGGTTTTACTGCGTTCCTGTCCTGACTTTGCTCAGCGCTGAACCTTAGCTTCTTAACAATATCCTCAGCACAGCTCTTGTTAGGGACTGAAGCACACGTACCTTTCCAACGTGCAATGCTTTCTCTACAGTCAGAGCTTTTCTACCTCCTCTCTGGGTTGCTTTGGCAGAAGCTTCAGGTTTGCTTTCAGTGCTCCTTGAGAATAGGGATCAACAGCCTCTCCAGAATCCTCCTTAGCTTCCTTAGTTGGTTCTGAGTTCTGTGCTTTCCCTGCTAGTTCATTTCCTGGTTCACCTCCTGGCTTCCTTTCTCCTGGCTTCCTCCCCTTACTAAACTCTGAGGCAGCCTTAAAACGGCTTTTCTCACCAGCCACTCCCTCCTTGCTGCACATGTGAAGTTCGTTAGGGCTCAAACTAGCTCTTACGTCACTGCTGGGGCAGGGTTTAGCTCTAGCTAGTACATGCTCTGAAAGCTTGTGGTTTCCATGGGAACCCTGTTTGCCTTTACTTTAAAAGGTGTATCCTTCATTTCCTTCCCATTCCATTTGGTCCACACAACTCTCCTTATCACAATACACACACACACACACACACATATATATATTTCTAAACAAAATTGTTCACCTTTATTTCTCTGCATATTAACCATATGCAGGCCAATATTTTTAAAACACTAGTTACCATGACTAAATTCCATGCTGGTATCCAGATAGTGGCCAGTACTCAATATCCAGATACTTCAACTAGTGCTGGCATTATCCATAGAGTGATAATATTAAGTGCCACTATACAGATGGGGGTGGAGCAAATTCAGCGGCAGTGGCTAACTGTTCTAATGCAGCTAGGCACTGTCACTGATACTTAAACCTAGATATTCAATGCCGGGGTCATATTCAGCCCCAGCGTTGAATATCTGGGTTGCCCGAATTGGCAGGAAGCTAACCAGGTAGTGGTGATATTCAACCACTGCCCGGTTAGCTTCTGTGGTGAAAATTAGGCCAGCCTTTGCCATATGCAGGCAGCGGCTCAATATCGCTGCTACCTAGTTATGATTGGGCGCCGTCCCCTAGTTTTCCCCAATGTTAACCAGTTAGCACTGGGGTGTGTGGCGGTGGCATTCGGGGATATTCAGCAGCACTAACCGGAAAAGGTTATCTTAAATGGCTATGTAGAAAGCTATCCGTATAGTGGCACTGAAAAAGAGAAATTAGACTTACCTGCTAATTTTTGTTCCTTGAGGAACTCTAGTTCAGTCCTCCACCTCTGAGTAGTGTACCTCCTCCTGCAGCATGGAGACTGGGCATGTCAAAACTGTGACATCACTGGATGTACCCTGCTGGCCTCTCCCATCAGCTCCAGTGCACTATTGACAAAGCAGACTCAAAGAAGCAACAAATAAGTAGCTGTAATATTAAATTTTAAACTTTAACCATTAAACTAAACCCACCTAATTAAGAGGACAAACTTCAGCTCTCACCTTCTCCTCCCTCCCTGAACTAAATAGGGCAGAGAAGCTAGAGAAAAAGAACCACAGCGAAACCGAAACTTTAAAAAGGTTTTACAACTGATGTGACTAATATCCTTTCAGACCGATCCGACATTCGAACTAACCATCCCCGGGCAGAAATCAGGATTGAACTGGAGTTCCTCAAGGAACAACGATTAGCAGGTAAGTCTAATTTCTCTTTCATTATCGGTCCTCCAGTTCAGTCCTCCACCTCTGGAATATAACAGAGCAGTAATCATTGGGAGGGACCTGTCCACCCGGATCGCCACACCGCCAACCCGAAACAGGCATCGCTCGCTGCCTGAACATCCAGGCGATAGTGCTTACTGAAAGTATCGAGAGACGAGCAGGTGGCCGCTCTGCAAATCTCCACTGGTGGAACCAAGCTATGCTCCACCCAAGACGTTGCTTGCGCTCTAGTAGCGTGAGCCTGTAACCCCACAGGCACCTGACGACCCTGCAAGATATATTCTGATGCTATTGCTTCTCGGACCCATCTGGAAATCAAAGCTTTGGCTGCCGCTTCTCCTTTACGCGGACCTCCAAAAAGAACGAATAGGCGATCAGAATTACGAAAGAGTTAAGAGACTTAAGTATTGACGCAGAACTCTTTTTATGTCCAACCGACGAAGACTACGGTCCAAGACATTTTCTTCCATAGGCTCCAATACTGGAAATCAGACCCATTGATTCAGATGGAAAGGGAAAACCACCTTGGGCAAAAAAGATGGCAAGACCACCTTTTCTTTGGAAAACGACAAGAACGGTTCCCGACAGGACAAAGCGTGCAACTCCGACATTCGACGTGCTGAACAAATGGCAACTAAATACACTGTTTTTAAAGTTAAATCCTTGATCAAAGCTTGATGCAAAGGCTCAAAAGGTTCTCTAGTCAACGCTCCCAAAACCAAGTTGAGATCCCAAAGGGGAACTATGATTCTGCGAGAAGGCCGCAGCCAAGATACTGCTTTTAGAAACCTAATCACGTCGACGTGGGAGCCTAGAGCCACCCCCTGAACCTTACCTCTAGCAAGCAAGAGCTGCCAGCTGGAGCCTTAAGGAGCTGGCTGCCAGGCCCTTATCAAAACCGTCCTGTAAAACATAAGAACATAAGATATGCCATACTGGGTCAGACCAAGGTCCATCAAGCCCAGTATCCTGTTTCCAACAGTGGCCAATCTAGTTCATACGTACCTAGCAGTTTCCCCAAAAGACACAGGTTCCACAATGCTTGTACTGGGTCAAGCATTGATATCCTGGGTCCCTTTTTAATAATGGTTTATGGATCTTTCCTCCAGAAACTTGTTCAAACCTTTTTTAAACCCAGCTACACTAACAGCCCTTACTACATCCTCCGGTAACAAATTCAAGAGTTCGATTACACGTTGAGTGAAAAAATATTTTCTCTTATTTGTCTTAAATAGTTTACCCTGTAGCTTCATTACATGTCCTAGTCTTTCTATATTCTGATAGAGTAAACAATCGATCTACGTTTACCAATTCCACTCCATTCATTAATTTATAGACCTCTATCATATCTCCCCTCAGCCGTCTCTTTTCCAGGTTGAAGAGCCCTAACCTTTGTAGTCTCTCTTCATAGGAGTAGCCTTCCATCCCCTTTACCATTTTGGTGGCTCTTCTCTGTACCTTTTCTAATAACGCTCTATCCTTTTTAAGATATGGCGACCAGAATTGCACACAATATTCAAGGTTCGGTCGTACCATGGAACAATATAGAGGCATTATAATATCCTTTGTTTTATTTTCCATTCCTTTCCTTATGATACCTAGCATTCTATTTGCTTTCTTGGCCGCCGCTGCACACTGGGCGGAGGGTTTTAACATGTTATCCACGATGACTCCTAAATCTTTTTCCTAGGTGGTGGTTCCCAATGTGGAACCTTGCATCATGTAACCATAGTGTAGGTTGTTCTTTCCTAGGTGCATAACTTTGCACTTGTCCACATTAAATTTCATCTGCTATTTGGATCCCCAGTCTTCCAATTTATCCAGATCCTCCTGCAGTTTTCCACAGTCCTCTAGGGTTTTAACAACTTTAAACAGTTTTGTGTCGTCTGCAAATTTGATAACCTCACTAGTTATTCCCTTTTCCAGGTCATTTATGAATATGTCAAAAAGTAGCAGACCCAGTACAGATCCCTGGGGTACTCCACTCTTCACCTTTTTCCATTGGGAAAATTGGCCATTTAGCCCTACCCTCTGCTGTCTATCTTTTAACCAGTTCCCGATCCACAATAGTACACTGCCTCCTATCCCATGACTTTTTAGTTTTGCCAAAAGTCTCTGATGAGGGACCTTGTCAAAGGCTTTCTGAAAGTCCAGATACACTATATCAACTGACTCACCTTTGTCTACCTGGTTTATTCACACCTTCAAAAAAACATATCAGATTAGTAAGACAAGATCTTCCTTGTCTAAAGCCATATTGGCTGTCTCCCATTAGGCCATGACTATCTACATGCTGTGTAATTTTGTTCTTTATGATGGTTTCTACCATTTTCCCCGGTACTGACGTCAGGCTCACCGGTCTGTAATTTCCCGGATCACCCCTGGAACCCTTTTTAAAAACTGGCGTTACATTGGCGACCCTCCAATCTTCAGGTATTACAGATAATTTTAATGAAAGTTCACAGATTACTAATAGCAGGTCTGCAATCTCATATTTCAGTTCTTTCAACACTCTTGGATGTATACCATCCGGTCCAGGTGATTTGCTACTATTCAGTTTATCAAATAGTTGTAATACATCTTCCCGGTGTAGCGATATTTCTCTCAATCCCTCTGCAGTATCACCTTTAAATACCACTTCAGTCTTGGGTAACATCCCTACATCTTCCTCAGTAAAGACCGAAGCAAAGAATTCACTCAGTCTCTCCGCTATAGCCTTGTCTCCTTTTACTGCCCCGTTTACCCTTCTATCATCTAATGGTCCAATTGACTCTCTCACAGGCCTTTTGCTACGAATGTACTTGAAAAAAATCTTTATTTCGTGTTTTTGCTTCCGTAGCAAGTTCCTTCTCAAATTCTCGCTTTGCCTGCCTTATCAATGCTTTGCATTTATCTTGCCAGTACTTTTGCTGTTTCCAGTTTTCATTGTTTGGCTCTTTTTTCCATTTCCTAAAAGATGCTTTTTTGGCAGCAACAGCCTCTCTGACCTCACCTTTAAACCATGCTGGCAGTTTTTTGGACTTTCTTCCACTTTTCTTAATGCGTGGAATACAGCTGGTCTGGGCTTCCAGGATAGTATTTTTAAAAACCCAAGCTTGATGTAAGCCTTTAACCTTTGCAACCGTTCCTTTTAGTTTTTTCTTAACTATATTCCTCATTTTATCATAGTCTCCCTTTTGAAAGTTAAAAGGTAGTACTGTGGATTTCTTTACTATCCCTCCTCCACTAATTAAATCAAACACGATCATGCTATGATCACTTAATACCATGGGTACGGACACAGTGGCAGCACAGACGTGCCGCTGAGAGCACCAATCCTCAAATATACACCATATATGTACATACACCAGAGAAGTGGACCACTTCCTGGCACAAAGTAAGGTCGCAATCACCGCTCCAGAATAGCCTTTTTCCTTAACCTTGCCCTTTCAATGGCCAAGCCGTAAGCGAGAACCGATCCACCTGAGGCATTCGAAGAGGTCCCTGTATCAAAAGATTCACCGTTGCCGGCAGTCTCCACGGGTCCCCGTTGAGCAAACGAACTAGATCTCGGCCAATCTGGAGGCATTAATACCACTCTGCCCCGATGAGCTTCGATTCGCTGCACCACTTGACCTATGAGCGCCCATGGGGGAAACACACAGAGTAGACCGGGCGATGGCCATTGCTGCATCAGGGCATCGATACCCTCCGACATCCTTTCCCGTCTTCTGCTGTAGAAGCGACTCACCTTGGCCGACCGGAAAGTTGCCATGAGGTCCATGATCGGAGGACCCCAACTGCAAACTATCTCGGCAAACACCTCCGGATGAAGCTCTCATTCTCTGGCATCCACCCAGACTCTGCTGAGAAAATCTGCCATCACACTGTCTGTTCCCGCTATGTGTGCCGCCAAAATCGCCTGTAGTTGGGGCTCCACCCAGGCGAACAGAGCCCCTGCTTCCTCTTCCATGGCCGTGCTACTTGAGGTAAGCCACTGTCACGGAATTGTCCGACAGTACTCGTACCGCTTGACCCTTCACCGCTGTTTCGAATGCTTGAAGTGCCAAGACTACTGCTCTTAGCTCTAGACGGTTGATTGACCACTGGGCCTCCTGATCGCTCCAAGTTCCTTGTGCGAACAGCTCTTCGCAATGAGCTCCCCAACCTGCGAGACTCGCATCTGTCTACACCGGAAGCCACTGCGGCTGCTCCAGAGGCATGCCTGCCACCAGATTTCCTGGACAAAGCCACCAGTGATGAGACTGACTCGCAACGGGCAGGGAAGACGTTTGTTCAGCGAATCGTTCTGGTTCGACCAGCGCCGAAACAACGACCTCTGCAATGGGAGCATGTGAGCTCTGGCCCATGGCACTGCCTCCAGGGTTGTCGCCATTGTCCCTAGCACACGAAGACAGGCCCAAGCTGACGGAGCCAGAGTCGATAGAAACTTGCGCACCAGATGCCGAAGGGCCTGAGCTCAACGATCCGGCAGAAACACTGCTCCCAACCATGTGTCGAACCGCACCCCCAAGTATTTTAGAACCTGAGTCGGCACCAAACAGCTCTTGGCCGCATTGACTACCCAGCCGAGACTCTGAAGAAAAGCTTGTCACTTGCACACTTTCGGTCTTGGATTTTGCCCGAATCATCCAATCGTCCAGGTAAGGGTGAACTAACATTCCTTCCTTTGGCAGTGCCGCCGCCGCCACCACCACCACCACCACCATAACCTCAGTGAAGGTGCGCGACGCCGTTGCCAACCCAAAGGGCAAAGCTTGAAACTGAAAATGCCCCCACGGAAGAGCAAACCTTAGGAACCTCTGATGAGATGATCTGATAGGGATGTGCAAGTACGCCTCGGTAAGATCGAGGGAAGTCAAAAATTCTCCCTGTCAAACTGCCACTATTACCAACCGTAACGTCTCCATTCGAAAGTGCGCTACTCGCAGGCAGCAATTTACTCCCTTGAGGTCCAGAATACAACAAAATAAATAGAGTAACGACCGACGCCGTAAAGCTCCTGCGGTACCGGCACCACCGCTCCAAACTCTAAGAGGCGGTCTAAAGTCTGCTGCACCGTGACTGTTCTCTGCTGCCCTTTGCAAGG
The DNA here is from genome assembly GCA_033557465.1 of Ichthyophis bannanicus. Taxonomy (NCBI): domain Eukaryota; kingdom Metazoa; phylum Chordata; class Amphibia; order Gymnophiona; family Ichthyophiidae; genus Ichthyophis; species Ichthyophis bannanicus. The sequence goes on along the minus strand of CM066032.1, from coordinate 1,259,010,800 downwards.
GGACAGGACAAATGAATCTAGTACTGGACAAGCAAATTTGAGAGCATTACCTTCACGTATAACCACCAACACCCACTGATTGGACGTTATCTGGGCCCAGGCAGGAAGAAAGTCCTGAAGTCGTCCTCCTATCAGCTGAATACCTACCTGGGCTCACCTCGCTTCATTGTGCTTTCCGGACTGTTGCGGTAGAGGGGGTTGTGAATCCCCTACCTGCTCCTCGAAAACCATGAAACCCCTGCGCTCTTGAAGTAAATCTTCCTCTTTGAAAACCTCCTAATCGAGAGGTACAAAACCGTCTGAAGTCTCTGAACTGACCACGTGAATAAGGCAGGGAGCTGCCCTGCTTAGGCTTATCCTCCGGCAACCTTCCGCCTTTGGACTCTCCCAAATCCTTAACCAACTTGTCCAGGTCCTCACCAAACAACAACGTCCCCTTGAATGGAAGCTTACTGAGATGCGACTTAGAAGACAAATGCGCTGCCCAATTTCTCAGCCATAGATAACGGCACGCGGCTACCAAAGACAACATACTATTCGCCAATGCCCTAATCAAATCATAATGGACATCAGCCAAGTATGCCGCACCTGATTCCAGCCGTGTCACATCCATTAATCGTTCCTGTCTCTGCTGAGACGACTGCTGCAAGCGTTGCGACCACCTGAGGCAAGCTCTTGCCCCCCAAGCCCCGCAAATGGACGCTTGCGAAGAAAGAGCATTAACCTCAAAGGCTTCTCTTAATAGTCCATCCACCTTCCTGTCCTGCGCATCTTTCAAGGCCGCACTACCTTCTACCGGAATAGTCGTCTTTTTCGTGACCGCTGACACCGCTGCATCTATATGCGGGGACTGAAACTTCTCCTTTTCCACCCCTTGAAATCCCGCTTCGGGCATGTCCCATTCATCTTGAATCATGTGGTCGATCACTCAAAGAACGGGAAACACCACCTGAGTCTGCCGCACCGCCTGAATGACTGGATCCTCCAGACCCTCCTCATCCGTTGGATGGGCCAACACAAGGTTAAGCGCCTGAAGGGACTCGGTAATGCAAATAGAATGCTAGGTATCATAAGGAAAGGGATGGAGAATAAAACAAAGGATATTATAATGCCTCTGTATCGCTCCATGGTATGACCGCACCTTGAATATTGTGTGCAATTCTGGTCACCGTATCTTAAAAAGGACATAGAGTTATTAGAAAAAGTACAAAGAGCCACCAAATTGGTGAAGGGGATGGAAGGCTACTCCTATGAAGAGAGGCTAAAAAGGTTAGGGCTCTTTAACCTGGAAAAGAGACGGCTGAGGGGAGATATGATAGAGGTCTATAAATTAATGAATGGAGTGGAACGGATAAACGTGGATCAATTGTTTACGCTATCAGAATATAGAAGGACTAGGGGACATGTAATGAAGCTAAGGGGTAAACTATTTAAGACAAATAAGAGAAAATATTTCTTCACTCAACGTGTAATCAAACTCTGGAATCTGTTACCGGAGGATGTAGTAAGGGCTGTTAGTATAGCTGGGTTTAAAAAAGGTTTGGACAAGTTCCTGGAGGAAAGGTCCATAAACCACTATTAAAAAGGGACCCAGGATATCAATGCTTGACCTAGTACAAGCACTGCAGACCTGTGTCTTTTGGGGAAACTGCTAGGTACGTATGACCTAGATTGGCCACTGTTGGAAACAGGATACTGGGCTTGATGGACCTCGGTCTGACCCAGTATGGCATTTCTTATGTTCTTATGTTCTTAATGAACGCCGTAAGCTCCTCCCTTCGGAATACTCTTATGATTCTCACCTGATCCTCCGGGTCTGGAATCTCTCCTTCCTCAAGTTCTTCCCATGCGGATTCCTGTTCCAACTCTACTTCATCTGTTTCAGGCCAATCTGAATCCAAGGGCTGTTCCTTGAGTGAACGTGCCCTTTTCAGAGGTCTTACCAGACTGGTACCGGCCTTTTCTAAGCCTGAAGGCTGGACCATCGCTCCAAGGGACACGGGCTCAGTCCTCGCCCCCTGCTGACGCAAGTAATAAGCTTGATGCATTATCAATACAAAATCTGGAGAAAAACCTCCAAGAGCCGCTTCAGACCCTGTCGTCGCCACGGAATTGGCCGAACCCACCTGACTTTCAAGAAGGGGTATGGAAGGAGCTTCCGGCAGAAACTCACCTTCTCCCATAGCCGATGGGCTTTGCGTCCCCTCACCGGACTTATCTTGAATCTCCTGCTCCATCGTGCTCGATGCCAGCGCGCAGCCCCTGCAGACCCCTGTGTCCGAGACTGCGCCCCTGCGCGTGCCACACACCAGGCACTGTGGGTGGAACGGCATGAGCTAAAAACAATTAAATTAAATTAAATTAAGTTCAATTAAATATTCCTTAGAACTAAGGCTCAACCTTTAACTTAGTTCCTTTTGCCTCTTTTTTTTTTTTTTTTTAGCTTTCCTAAGCCTATAATCAAATTTAAACCAAATGAAACCAAATTTAACCAAGATCAAACTAAAACAAGTAGAACTAGCCTAATTTACCTTACTTTAAGCTAATTAATCTATTCCCAATGGAATATAAGCTCATGGAAATGAGCTGCCTCAGCCTCACAGCAGAAAAAACGCAGGAGGAAAAAGCCCGCGAAAACGAGCAGGGCCTGCTTGTCACCGCTAAGCCCTGCCGCGGCTCTAGAACACTTCCCACCGAGTCGCACCTCATTCGGGGCACTCACCTGCCTGTCAGGCCCAAAATTACCCCACAACAGCAGTTCTCTCCTCGCCAACGCGAACAGCAGCCCTGCTATCCGCGACGCTGTTCACATAGTAAGGTGAGCAGCCATTGTGGAGAGAGCTGACTGGCTCCGGACGTGCAGGCAAGCACTGGAACAGAGGCGCCGATACCCAGAGCTGACAGGAAACAACTCCCCTCCGTTCAAAACAGGAGGGGAGAGCAGCTCAACAATAAAATAGAACCTGGGAGGTGAGAGGCAGCAATTTAAGCTGGATCGAGCCCAGCAAAGGAAAAACTTTTTTTTTTCTTTTTCTTTTAATACAACCATACAAATTAAATTAAGTGAAAGGGAAGAAAGCGTAGCTAATCACCTGTAACAGGTGATCTTCGAGAACAGCAGGAATTTAGTCCTCACATATGGGTATCGTCGGTACCGACGGAGCCTGCGCGGGAACGCTCCCCAGCGTCCAATAGGAACGCTTTTGGGAGCATCCCTCAGCACATGCGTGCTGCCTTCCCGCCTTTCCAACTGTCCCTCTTCAGTTAAGTTTGTAGCTGAGAGAGAGAGAGAGAGAGAGAGAGAGACACAACTCCTAGGGGAGGTGGGTGGGTTGTGAGGACTAAATTCCTGCTGTTCCCGGAGATCACCTGTTACAGGTGAGTAACTACGCTATCTCCAGGAACAAGCAGGAATGTAGTCCTCACATATGGGGACTCCCTAGGTGAAGATGCCAGGGAGATAGCCCCAGGAAGGTACCACCATTGAAGGTGAGAATCCTTCCTCCCATGGATCTCTGGCATCCCACCAGGGTTGGTGGGTCGGAGTTGGTTTAGGTTTGAAAGAGATTTTGAAGAACGGCTTGGCCAAAGAAGGCATCCCGACGGGAGGCTTTATCTAGGCAGTAGTGGGCTGTGAAGGTGTGTACCGAAGCCCAAGTGGCTGCTCGACCAATGTCATCGATAGACACAGAGTGGAGATTAGCCATAGACGCTGCCATGGCTCTCACATTATGAGCTGTAACATGGTCCTGAAGAGGAAGACCCTTACTCTCATAAGCAAAGGATATGCATTGGGCAATCCATTTAGATAAACTTCTTTTGGAGACTGGAAGTCCCAAATGACTAGGGTCAAAAGCTATAAAAAGTTGTGAGGACTTTCTATGTTGCTGTGTTTTGTATGTAAAAGGCCAAGGCCCTTTTACAATCCAGAGTATGAAGGTTTCTTTCTGTATTAGAGGCGTGAGGCCTCGAAAAAAAAAAAAAAAGGGAAGATAAATTGATTGATTTAAATCAGGGGTCACCAACCTGCGGCCCACGAGGTCCCTTCGTGCGGCCCACGAGGCTCTACCCCGGTTAACATTACGTGCGGCCCGCCAAGGATTCCTGCCATTGTATCCACGCGCTCGCAGCTCACCGACGACCACCTGCAAGCGTCCCTTCTCCTGTCAGTGTCATCTGTGAAGCCGGACTTTAAGCGTTTGTCTGCTAGCATGAATCATCAGCCATCTCATTAAATTCAATAAAGGTGATCAGCCATTATTTTCATAATTTTGCGTTTGTTGTTTTTTTTTGTGGGGGCGGGGAGAAGGGGGGTGCGGCCCGCGAGGCTCCCGGTAGTCGGCTGTGCGGCCCGCGGCCCTCTGGAGGTTGGTGACCCCAGATTTAAATGAAAAGGCAAAACCACCTTTGGCATAAAATGTGGATGAGTTCGAAGAACAACCTTATCATGATGAAACCTAGTATAAGGAGGATCAGCCACTAAAGCTTGCAATTCACTAATCCGACAGGCAGAGGTGAATGCAATTAGGAAGATGACCTTCCAGGTCAAAAACTTAAGGGCTGCAGTGGCTAAAGGCTCAAAAGGCGGCTTCATGAGCTGCCCGAGAACTAGATTTAGATCCCATGCAACCGGTGGTGGTTTGATGGGAGGTTTAGTTAATAGAAGGCCTCTCATAAATCTTGATAGGAGTGGATGAGAGGAAATTGGTTGTCCATTTAGAGGCTTATAAGAAGCTGCAATTGCACTAAGATGGATTCTTACCGAATTGGTCTTTAACCCAGAATTCGATAAGTGAAGGAGATACTCTAGTATCGATTCTAAGGGTATGACCAGGGGGATTAATCCCCTCTTGGAGCACCATATAGTAAAACGTTTATTTATTTATTATTTATTTATTTATTTAATCTTTCTTATATACTGCGCTCTTTGGGATCAGTGCGGTTTACATCTAACAAAACTGAACAGTGCAGGGGCCCTGCACTGAACTTACAATAAAACATGGTTTTAACAGGGTAACTGTATACAAACAAATTAACTGTGCAGTGCAGGAGGTCTGAACTGCATTGAACTTACAATGAAACATGGGGATATGCACAGGTTTTAACAGAGTAACTATATACAAGCAGATTAACAGCATATGTCATGGAATAACTCAACTAAGTACAAATTGGCTCATCTGCGATCTTGATGACATTAGGGGGCTGTGTTGTTACTTGTCAGGGGGCTCAGGGTCTGGCGGGCTTGGATTCAATATTACATAGTTGTTTTTTGAGGGTTGTATGCATAGGTCATCACGCGTGGCTTGATGTGGAAGGTGTCCCTGATCCATGTAGTACTGTAGGAACAAGTGGTGTTTAAGTGCTTTCCTAAATTGGGAGATGTCTTTGATGGACCTGATAGGGGATGGTAGGGCGTTCCAGCAGGTAGGGGCATAAAGCGAGAAGGCTCTTGATCTGGTTGCTTGTGAGCATTTTGTGATCTGCCTAGGGCGGATCAAAGTATTGATAGCGGCTGACCTTCTAACTCTGTTGGGGGGTGTAGGCTGAATGAGGTCTATGACTGATGTAGAGGAACATTTGTTTATGGCTTTGAAAGTCAGTGTCAGCACCTTGAAAGCGATCCTGCTTTGGACTGGAAGCCAATGAAGGTTTTTCAGGATTGGTGTTATATGTTCCTTCCTTGATGCCCCTTGTAAAATTCTGGCGGCTGCATTCATTGCTAGTTGCAGCGGGTTTATGGTGGTTTTTGGGAGGCCGTTTCCACTTGAAGGCATAAGATCTTCTTGTGGAAGGTTTCCTAGAAGCCTGAAGGATATCTTTTACCTGCTGGGACAGGTTGAAATCCTGGAGGTCTAAGCCTTCAGTAACCAGGCCGTGAGGTGCAGGGACTGGGGATTCGGGTGCCATAGCGTCCCGTTCTCCTGGGAAAGGAGATCTGGAGCATGCCCTAACTCCAGAGGTGCCGCTTGAGAGAGATGCAGAAGCAGGGAATACCATGTTTGGCATGGCCATCGTGGTGCTGCTAAGAGAATCATGCGGCCCCTGTCTCTCTGAAGCTTGAAGAGTGTCTTGGGGATGAGGGGAATGGGTGGGAAGGCATAAAGGAAGTCCTGACCCCAGTGAAGGAGGAAGGCATCCCTTGTCTGACAGTTGTGCGCCGGAATCCTGGAACAGAACCGGGGAAGTTTGGCATTCAGTGGACTTGCAAAGAGGTCTATGTCTGGAGTGCCCCAGAGATGAAATATCTTTGCCACCTGGTCTAGGTGGGAGTGACCACTCGTGAGGCAGCAGTACTCGACTGAGTTTGTCTGCCCAAAGGTTTTGAATGCCTGGAATATATACCACTAGAAGGTGAATTTGATGCTCTCTGGCGAGGGCCCATAGTCGTAAAGCTTCGTTGCATAACGACAGAGAGCCCGTTCCGCCCTGCTTGTTCACATAGAACAGCGATGGCGAACCTATGGCACGCGTGCCAGCTGTGGCACGCGAAGGCCTTACAGCTGGCACGCGTGAAGGTCCGCAAAAAAAGAAAAAGCGGGCTCTGGCTGCTGCCGCGGACGCGGCAGCATGCAGTGTCCCGCGGGGCCCCCTCCGCCCGCTAAGCCCCTCTGCAAGGGCTTTCAGATTCGCGAGGGAGACAGCGTCTCCCTCGCGTCTCTGTTAAGCCCGTAGGGGTTAATGGGAAATTTCCCATCAGCCCCTTTAGACGCGAGGGACTGATGGGAAATTTCCCATTAGCCCTTGCGGGCTTAACAAGAGACGCGAGGGAGACGCTGTGTCCCTCGCGCATCTGAAAGCCCTTGCAGAGGGGCGTTGCGGGCGGGGGGGGCCCCGCGGGACACTGCATGCTGCCGCGTCTGCGGCAGCAGCCAGAGCCCGCTTTTTCTGTTTTTAAATTTGCCGGGGGGGGGGGGTGTTAGGAATGATAATTGGGTGGGGGGGGGGGGTTGGACGACTGCTAATGGGCTGGGGGGGGTTAGGACTGCTAATTGGCTAGGAGGGGGGGGGTTAGGACTGCTAATGGGCTAGGAGGGGGGGGGGTTAGGACTGCTAATGGGCTAGGGGGGGGTTAGGACTGCTAATGGGCTGGGGGGGGGGTTTGGACTGCTAATGGGCTAGGAGGGGGGGGGGGTTAGGACTGCTAATGGGCTAGGAGGGGGGGGGTTAGGACTGCTAATGGGCTGTGGGCTGATGGGGGCTGTCTGGAAATGGGGTGATGGGGGGTTAGGACTGCTAATGGGCAGGGGGGGGGGTTAGGACTGCTAATGGGCTGGGGGGGTTTGGACTGCTAATGGGCTGGGGGGGGTTAGGACTGCTAATGGGCTAGGAGGGGGGGGTTAGGACTGCAAATGGGCTAGGGGGGGTTAGGACTGCTAATGGGCTGTGTGCTGATGGGGGCTGTCTGGAAATGGGGTGATGGGGGGTTAGGACTGCTAATGGGCTAGAGAGGGGGGGGTTAGGACTGCTAATGGGCTAGGGGGGGGTTAGGACTGCTAATGGGCTGGGGGGGTTAGGACTGCTAATGGGCTAGGGGGGGTTAGGACTGCTAATGGGCTGGGGGGGGGTTAGGACTGCTAATGGGCTAGGAGGGGGGGGTAAGGACTGCTAATGGGCTATGGGGGGGGGGTTAGGACTGCTAATGGTCTAAAGAGGGGGGGTTAGGACTGCTAATGGGCTAGGGGGGGGTTAGGACTGCTAATGGGCTAGGGGGGGTTAGGACTGCTAATGGGCTGTGGGTTGATGGGGGCTGTCTGGAAATGGGGTGATGGGGGTTAGGACTGGTAATGGGCTATGGGGGGGGGGTTAGGACTGCTAATGGGCGAGAGAGGGGGGGTTAGGAAAGCTAATGGGCTAGGGGGGGGGTTAGGACTGCTAATGGGCTGATGGGGAGGGGTTAGGACTTGAGGTGGGCTGTTGGGTGGGGTTAGGACTGGAAATGGGCTGATGGGGGGTTAACACTGGAGGTGGTCTGATGGGGTTAGGACTGGTAATGGGCTATGGGGGGGTTTAGGACTGATAATGGGCTATGGGGGGGCTGGGACAAGAAATGGGCTGATGGGGAGGGGTTAGGACTTGAGGTGGGCTGATGGGGTTAGGACTGGTAATGGACTGTGGGCTGATGGGGGGGTTAGGACTGGCAATGGGCTATGGGGGGCTGACTGGAAGTGGGGGGTTAGGACTGGTAATGGGTTATAGGGGGGGGCTTAAACTGAAAATGGGGTGATGGGGGGTTAGGACTGGAAGTGGGTTGATGAGGGGGGGATAGGACTGGTATTGGGTTGGGGGGCTGCTAGGACTGGAAATGGGCTGATGCAGGGACTAGAAGGGAATGGATGCTGGGTGAGGCTGGAACTAGAAGGGAGCTGGTGTTGGGGGAGGATTAGAATGGGATGGGGCTGGGAGAGTAAAATGGAGAGGGGAAAAATATTTTGTGTGGGAGGGATAAAAAATCTACAATTGGCCGGGTATTGGGAGAGTAAGTGGGGATTGAGGATGGAGGGGTAAATTTTGAGTAGATGAAATAGGAATGAGGAAAGAGCCAAAGGAGAAAGATTAGTATGTTAAAGCAGATGTAGAGAGAGAATGACAGAAGAAAGGACAAATGGACAGCAGATGGAGAGTTAGCAGAAGACACGAAGAAACCAGAAGAAAGTGGCTGGAACAATTGCAACTGAAAAAAAATGCACAAAAGGTAGAAAAATATCTCTTTATTTGAATTTATTAACTGGAATATGTCAGCTCTGGGAAATGTGCATCATTAATTTTTGCGCTTTGTTTAGTACAAGAGGAAATTAATATATAGTTTTATTTCTACAGTGTTGTTGTATATTCCAAGTTTGGCTTTTGGGGTTCCCAGTTTAATTATTGTCTTCCTGTTTCTAAATTGTGATTCCTTGTTTGGTGATGGTCTGTTCTGCATGTGTAACTGAGCTGAGGTATTCTGTTTATATAATTCCTATTTGACATTGCCACTTGTTCTTTCCCCAGTAGGTCATGTATTGTTGTTCTCTGAGATGTATTGGTTTAATATTTGCAGTGTTGCCTTTTGATAGGTAGAGTATGGTGCTTTGTGAGTCCTGGTAGTGCTGTTAGGATACGGCGGGTTTGCTATGGGTTCTAAATGGGCAGCGTTTGTAGTAGTTCCTAATGTGCCTGGCGGTTGGTACTGGATTATAGTAATGTAGAAACCTTTTAGTCTTTCTTTATCCATATACTCATTAAGAGGCATGTTTACTAAAAGTTAGTGTATAGTAACATTATGCAAATATTTATGCAAATGAAGCACCTTATGCAAATGGGGCTTTAATTGACGTGCTGGCACTTTGAGGAAATTCTTTGGTTTTGTGCGGCAGTTTGGGCACTCGGGCTCAAAAAGGTTAGCCATCACTGACATAGAACATGGCTACCTGATTGTCCGTCTGGACTAGGACTGTCTTGTAGCTGAGCTGGGCGTGGAACACTCGAAGAGCTAAATAGATTGCTCTTAATTCCAGGAGGTTTATGTGTAAACCAACCTTCGGTGGAGTCCAGGTGCCCTGGGTAGAGAGATGATTCAGGTGTGCTCCCCAACCCACCTGTGATGCATCTGTTAGGGTGGCCTGAAAGAGGGGTTGATGGAAAGGAGACCCCACTGTCAGATTTTCTAGTGATTGCTACCATTGCAGGGACAAAATTAGTCATTGAGAGATTGTTATTTTGTCCGACAAATGACCCGTGGCCTGTGTCCACTGTGTGGAGAGGGTCCACCGAGCTGCTCACATGTGGAGGCGAGCGTATGGGACTACATGAACGTGGATGCCATGTGTCCCAGTAACTGCAATAGCTCCCGAGCAGTGGGGGAGGATTTGCCTGCTGCTTGGGAAGCTAGCTACATTATGCGAAGACACCGGGCTTGTGGAAGGAAAGCCCTTGCCTGTCTGGCATCTTTTAAAACCACTAGTTGGTTTTTCCATGATTTAGGAAAAATGGGGCCTAATGCCCAAATGGCGCCTAGCACCAAACAGGAAAGTTTCTGAAAAGAAACAGTCTAAGTTCTTTTTTTTTTTTGTATGAAAAGAAAAAGAAAAGAACCGGCGGTACCGGTAGGCGTCGAGAGGTAGGCAAATGCGACCACAAGAAAGAAATTTAAAGACGGAATTTTCTGCGGTGACAGGGAATAGATCCTGTCGGCTCCGCGGAAAACGAAGAACTGAAGAGGGACAGTTGGAAAGGCGGGAAGGCAGCACGCATGTGCTGAGGGATGCTCCCAAAAGCGTTCCTATTGGACGCTGGGGAGTGTTCCCGCGCAGGCTCCATCGGTACCGACGATACCCATATGTGAGGACTACATTCCTGCTTGTTCCTGGAGATATGAGAAACCCCAAATTAAGTATCCTAATCCACTATCCTAATCAATGCTCCTTATCTGTCCCTCAAGTGAGCCCAGCACCTAGGCTCACTACGTACTCCTGCTGCATGGAGACTGGACACACTGGAGCCGATGGGAGAGGCCAGCAGGGTACATCCAGTGATGTCACAGTTTTGACATGCCCAGTCTCCATGCTGCAGGAGGAGGTACACTTCCCAGAGGTGGAGGACTGAACTGGAGGACCGATAAGGAACTGTAGCTTTATGTATAGCTTGCCACTATCCTTCCAAATTGCCCTAGTACTATCCAGACAGTGCAAAGACAGTGCTGCCAAATATTCCCTTTGGTGACACTCATCTGGCTAGCAGCACCTGCTAACTGCATAAGTGATTTTCAATACTGACCAATGCTGTTTAAGACCATGTAATTATTCACTGTAATACTTTCACAACATATCATCATTTAACTTTAGGTAATATGAACTAGAAGCACTTGAATATCCAACTTGATTCATTATGACAGCATCCAACTTCTAGCAACATTCTTGAAGCCTTAGATCCTTACTATCCTTTAAAGACAGACATCGGTACTACTTAAGTTTCTCAATGGTGGTGTACTGCCATCAAATTAAAAGATGTCCGACTCCATTCCTCTCACGACTTCCCCTGTTATGCATACTGTCTTGATTTCGCTTTCCCACATTGCCTCCTCCCATACATCCTAAGAATATTTTGCCCTCTCTCCCCTATCCATAATAACAGAGACCAGTGCATGATGCTCTCATTAACTCTCCCTTACCCCATTGCGCCTCATAACTATCTCTCACTTCTACCAGTCCACACTCTATCCACTATCTCGCTGCTCCCCTATAGAGCCAACAGTATGGTCATCTGAAAGAGCATGCCCTAAATCATAAGTGTCATAAAATGCTACAAAAATAAGCCACAGATGGAACGGGCTCCCTAGAAAATGAGTAGACAAACTATAGCATAACCTCACACATCAGTGCCTGAATGATATCCCATCTCACATCACCGCTCTTTGTATTTCCTCCAGCCCGCCAACACCTGCCTGTTGTCATTCTACTGGACATCACCCAGAGACCAGAAAGCTGACCTTTAATAATGAATAAATATCCATATGTCATTAAAGACATATAGTTAGGCTCCTGCCTCAGCTTTTCCTACAGTGGGGGCACTACTGGCACCAGCAACTGAGTTTACTGCAGAACAGAAGGGGCATTCTATTCCCCTTACATTCAGCTTTAAACCTTTAATCAAACTTGCCTTTTCCTCCCTGAATCCGACCAGGGAAAGTTTGATGTTGGATTTAGGGCTCACCAACAGAGATAGCAAGTCAAATGTCCGGATGGGTGCCCATGTGAGTAGCAGTGATCATCACATGGTGTGGTCTGAGATAAAAACCAAGGCAGAGTCCAATTACAGCAAGCTCAAAGTCCTAGACTTCAAAAACGCTAACTTCAGCAAAATGGCCAAGTGGCTGAAGGAGAGTTGGCAGGGTGGGAGGAGATAAGGAAAGTGGAATTGCAGTGGGCTAAACTAAAGGAGGCAATAAAAGGGGCAACAGATAGATATGTAAGGAAAGTAAATAAAAACAAGAGGAAAAGAAAACCTATTTGGTTCTCCAAAGAAGTGACTGCACAAATAAAGGCAAAAACACAGCTTTCACAAAATTCAGAAGTGCGCAAACAGAGGAACACAGAAAAGAATACAGGATAAAGCTAAAGAGACAAAAAGAGATATCAAGATAGCAAAAGCAATGGCAGGAAAAAAGACGGCTAAAGATCTAAAGCATGATGATGAAACTTTTTTCAGGTATATTCAGGAGAAGAGGAAGATCAGAGGTGAAATTGCAAGACTCAAAAGTGTCGAGAATGCATTCATGGAAAGTGACATTGAAAAAGCAAAAATGCTAAACAAATACTTCTGTTCTATTTTTACTAAAGAAAATCCTGGAGGAGGACCACCTGTGATTGACAAATATACAAATGAGAATGGTGAAGATATCACACTATTCACAGAAGATGATGTGTTGAACGGCTTGCAAAACTGAAAGTGAACAAGGCCATGGGACCAGATGGGATACATCCCAGGATACTGAAAGAGCTCAGAGAGGTACTGGCAGGGCTTTTAAAGGATTTTTTTAATAGATCCCTGGAGGCAGGAGAAGGGCTAATGTAGTACCTCTTCAAAAAAGCGTTAATAGGGAAGAAGTGGCAAACTACAGGCCAGTAAGCCTTACCTCAGTGGTGGAAAAAGTAATGGAGGCGCTTCTGAAAGAGAGAATAGTGGGCCTCTCTCAAAACCAATAAGTTGCATGATCCAAGGCAACACGATTTTACCAAAAGGACAATCATGCCAAACAAATCTGATTGAGTTCTTTGATTGGGTGACTAGAAAACTAGATCAAGGGTATGCGATGGATGTGATCTACCTAGATTTCAACAAAGCCTTTGATACTTTTTCACATAGGAGGCTTATCATTAAACTGAACAGCCTGGGTATGGGTTCCATGGTTGACTGACAGATGACAGGTGGTGATGGTAAAAAAGAGAAATTAGACTTACCTGCTAATTGTTGTTACTTGAAGAACTCCAGTTCAGTCCCTCACCTCTGGGTTGTGCACCTCTTTCTGCAGCATGGAGACTGGGCATGTCAGAACTGTGACACCACTGTAGATATCCTGCTGGCACCTCCCACCAGCTCCCAGTGATCTAATGACAAAGCAGACTCAAAGGAGCAAAAAAATAAGTAGCTATAATATTAAATACAATTTAACACTGAACTAAAACCCCGTAAATGAGAGGATAACTCTCCCTCTCCCATTTGCAGAAATAGGACAGAAAGGAGAGAGAAGAAAGAATACAAGGCATACTTTACCTGAATAGCGAGCACATTTGCTGAACTTCTCCTACTGGATTGTAGTCACTACGCATCACACAGCATGCTTTGCGGAAGCTAACCAGGCGGGAAGTGAGAGTGAACTAGAATTCCTCAAGAAACAACAATTAGCAGGTAAGTCTAATTTCTCTTTTCTTATCGTCCCTCCAGTTCAGTCCCTCACCTCTGGAATGTAACAGAGCAGTAAACTATTGGGAGGGACCCGTCCACCCGGACCGCAAAACTGCCGACCCGAAACAGGCAACTCCCGCCACTTGAACATCCAGGCGGTAATGTTTACTAAAAGTATGCAAGGAAGACCAAGTGGCTGCTCTGCAAATCTCAACCAGTGGAACTAAGCTATGCTCCGCCCATGAAGCAGCTTGTGCTCTAATAGAATGAGCCTGCAGCCCCAAGGGCACCTGACGACCTTGCAAGATATAAGCTGACGCTATTGCTTCACGAACCCATCTGGAAATTGAAGCTTTAGCCACCGCTTCACCTTTACGCAGCCCACCAAAGAGAACGAACAAATGGTCAGACTTGCGGAAGGACTCCGAGACCTTCAAGTATCGTCGAAGTACCCTCTTAATGTCTAACAAACGCAATCTATGGTCCAACGTGGTCTCCCCCAAAACACCTAAAACGGGCAAAGAGACCGACTGATTCACATGAAATGGCGAAACTATCTTTGGTAGGAAAGACGGTATGGGACGCAACACCACTTTTTCCCTAGAAAAAGTCAGAAACAGTTCCCGACAGGACAAAGCCTGCAACTCAGAGATTCAACGTGCAGAGCAAATGGCTACCAAAAATACTGTCTTCAAAGTCAAATCCTTTAGGGAAGCCTGATGCAAAGACTCAAAAGGCTCCCTTGTCAAGGCTCCTAAAACCAGGTTGAGATCCCACGGAGGAGAACCACCCTGCGCGAAGGACGTAGACGGGATATCACTCAAGAAACATACAACATTGGCATGGACCTCCAAAGAAACTCCTAGCACCTTTTTTCGGTAACTGGCAGCCAATCCCTTATCAAACCCATCTTGCAAGAAACTCAACACTATCAGTATAGATACTGAGGCCAGACGAAACTGACATTGAGCACACCAGTCCTCAAATACACGCCAGATGTGCGCACATATGCTAAGGAAGTGGACCTCTTTCTGGCCAGAAGCAAGGTATCAATCACCACCTTGGAACAACCCTTCTTCCTTAACCGAGCCCTTTCAGTGGCCAAGCCGTAAGTGAGAACCGATGTACCTGAGGCATTCGTAGAGGACCCTGAAGCAGCAGATCCTCCCTTAGCGGCATCTGCCACGGTTCCCCGTCGAGCAGATGCACCAGATCGGCATACCACGGATGACGAGACCAATCTGGAGCTACTAGAAACACTCTTCCCCGATGAGCCTCAATGCACTGTACCACTCGTCCTATGAACGCCCAAGGGGGAAACACGTAGAGGAGACCGTGAGTGGGCCATTGTTGAAGTAAAGCATCTAGACATTCCGACATTCGTTCTCATCGTCTGCTGTAAGAGAGACTGGCTTTGGCTGACTGAAAGGTCGCCATGAGATCCATAACCGGAGATCCCCACTTGAGGACAATCTGAGCAAACACCTCTGGATTAAGCTCCCATTCTCTGGGATCCACTCGAACCCGGCTAAGAAAGTCCGCCGTCACATTGTCTGCTCCCGCAATGTGCTCCGCCAACACAGCCTAAAGCCAAGGCTCTACCCAATTGAAGAGACTTTCCGCCTCCATTTCCAGAGCCGCACTTCCCGTGCCCCCTTGACGATTGAGGTACACAACCGTCACGGCATTGTCCGAGAGCACTCTAACTGCTCGACCCCGTAAGGTGGATTCGAAGGCCCAAAGCGCTAGAGCTACCGCTCGCAACTCCAGCCGATTGATGAACCATTTGGCTTCCTGTTTGGTCCAGCCGCCTTGCGCAAAGAGCTCTCCACAATGAGCTCCCCATCCTGCAAGACTGGCATCCATTAACACTGGCATCTACTGCGGTTGTTCGAGAGGCATGCCCGCCGCGAGATTCTGCGGACGAAGCCACCATTGAAGAGACTTCCTGACCCGCAATGGACAGGGGAGGCACTTGGACAGAGTCGTTCTGATGAGACCATTGACGGAGCACCAACTTCTGTAAGGGATGCATGTGAGCTCTGGCCCATGGCACAACTTCCAGAGTCGCCACCATTGTCCCTAACACAAGGAGATAGTGCCAGGCCGATGGTGCAGGAGTCCGCAAAAAATTGCACACCAGAAGCCACAGGCCCTGGGCTCGGAGATCCAGCAGGAAAACCGATCCGACACAAGTGTCGAAGCGAACTCCCAAATACTCTAGAACTTGCGTCGGAACCAATCAGCTCTTGAACGTATTGACCACCCAACCAAGCCTCTGCAGGAGCTCTACCACTTTGTCTGTCACTCGTACACTCTCGGCCCTGGACTCTGCCTGAATCAACCAGTTGTCAAGATAGGGATGAACTAATACTCCCTCCTTCCGAACAGCCACCGCTGCCACCACCACCATAACCTTGGTGAAGGTGCGTGGAGCTGTCGCCAGACCAAAGGGCAACGCCTGAAACTGAAAATGCCCCCACGGTAGCGCAAATCTTAGAAACCTCTGATGCTCTGGCCTGATCGGAATGTGTAAATATGCTTCGGTGAGATCGAGAGACGACAAGAACTCCCCTTGACGAACCGCCACTATAACCGAATGTAAGGTCTCCATTCAGAAATGAGGTACCCGCAAACAGCGGTTTACCCCCTTGAGATCCAGAATCAGGCGGATGGCCCCCATCTTTCTTTGGCACCACGAAATAAATTGAGTATCGACCGATACTGTAGTGCTCTCACAGAAGCGGAACCACTGCTCCCAGCTGCAAAAGACGAGCCAGAGTCTCCCGTACCGCAATCGTCCTTTCTCGCCCCCTGCATGGCAACATGACAAAAGAGTCGACCACCAGACGAGCAAACTCAAGAGAATAACATTCGCGAATGACCTCCAACATCCACCGATCAGATGTTATCTGGACCCAAGTAGGAAGAAACTCCCAAAGTTGACCCCCTACCGGCTGAATTCCTGCCTGGGTCCACCTCGCTTCATTGTGCTTTCCAAAAAACCGAGGAAGAGGGACTAGCAAATCCTCTGCCCACTCCCCGGAATCCTCTAAAACTTTGCTCTGGAGAGGAAAACCGTCCTCTTTGAAAACCTCCCAAACGGGAGGTACGAAAATGCCTGAAATCCCGAGGTTGCCAACGGGAAGGTAACAGGGCTCGGCCCTACTTTGGTTTATTCTCCAGCAAGCGACCTCCTTTAGAATCCCCCAAATCTTTGACCAGCTTATCAAGATCTTCTCCAAACAGCTTCCCCTTAAAAGGAAGCTTGCTAAGACGCGACTTGTAGGAACTGTCCACTGCCCAGTTCCTGAGCCAAAGATAGCGGCGTATGGCTACCAAGGAAGCCATGCTTTTTGCCAAACATCTAATAAGATCATAGTGGACATCGGCCAAATATGCGGAACCTGACTCTAGTCTTGTCACATCAGCTAGCTGCTCCTGCGTTTGCTGAACTGGCTGTTGCAAACGCTGTGACTAGCGAAGGCATGTTCTCGCAACCCAAGCCCCACAAATAGACGCCTGCGGAGCCAGAGTATTAACCTCAAAAGCTTGCTTCAATAAAGTGTCCATCTTCCGATCCTGTACGTCCTTCAAAGCGCACTGCCTTCAGCTGGAATGGTAGTCTTCTTCGTGACCGCTGAAACTGCCGCATCTATATGCGGAGAACGAAACACTTCCTGTTCTTGATCCGCCAAGGGATAGAGACGATTCATGGACCTTACACCACACAAGCCTGCCTCCAGCACGTCCCATTCATCCTGAATCATCAGCTTAACCACATGGTGAACAGGAAAAACTGCCTGGGACTTTCGTACCACCTGAATGAGAGGATCCTCCAAACCCTCATCCTCCGCTGGTACCACCAACGAAAGGTTGAGAGCCTGAAGGGACTCCGTAATGAGCGCTGTCAGCTCCTCCCTTCAAAAGACTCGGATAATCCTTGCTTGATCTTCAGGTTCCTGAATCTCACCCTTCCTCTAAATCCTCCACCCCGGCTTCTGGCTCCAGCTCAAGGTCCTCTGCATCTGGCCAGTCCAAACCAAGAGGCTGATCTTCCACTGACTGGGTCCTCTTAACCGGTCTAACACCACTACCACCGAACCTTTCGGTGGCCGCTTGGCCTCCTGCCATCCCAAGAAGCTAGGCCTTCGCGACTACCCCCTGCTGCCACAAGCAGTAGGCCTGATGAAGAAGCAGCACAAAATCTGGGGAGAAACCCTCGAAAGCTGCCCCCGACACCATGGGAGTGGTGAGATTACCGGGCAAAGCCAAATTTGAAGTAGGAAGAGCGGACGGAGACTCCAGAGACTCCCCTTCTGCAGAAGTGGCAGCACCCTGCGCCACCAGAGCAGTGCCTTCTTTAGACCGTTCCTGCATCTCTTGCTCCATAGTAAGTGCCTCAGATGCGCAGCCATGACACACCCCCGCATCCGAGACTGAGCCCCTACGGGCTCCACAAACTAGGCATTGGGGCCGCGTAGGCATTAGCGCTATGGGATCTGAGAGACTGGATAGTAAAGGAAATGGCTCCCGCAGACCACCAAAAAGGGCAACCAAACAAAAATGTGCAGAATCTGCTCTTTTTTTTTTTTTTTTTTTTTTTTAACTTTTCTGTACTGGCCCTTTAAGAGCTCCAAAACATTGAAAATTAAAAGTAATCAAAATTAATTCCAAGTAAGCAGAAAAATTACAAGGATTAATTAAAGAAAGCCATCAGCAAAGAGAAAGAGCACTGTGAAGGAAAAAACGTCGGGAAAAAGGCCCACCAAGATCCTGAGCTCTGCTAACTCACAGAACCTGCGTCACACGCGGCAGCAGGCCTCAAAAATGCTCACAGGACACTAGCAGCAAAGATTTAAACACTCACTTCTTCCTCTGAGACCTTCGGATCCTCTCTGCACCCAGATAAAAATAACGGGCTTCCTGTGAGCAGCACAGCTGAGAAAGGCTGGCAGCCGGCGGCAGCAGCAGCAGCAGCAGAGAAACAAGGCCCGACGACAGTTTCTGAATGGAAATCTACAGCACAGAAAAAAAACTGAGCTGGTAAAAAGATGAAAAGCCTGCTAAAGAACTCCCCTCCGTGCCAACAAGGAGGGGAGAGCAGGCAAAGGGGACAGAAATAAACAGGAAGGAAAAAAAAAGAGACTCCTCTAAATCCCTTCCAATTCCCTCTCAGCCCTTGCTTTTTTTGTTTTTAAACAAGCTTTAATGAGCTTTAAAGCTACAGATCAAAAGAAAAAAAGTTATAGGGAGAAAAGAAAAACAAAAAACCCTAGCTTAGCTACCTAAAGCTCCTTATCTGCTCCTCTAGTGAGCCCAGCACCTAGGCTCACTACATCCAGCTGCATGGAGACTAGACATACTGGGAGCTAGTGGGAGGTGCCAGCAGGATATCTACAGTGGTGTCACAGTTCTGACATGCCCAGTCTCCATGCTGCGAGAAGAGGTGCACAACCCAGAGGTGAGGGACTGAACTGGAGGGACGATAAGGAACGGAACTCACTCAGATGAAAGGAAGGAGATTCGTGGCATGCCCCAGGGATCGGTCCTGGGACCGGTACTGTTCAATGTATTTGTGAGTGATATTGCTGAAGGACTGAATGGAAAAGTCTGTTTTTTTGCAGATGACACGAAAATTTGCAACAGAGTAGACTCCCCCTGAGGGAGTGGATAACATGAGGAAAGATCTACAAAAGCTGGACAAATGGTCTAATGCTTGGCAGTTTGGATTTAATGTGAAGAAGTGCAGTGTCATGCACTTGGGTTGCAGAAATCCAAGGAAACTGTATGCGATAGTGGGTAGGTGGTGTACACGGATCAGGAGAATGACCTCGGAGAGATTGTTTCTGAGGATCTCAAGGTGGCAAAACAGTGTGACAAGACAGTGGCCAAAGCCAGAAGAATATTGGGTTGCAGACAGAAAGGAATTACCATCAGAAAGGAAGAGGTACTAATGTCACTGTACAAGTCGCTGGTGAGGCCTCGCTTGGAATATTGTGTTCAGTTTCAGAGAGCATATCTCGCAAAGGATATAAAGAGACTGAAAACGGTTCAGAGGAAGGTGACCCAAATGATTTGGTGCCTGTGCCAGAAGACATATGAGAAGAGACTTTAAGATCTAAATATGTATACTCTGGAGAAGAGGAGGGACAGGGGAGATATCATATAGACCTTTAAAATACTTAAAGAATATTAATGAGCAAATAAATATTTTTCAAAGACGGGGAAGCTGCAAAACTAGAGGACAGAACATAAAGCCTCGGAAAAGGGGAGCGAGTCCGGCAAACTGGCAGTAAGCCTCCAACACACCGCAACCACTTTCCCCAGATATCATTCATAGGCCTCAATGTGTTTTACAATTTTTTAAATGCATTTAAAACATGAGAAAACACTTAGCTGTGATGGCAATATCCCACAGGCAGACTGTGAACACGCACTATTACAGCTGTATTAGTATCGACTCGAGTTTTGCCCACCATATGTACTCGGGCTGCATCAGGACAACGTTCTCAGCTTCATCAAGGTTCCTTGGAATAAAGAACCAAATTCCTTCATCAAATATAAAGGGGCGGCACCACAAACACGTAAACAGTCCTTAACCAATGAAATCAGTAAGCTGCCACCCAATCCACTGATTCGTTCAAACCCGCCGGCTGTGCTGATTTAAGAGTGAATATGCATTTTAATTCAAGCCTAGTTAGCTTACGAAGTTTGTCCCCACTAACTAGATCACTCACAGTGTCAATCACAAGCCAGTGTAAATCTTCCCAATGATGGCCCAATTGTAGGCAATGCTGGACCATCAGTGCAGTAAGTATCCATGTGGCTAGACGAGATTTATGTCCAAGCAGGCGAATTCTTACCCTATGACACGTCCTGCCCACGTAAATCTTATTGCATGGACAGATGACCACATATACCACCCAAGAAGATTGCCAATCAGTGAACACATACAGCAGTGTTTACAAGGTTGATGTAATCTCACCTGTCTTCTCACATACTGGTTAGATGAAAAGTCTGTGTGTACAAGGACATCCCTTAAATTACGTGCTCTCCGAAAAGCAAAACACGAACCATTACTGAAAACGGGGTGCAAGACTAAAATATGCCAATGTCTGTGTATGCTGCAAACCAGCTGTTGAGCCTTGTCAAATATTGCAATACCACCGCCTGTTTGTCCATTTCGGAATTAGCTTGTTGCTGTAGAAGGACAGCACGATTCGCAGACTTGGCACGTATGTAAGCCTTCCTAATAACCTCATGTGGGTAACCCCAATCACGTAATTTGTCCATCAATATCTTAGCTTGACGGCAAAAATCACCCTCAGATGAGCAAATGTGTTGATTTCTAAGAAACTGGTCAATAGGTAAGGCTCGCTTGAGTTTGAAAGGATGATGGCTTTCAAAATGCAACAACTGATTGCGATCAACAGATTTTCTATATAGAGTCGTATGCAGACACCCATCCTCCAAAGTAACCAATATATCCAAGAATGAAATAGTTGTCAATGCATGTGTCATAATAAATTTCAGGTTAGCATCCTGTTGATTAAGCCATTCAGTGAACTGTAGCAAATTCTCATAAATACTCAACCAAATACAAAAGAAATCATCGATAAATCGCAGTCACAAGCCAACAGATGTGAACCATTCAGATGAATAAAGATGTAATTCTTCAAAGGAGGTTATATATAAATTGGCAATACTTGAAGCTACCGGTGCCCCCATTGACGCACCATGAATCTGTACATTATACGAATCCCTAAACCGAAAATAATTCTTCTGCAAAACTAATTGCGCTAATGTTAATAAGAATTGTATAGATATTCTATCCATTGGGGGATGTTGTAATAAGGCTTGATGAAACAACTCCAAAGCTTGAGTTTGAGGTATATTGGTATATAGTGATATAATATCAAAAGTGACTAAAACAGGGCAAGCTGGAAAAGGATAAATTAGAGACTCTATTCAAAAAAATCAGTTGTATCTTTAATGTATGACTTAGCAGTCATCTCTATCGGTTGCAAAAAAATGACCCAAAAACACCGATAATGGTTCCAAAAGAGAAGATTTCCCTGAGACAATGGGTCTTCCTGGAGGAGCCGTCAATATCTTGTGGACCTTAGGGATGGTATAAAAGATTGGTACTCACGAGTTAGATACTTTAAAAAAATGTATATTCTTGCATAGTAATATAACCAAGTTGTAAAGCTTCTTGAAGGAGGTCTAAAATTAAACATTGTAGTGTCTTAGTAGGATCCTCCTCTACTTGCAAATAATATTTACAGTCAGCTAATTGACCTCCTACCTCCTGTAGATCCTGTTCATTATCCTGTATAAGTATGGAACCCCCTTTGGCAGCAGGTTTAATCATGAGGTGGTCACATCGAATAAGATCCTGCAAGGCCCTATGCTCTATAAAAGGATAAATTGTGATGTCTCCATACTTTCTTGGAATCTCTCTCCATATGCTGTAAATCCTGTAAAACCAAATTCCAAAATGTAGCTATATGGCTATCCATAGGTCTTGGGAGAATCCAACGTGACTTATGTTTAGGGATTAGGGATTCGTGTTATGTACAGATTCATGGTGTGTCAATGGGGGCAATGGTAGCTCCGAGCCTTGCCAATTTATACGTAACCTCCTTTGAAGAATTATATATCTTTATTCATCTGAATGGTTCACATCTGTTGGGTTGTGGCTGCGATTTATCGATGATATAGGTACTCAACCAAATACAAAAGATGAGAATTTGCTGCAATTCACTGATTGACTTAAATCAACAGCACCGCCGGCAGGTTTGAATGAATCAGTGGACTGGATGGCAACTTACTGATTTCATTGGTTAAGGACTGTTTGCATGTTTGTGGTGCCTCCCCCTTTATATCTGATGAAAGAATTTGGTTCTTCATTCCAAGGAACCTTGTTGAAGCTGGGAATGTTGTCCTGATGCAGCCCAAGTACAAGTGGTGGACAAAACTCGAGTCAACACTAATCCAACTGTAATAGAGCATGTTCACAGTCTGCCTGTGAGATATTGCCGTCACAGATAAATGTTTTCTCATGTTTTTAAATGCATTTAAAAAATTGTAAAACACATTGAGACCTATGAATGTTATCTGGGGAAAGTGATTACGGTGTGTTGGAGGCTTACTGCCAGTTTTCTGGACTCGCTCCCCTTTTCTGAGGCCTCTTAAATAGTCTGGCAATCTCTATGGTTTTCTGTTGCATAGTTTCTGTTGACTTCGATATAGCTGTCTACCTTTTGTATTTTTCCCTTATCAATGTACTTTTTGTGCTCAGTGACTCTTATTGTTTTGATGACTATGTTATAAAAGCCTGTTTTCCTTCTTGCTTTGAACTTCACAAAACCCTCTGTATTTATTATTTATTGACTATTTGGTATACCGCCCTTTAGACTAAGATCCTCAGAGCAATTTACAGACAAGCTTACAGCAGCAGCAGTCATAAAAACAAAGTATAAATGGAGTAAAATTAAAATAGCACATTAAAATTAAAGTAAAAAATGAAGGATATATCATTCAAAAAGAAAACAGAACAGCAATTAACATGCTAAGACATTGGTTAATAATAAAGAAAGTCTAACCAGTTATGCAGAGCCACCATCCGCTTACCCAAGCGTGAAGGTTTTATATCCTTTGGCCTTTTACATGCCAAGTAGCCTTTCTGTTCTTTCTTATCACAGTCGTACGCTCAGCCTCATGTTTTCCTATATCCTTAGCTTGAAGGAGAAACATTAGAATAGTTTTCTTATTACCCTGTTCCTTTACTCTCCACTCAAAACTCCTGGCTTGCTTAGTCTTAGATATCCACTGGGGTCGAAATGACCCCCTGCTTCTCAAGCCACACAGACTGTGCTGGCCCCCCAAGGCAGTCATGCAGTTATGGCTCCCAACACAAATCCGAGCCCAAAAGGTTTGTCCTGATACAGAACACTGGCTGGGTATTAGAACAAAATAGGCCTCGTCACTGCTTGTGCTATACCTGCTTTGTGATAAATGGAATTTATTACTTTCTAGTGCTACCAGTTTGGCATTATTTGATATTATAATTTTTTTTAAAGAGCGAATTTTTCTACGAACATGTATTACTAAATACATTACATACCTCAGTTACAAAAAGAGTTCTAGGATCAATGATTTCCAGGAAGTGTCGTAATCTGCCATAAAAATAATTCTACAAAGAAAAAAATATAGTTAGAAGAAATATCTCTCTTGGGACAATTCTAAGGTGTTTTAGTGTCTGTTCTTGAGTGCTATAAATTGTGTCCATAAAGCTTTATCATCATGATTTAAATTTGGTATCTAGAGTCCACTTTTATCAGGAAAGTTCTAGTTCAAAATGGATTACAGCTATCATCAAATATACAAAAGTAGAATTGATTCTGAAAACATAGTGAAATATGTTTCAACAAATTAAACAATTAGCAACCGAGTTTACAAGGTGTAACGAAAAACAAACACAAAACAATTAGGAAAATTTCAGGACTGTAGAAAAGAGAAAGAGAGGGACAATGACCTGAAATAAGTGCTTACTAACAAATTCCAGGCAAATGAAAAGCAAAAATTGCCTACCTGTAACAAGTACTCTCTAATGGTAACAGTTCAGCGGCTACACAAGGTGGGGGATGAGGGGTCATGTGACTGCGTAGTGCCAGAGCCTCTTAGCCCTGATGGTCAACATATGCATGCAGCCCATCTGTGCCCTTATCCGATCTTTCAACGTCGTCTGCCTGGTATATGCTGATGATGTATTGCTCTACATGCCATTCTCAACGGACCAGCCGGACTTCTCCCCACTAACAAACTGCTTTGACGCCATATCCAACTGGCTCCACACGCAAAACCTCCGAATAAACCACAAAAAGACAGATGTCCTTTTCGTTATGAGGAACCAAGGCTTCACCCCTCCCGTCTACTTAAAGGTCAAAGAAGCTGAGCTGCTAACCAAACCCACAATCCATTACCTAGGAATCACATTATATCAACGTCTCGATATGAAGGCCCACATAAGCAACACAGTAAAAGCAGTTTACCACAAGATTCGGACACTGCAGCATCTCCGTCCCATGCTAGATCCAGAGGACTTCCGGACAATCTATCAAGCACTGGTAATCCTGCATTTCGATTACGCCAATGCAATTCTACAAGGACTCCCACAGACCACCTTGAATCCACTCCAACTCGCAATGAATGCCGCGGCCAGCATTCTACACGGTGCTTCCAGGAACGATCATGTAACACTAATCCTGAAACACCTCCACTGGCTCCCCATCCACTGCAGACTCGCATTTAAAACGCTATTAAAGACCTTCAAGGCCATCAACAAGCTCTCCTCCACCTCCCTCATGGAGCTAATCCACCCCATGCCCCCTAACAGATCCAGAAGATCCGCAGCGGTCAACACACTGGTAATCCCGAAGGCAGTAACAAAATGCACCCAAGCAACGACAAACAGGGCATTTAGGTTCTATGCACCCAGAGATTGGAACACCCTGTCGCCCAACATCCGGGCTATCGCAAACCTTGCCCAATTTAGGAAGGCTCTAAAGCACCACCTCTTCCTCAAGCACTACTATGATGGCAGCCCACAAACTGCCACCCCCTTCCACCAGGATTGCCGCACTAGCACACCCAGCACGCGATGAGGTAACCACATCCATTGGCGCCACTATCGACCATGCACACCTAGTAAATAGCAGCATGTATATAGTCTCGACCCAACGATAGCCTGGCACGGACCTGACTTGATATCCAACCTGTAAATAGTTACCCTTGCGATGTCCAAGTTACAGCACCTGTTTCACTGTAAATACAGCGCAGCCTAGACCGCACTGATTTAAATAGCGTGGTATAAAAGAGACACCAAATAAATAAAGAGACACTAAATTTTAAATGACCTGCAGGTTCTATGCTACTATAGCCATATAGCTTTATAACAGGAATTTGGTACAAGAGATAACTGTGTTGGGATCACTTGATAATATGATCACATTTGACTTAATAATGAGTGAGTATACAAAGAAAAATCTACTGTCATCATTTAATTTTCAAAAGGGAGACTACAATAAAACAAGGAAAATGCTTAGAAAAAAAAAAGGAACTGCAAAGATCAAGAGTTTATATCAGGCATGAACACTGTTTAAAAATACAACCTTGGAAGTCCAGACCATATGTATCCCAAGCATTAAAAGAAAAGGAGAAAGGAGGGCCAAACAGCCAGCATGGTTAAAGGTGAGGTAATAGAGACTATTAGAGTCAAAAATCCATTATTCAAAAAAAAAAGAAAGAAACCAAATTTAAAAAAATAGCATAAAACACTGATAAGTTAAAGAAAGGCACTGATAAAAAAAGGCAAAAAGTTTAAGAAGCTGGCCACAGAAAAACTCACAATCAGGGCCGGCCCATCCACTAGGTGGCTGCCTAGGATGGCAGACCTCAGTGGGCAGCATGGCAGGCCATGTGCTTCAGCACACATGACCTGCCACTTCTGATCTCCCAAAGTTGTGTCAGAAAGGGGTCAGAAGCAGCAGGCCATGTGTGCCAAAGCACATGGGCTGCTGCCGAGCCAATTCCACCACCGGAATCGGCGGCAGCAGGGGTGGGGGCAGTGGTGTGTCTCAGCATGGGGGGGGCAGCATTCAGGGGGGCTGCACAGCCGAGACTTCTGCCTGGGGTGGAAGAAACCCTTGGGCCAGCCCTGCTCACAATAAAACATTTTTCTGGTACATACAAAGCAAGAATCTGGCAAAGGAGACAGCTGAGCCATCATAAGATCAAGGGGTAAAAGATGCACTTGGGGAGGAAAACACCATAGCTGAGAGAATAAATTAATTCTTTGCTTTAGTCTGTAATGAGGAAGATGTAAGGTAGCAAATCTTTGGAAAAAGAGTATTTAATTGTTATGAGTCAGAAGAGTTGAAAGAAATCTCAGTGAATTTGAAAGACATATTCTACTACATTAAAAAAACAAAGAGCAGCAAATCACCTGGACTGGATGGAATACACCCAAGACTGCTCAGAGAACAAAGATGAAACTGTAAGGCTACTATAAGCAATTTTTATCCTATCATTCAAATCATTTATGGTACCATAAGACTGGAGGGTAGCCAATGTAAAGCCTATTTTTTAGGCTCCAAAGCTGATCCGGGAAACCACAGACCAGTGCCAAGTAAAATGGTGGAAACCATTATTAAGAACAAAATTACTGGACACCTGGACAGATATGGTTTAATGGGACAAAGTCAACATGAATTTCACCAAGGGAAGTCTTGCCTCACCAATCTGCTCCACTTCTTTAAAAATTATCGCTCAAGAAGAGTGGGCCATCTTCTTTTTTGTGAGACCACTTCTTTAAAGACATGAATAAACATGTGAATAAAGATGAGCCAGTTGATGTGGAGGGGAATTTTAGAACAAACGTCCAGGTGCAATCTGGGATGTCTAAGCTAGAATATCTGAAAAAAAAAAAAGCAGGCATGTCGAGGTGCAGGCACAATTTCACAAACGTGGACGTGCAAGATATGGACATGTGTGGGGGCATCTACAGAGACATCCCCAGACCATATTTCAGCACCTGGACATCTAACATAGTCTAGTGGTTAGAGTAATGAGCTAGAAACAGGGCAGCCAGGATTCAAATCCCATTGCTGCTATCGTTGACATTGTGCTAAGTACTGGGGATGATGGAGTGCTATCTTCTCTATACTCTCTAGATGTTTTTCAGCCAAAATGAGCACTTTTCAGGTGCCTGAAGGAGCCATGACTTTTCTGAGATCAGATGGGGACATCAAGGTTCCTGGAAATGCCCCAGCCACAGCTCCTTTTCAGACTTGGACATCCTCACACTGGGGACCATCCACAAACCTGGCTTCTAAAATGGCTGTACTACTACTAATCATTTGTATAGTGCTACTGGAGAAGTCTCTGTTCTTTGGACGTCTCTATGCCCATTTTCAGATGTCCAAAGCACGAATAGGGCTTCCAAAATGACCCCCATATTGCATGATATGCAGTTGGTAGGAAACACTTCTTGCACAATGCATAGAACCATTGAATATCTTCTTTCCTCAATAATCTAGTAACCTGAGCTGCTTGCCATCAGAATTTTAGATTGTCGTCTGTATTTTTAGCCTTTTTCATGGTTTATTCTATGATCACTGAACTGTGTGACAATTAAGTCTCATTAAACCTAGGGCTAATTGCACAGAGACTGGATTTTATCATATGCAGGCCTGTTCCTGAGGCAAAAGCCAGGCTGGCATAGTTACTGTGGTCTTAGAAGCTCCAACAAACAGAGAGCCCAGGAAGATAAGATCTTAGCTCAAATTTCTAGTGCAGAGAAAAAGGAAATTCCTTTGCCATCTTTTATATGAATCTTGGATAGGAAACATCTTCACAGTGAAGGCTTCCTTATAGGAGGCAAGGATGGAACAGAAGGCATGCCCACTGATAGGTCTTCTCTCTCCTGGGAGGAGTCATCTGCTTGTGACTTAGGATCTGTGGAATCTTCCAAAACAGCCCAGGAGTGCTCAGAAAGGAAATGAAGGTGGCAAAGAATGGTCATCTTAGCTCTCTGAATCTAATAAGAATAAAAAAGAAATTACTGGATTCTAGAGAATTTCTGGCCCTCTCTGCACTGATATAATCCCAGTAAACTGAGTTTTGATATGAAACACCCGGAATGTCCTTACAATAGCTTTTTACGAAAACAGAACGCTTGCGGCAGAAAGCAATGTGGTTGTTCCAGCAGAAGCAAGGAAATTGAAGAAAGAACTCATCTGCCACCATAACAAGGATTGGGGTTGAGATTAAAAATTCACTAATCATTTGATTAACTTTTGGAAGTCTCTTAAACCATGCCATTGTAGCAAATATATGGAGTCCTGTATAGGCAAGAGAAAAGATGCCTGCATCTGGTTGGCACTAGAAGAATCTCAAAGGGACAAGATCTCCAAATGGATTAGTTGTGCACATCAAAAATAACAAAAAAGCCCTTAAATACAAGATTTACTCCTAAGCAAGATTACCTAAATATTTCAATAAACACCTTCAGACCTCACATAGGCAACAATTGACCTCAGGATGGCTAGAGCCCTACATTTAGTGATAAAATCACTATAGGGAACAGCTGACGCTCACATCACAGGTCATGTAGCCACTTTTATTCAACCCGTACTCAATCACCACTACTAATGTACCCTAAAACCACAAAAAGTACATACCATGACAGCAATGAACCTCGCTCCTAAGCCAGGGTATGTGGAGTATGATCTCAGTCTCTCAAATTTACTGCTAATGTTTGCTGTAGCATTTCTGGAATTCATAAGATACAATATGTATAAGCAACCTATCAAGGTGTTCCTGAAAGTTGTTTTTAGTCTAACTGCATTGCTTGATACTTGTATCTCTTCTCTTTCTGCACTCAATGCACAGAATAATCACTTGCCACCAACGCTTCTTTACAATGCTGTTCTCGTGTTTTTCTCCTTTACCAGGACACCCAGTCTTCTAGCACTAAGCTTCTTGTCAGTTGGAATGGAGAGGTGATCATAACTTCATTTTCCATAACTCTTAAGATCACGATCCCAGCGCTTTTCAAGTACAAATGATGATGTAATAATGTTTCCAGTGGATAAGACTGCACTGAGCTGTTTGCACTACAGCAGCTTATATTGTAAAGGTTCTTCAGTGCCATGTCCCATGTGATGGTACAGGGACAGCACTTTCCACTTTTTTGCACTTTGGAGTTGCACTATTGGTATGCACTATCTGCAGTTAGACAGTGGCAATTAAAGATGGCCTTTGAACCAAGTGCATTGGATGTTGTTCCTGCTCAGACCAATGTGACTGCACAAAGCACACCTTGTACATTAGGTCAATAAGTCTCAGTCGAAACTTGCAGCTCCTCCAAAGAGGTATGGTATTATTTTCTCATGACTGGATACTTATGGCCATTGCATAAAAAGGAGCAACATTCAGAGAAAAGGACAACTTCTGCTCTGAAGTATTTGTCTTCACCTTTAAGATCCTCTCCACCGCTTACAGTACATCCTGAGCTGATACAAGGAGTTGCTTGCTTTATAACCCCCTAAATCCATCATCATTTATCTTTATCTTTATTGATACACTTGATATACCGCCCACGTCATGATTCTGGGGTTAGTAACCATTGGATATGATGAAGAATGCTTTGCTTTTTTGGGCTTTCTAGCATGTGATTGGTGTATCCGATTTCATATTTTGTGTTTTTATAGCAATACCTCACACATTATATTATATAAGGTAAAATGTAATTTCCTCATTAAATCTATGATAGAAAACAAGATAGCAGAAAAAAAAACATATGGCCTGTCCAGTCTGCCCTTCCATACCATCTATTATAGTCCCTTTTTATTGTTTTTTTTTAACCACGAAAATCTACCTTACTACTATAGACTCATCCTACCCATGAATACATGTTCAATATTCACTCGAGTTTAAATATGGTACATAATTAAAGCATATAAATAGTATATTGTTTATTGTACATAGTTATCCCTGTTATTCCATGTTTTATATTCCCTTGTTCTCTGTAAACTCGATGTTACCTGTACACATTGCAGTATATTTTGTTCGATGTACACCGCGCTGATTTTAATAGCGCGGTATATAAGAGATGTTAAATAAATAAATAAATAATCTTCTGTGTTGGTCCATTTTTCTTCAATTCAGATATTGTGCTGGTCTCTACACCTCCACTGGGAGTCAATACCATGTATCTACCTTTTTTTTTTTTTGTAAAGAAATATTTCCACACATTACTCCTGAGTCTTTCTCTTTTTACCTTCATCCTATGCATCCTCATTGCAGAGCTTTCTTTCAATTGAAAGAAGCTTCTTCCTGTGCTTCAATGCCACAGAGGTATTTAAACCTCTCTGTCATATCTCCTCTTTCCCACCTTTCCTCCAAAGTATACTTGTAATTAAGGAAAATGTACCTCTTTCCACAAAGGCAAACATGCTGTACTTATGACCGGTTCCTGACAAGCCAAAGAGACCTGACAACCAAGAGACAAAAGTAACCATGGTAGTTGCACACTTCCCTGATCCTGGGAGGTATCACCAGGCAGATTTAATGTAGAACTCGAATGGAAGAGTGGGGTATGAACACCTGTTCCATCGGAGTCCAAAGGGAAAACGAAATGTGCAACAGGTGTAGAGGACATGTGCAACACATGACAATCCATAGGGCCCACCACAGTTATCACCTTCTTCTCTGGCTGAGGCAAAATCTTCTTCCTCTTTCCCACAGAAATGGTATCACCAGACTCCGACTGCTCCGAGGTGCTCCAATGGAGCTCCAAAGGAGCAATGCTTGCTCCTTTGGAATGCTCTTTCGGAAACACTCCAATAGACACGCGCCTGCGTTCCATGGCAGTGCCTGTTTTTAAAGGCCCGGTGCTGAAGACAGCAGGCTTAGGTGTTCCGGCTGCCCAATGCTAACACCGGTAGCTTCCTGGCAGCAAGTGAGGCTCGAATAAGGTATCTGTGTTTTGCCTGTGTGACTGTGACAAGCAAATGTCCTAGCATTTTAGTTTTTGTTTTGTACTCACTCTTAGGGGAATTTCTGTGAATATAAAACTGAATCTGTAGATTTCACTCCATATCTGTGTAAAGAAAACACTTAAGGGCCCTTATACTAAGATGCAGCAAGTTTTTTGCAATTCTCATGCATTTGGCATTAAAACTAATGCATAGTAAGTGCAAAAGTTGGGAGCTGTTGCCAACATGTTTCCAGCAGTTACCGCGCAGAACAGTAACCTAATGCATGGCAGTAGGTATACTAAACGCCACCCACTGAGGTGGTGATAAGTGTAACCACATTAATTATAATACTGACATGACACAATATGTACACCAATGCAAATCACAATGTGTTTACCACACCTACTCTCTGCCTACTCCCTGTCCCATCACGCAATGTACGTTATCATGGGAATTAGCATGTAAAAGCCAGCATTTATGATGTGGTTTGATCAAAGCCCTCAGGCCGTCTGACTGCTGATGTAGCTGCGCATGAAATGAGAGTCAGAAGCTGTAAAGATGTCTTACACATTGGAACATGGAACGTACGAAGCATGAACCAAGGGAAGTTGGAGGTGGTCAAGAATGAAATGGAACGTGTACAACTTGATCTGTTGGGTGTCAGCGAACTGAAATGGACTGGCATTGGGCACTTTGCATCAGATGATCACATGGTCTACTATGCTGGAAATGAAAGACAAAGAAGAAATGGTGTTGCATTTATAATAAAGAAGAAACTTGAAAGAACTGTAATGAAATACAATGCAGTCAGCGAACGCTTAATCTCTATTCGTCTGCGAGGAATGCCTATCAACACAACTATAATTCATGTATATGCCCCAACAACAGCTGCAGAAGAGAATGAAATTGAAGAGTTCTATGAACAAGTACAAGCTGAAATTGACAGAACATGCAAACAGGATATCCTGATAGTCATGGGTGATTGGAACACAAAGGTTGGCAACAAAGAAGACGACAAAGTAGTTGGAAAATATGGACTTGGCAACAGAAATGAAGCTGGAGAAAGACCGATAGAATTCTGCAAGACCAACGATCTATTCATCTTGAACACCTTTTCCCAGCAACACAAGCGACGACTGTACACATGGACTTCACCCAATAGATTGTATAAAAATCAAATTGACTACATCTGTGGAAGTCAACGATGGAAAAGCTCTATAACATCAACAAAGACAAAACCTGGAGCTGACTGTGGTACAGATCATCAACTACTAGTATGCAAACTCAAGCTAAAGCTGAAAAAGAGCAAACCACTCATGAATGCAGCAAAATATGACCTTGAGAATATACCACTGGAATTTAAAGACTGCCTGCAAAATCGATTTACTGCTTTAGATAGAAATGATAGAGTTCCAGAAGACTTATGGAATGACATCAAGAAGGTTGTGTTGGAAGAAAGCGAGAAGTCTCTACAAAGGGTAAAAAAGAAAAAATGGCCAAAATGGACGACAGAAGAAACTCTGAAAATTGCCCAGAAACGCAGAGAAGCTAAAGCCAGAGGAGAAAGAAAGACAATCACAGAACTCGGAGATTTCCAACGTGCAGCAAGACAGGACAAGGAAAAGTACTACAATGACACATGCAAGGAAATAGAAGCAGAAACTATTAGAGGAAGAACAAAATCAGCTTTCCTAAAGCTACGAGAGTTAAAGAAAAAGTTCCAACCTTGAATTGGAATGTTACAAGATGCTCAAGGTTCTATGTTGAATGATGCTGAGAAGATCAAGAAAAGATGGAAGGAATATACAGAGTTTTTATATGATAAAGATCAAGTGGACCAACAGCCGTTTCAACCTGTACCTTATGATCTGGAACCATTGGTGATGAAAGAAGAAGTTGAAGCAGCATTGAAAGCCTTATCAAAGAACAAAGCACCAGGCATTGATTGCATTCCCATAGAAGTATTACAGCAATCTGATGCAGCTGTTACCATACTTACAAGGCTCTGCCAAGAAATATGGAAGACAGCATCATGGCCAACTGATTGGAAAAGATCTGTGTTTATACCAATACTAAAGAAAGGTGATCCAACTGACTGTGGAAATTATCGCACAATCGCTCTGATCCCACATGCCAGCAAGATTCTACTGAAGATTATTCAAAAGAGAGACTGCAATCATACCTGGAACAAGAACTACCTGAAGTGCAAGCAGGATTCAGAAAAGGGCGAGGAACGAGAGACATCATTGCGGATGTGAGATGGATCCTTGAAAAGACTAAAGAATACCAAAAGGATATCTATTTGTGCTTTATCGACTATAGCAAAGTTTTTGACTGTGTAAACCATGAAAAACTCTGGGCCACATTAAGAAGCATGGGTATACCAGAACACCTGATCGTTCTCTTGCACAATCTGTACTTTGATCAAGAAGTAACAGTTCGAACGGAACAAGGAGAAACAGAATGGTTTAAAATAAGCAAAGGTGTAAGACAAGGCTGCATACTTTCCCCCTACCTGTTTAATTTATATGCAGAACAAATCATCAGAGAAGCAGGATTGTATGAAGACAACAGAGGTGTGAAGATTGGTGGAAGACTCATCAACAACCTTCGCTATGCTGATGATATCACATTACTGGCGGAAAGTGAAGATAATCTGAAACATTTGCTTCTCACAATCAAAGAACATAGTCTCAAAATGGGCCTGCACCTTAATGTAAAGACGACAAAGATCATGACAACTGGCATAATCAACAGGTTCATCGTTGAAGGAGAAGAAATTGAAATCATGAATAACTTTAACCTACTTGGATTAACTATCAATAAAGAAGCAACAAGCAGTCAAGAAATCAGACGACGCATTGCTCTTGGCAGAATGGCTATGAAAGACCTAGATAAGATTCTCAAGAGCAGAGATGTGTCTCTCCATACAAAGATTCAACTTGTTCAAGCCATGGTATTTTCAATATTTTAATTTTGTAATGTTTTAATTCTTTAATTATTTAAACAATTTTTATATTTGGATAAAGGTCTCAGAATGAATGGGGAGGATAGCTACAGGCCACAGTTAGAAAACCTGAGAAAGTCCTTACCCCTTCCTTACATCAAGGACCTCGTATATCCAATATTTATTAAGTAAGCCTAAAATTTATACTCTTGCTTTTTTAAGATACATATGAAAAATGTTTGAAAAAATTCCAGATTTGACAAAAAAATTTTAAAGCTCTTTTTCCAGCTCTTTTTCAAAAAACTCTTTGTGAACGGTTGAAATGTCCGTCTTTCTATTAAGGTGATATCAAAACAAAGTCTGGTAAGTCACACAAAAAAAATAGAAAATGACCAAGGCAGTTCTTAAATATCCTGAATCTTCTTTAGCAGAAATAAATTCTAACAAAACCGGATCTTAACTGCAGGCTTTCAAAAGTGGACTTATCTGTGAAGACCAGAACTCTGTGTTCCCGACACGAATTTCCAGCGCTGTCGCGTTTCACCGCTCCCGCGGCTTCTTCGGGGGAGACGAAATTCTCACGGCGTAGGCAAACGTGATTAGAAGATACTTTCAACAATGCTTTCAATAATCAACTTGTAACATGGCATGTAGAATTCACTTGTAACATGGCATGTAGAATTCAAATAAACGCCGCGCATGCGTTTATTTGAATTCTACATGCCATGTTACAAGTGAATTCTACATGCCATGTTACAAGTTGATTATTGAAAGCATTGTTGAAAGTATCTTCTAATCACGTTTGCCTACGCCGTGAGAATTTCGTCTCCCCCGAAGAAGCCGCGGGAGCAGTGAAACGCGACAGCGCTGGAAATTCGTGTCGGGAACACAGAGTTCTGGTCTTCACAGATAAGTCCACTTTTGAAAGCCTGCAGTTAAGATCCGGTTTTGTTAGAATTTATTTCTGCTAAAGAAGATTCAGGATATTTAAGAACTGCCTTGGTCATTTTCTATTTTTTTTTGTGTGACTTACCAGACTTTGTTTTGATATCACCTTAATAGAAAGACGGACATTTCAACCGTTCACAAAGAGTTTTTTGAAAAAGAGCTGGAAAAAGAGCTTTAAAAAATTTTTGTCAAATCTGGAATTTTTTCAAACATTTTTCATATGTATCTTAAAAAAGCAAGAGTATAAATTTTAGGCTTACTTAATAAATATTGGATATACGAGGTCCTTGATGTAAGGAAGGGGTAAGGACTTTCTCAGGTTTTCTAACTGTGGCCTGTAGCTATCCTCCCCATTCATTCTGAGACCTTTATCCAAATATAAAAATTGTTTAAATAATTAAAGAATTAAAACATTACAAAATTAAAATATTTATAATTAGTAGGGCAATTTTATATATAGTTGGTTATTTTGCTCTGAAAACCCTTATCTGCTTGAATGGTATTTTCAATAACATCATATAGATGTGAAAGCTGGACAGTGAAAAAGATAGACAGGAAGAAAATTGATGCCTTTGAATTATGGTGCTGGCGGCGAATACTGTGTATACCATGGACTGCCCGAAGAACAAACCAGTCTGTACTAGAGGAGATCAAACCTAAGCTTTCTTTAGAAGCTCAGATGACAAGACTTCGACTTTCATACTTTGGACACATCATGCAGAGAGAGAGATCATTAGAGAAAGACATCATGCTTGGCAAGATAGAAGGTCAACGCAAAAGAGGAAGGCCAGCAATGAGATGGATCGATACAACAGCAGCAGCTACGGGTACCAGTCTGTCAACAATGAGCCGCCTGACTGAAGACCGAACACAATTTAGGATAGCTATCCAGAGGGTCGCCATGAGTCGACTCCGACTTGACGGCACTTAACAACAACAACAGCATGTAGTAACTGTCATGCCCATGTGCTAGCTATTACCGAGTGCTAAAACACGCACTTCCCACTTAGCATACACTTTAGTAAAAAGGCTCAT
Source organism: Ichthyophis bannanicus (assembly GCA_033557465.1). Taxonomy (NCBI): domain Eukaryota; kingdom Metazoa; phylum Chordata; class Amphibia; order Gymnophiona; family Ichthyophiidae; genus Ichthyophis; species Ichthyophis bannanicus. Next base: position 1,258,974,941 of record CM066032.1, on the reverse strand, counting down.
AAATGCTTGAGTACTTCTGTTTCTTGATATGACCAAGTAAAAATGTTTAAATGATTGAGCCTCGAAAGATGATTCAATGAATACTGGATGCATAATTTGGGGGATGGGCAATCAGAAAAAAATAAATAAAAAGGAATCCATCCACAAAAGTTAGGCCCGGGGCTCCATAAATGGTTAAAGCAACCCTGTATCAAACAGAAAACGTACATGCTCAGACTGTACCAAAAAGTGCACATATTGTTATTTGTTGTTTCAAGTAAAAGTGTCTTATGTGCATGGTATGTGGCCATTTTGTACTTAAATGAGTAAGATACTGTATATATCCGTTTATTGCAGGCTTTGACAAATATTGTTTGGATTTAGGAGCCAGGCCAAAATCTTAGGAGCCAGTGGCTGTGACCCCCTAATGCCCCCTTCCCACCCCCTACGCATAGCCTCCATTCTCCACTGATGTTCCACCATTTGCAAACTCCTAAATGTCTGAGGAGGGTGGAAGAGTTTGAAGAGAGATGATATAATAGCAGGGGCTGAATGAGGCATCTTTAGGCAGAAATATATAGATAGCAAATGTCATGCGTGGTACAACAGTGGTTTGCCTGTCTGTGCATGGGATATGGCGGTGGGTGCTGGGCTTCAGTGTGCACGTGTGTATGTGTGTGTGGAGGGTGGTGAGCCCGTGTGTGTGTGCGCGCGTATGTGTGTATGCATATCTGTTCACAAGAGGTAAAGTGCTTGTTTGTATGGGAGCCTGTGTACATGGAGTACCTGTGAGAGTTTTCGGGGGGGGGGGGGGAAGAGATTCACCTTTTGGCATATACAGATTGTCCTTTTATCCCCATGCATTCATCTCTTTAACCTCCAGGCCTTGCATGCTTCCCTCTCCCCGCTTTCTCACCTTTTCCATCCCCCTTGGCACTCCCACTAAATTTTTGAAGCCTCATTTCCACCCTCCCATCTAACCTTCCCCCCACCCCTCCTCTACAGGGCCCCAATCTGGCTGTCCTCTACCTCCAAGCCAGTGATCACAGGCCTGATTTCCCGCAGGCAGACCAGAAATTTGAACATGGCGCAAGGCATTTTCTTGCTTCCCTCCATGATCCTTTGATGTCGGCATCAGTCTCAAAGGTTCAACATCTGCACCAGATGCAGGGAATGTGCTGATGTTGGGAGCACTTTGATTATCCTCAAAGTTGACTTAAAGAGAAACCATCAGGAACGTACATCTATTGATTCCATCACAAAGACTTGTCCTTTTTCGTTTGTACTGCAATGTTGGAAAGAAATTATACATGGGGATTTGGAAGATCTGTCTGGGAACAAAATAACTCTTTGAAAATATAACAGAATGGGTTTTTCCCCTTGCCAAATGAAAAGATATGAGCTCAAAAATGGGCCAGATAGGACTGGGGGTTTCCAGAGAAATAAGCGCCCCCCCCCCCCCCAAACAGAAATGGCTCTATGCATTTCTATGAGAGAATAAGCATAGAAATTCTGAAACAGTGAAAAACAGTAGCTAGGAAGTGTTTCCTTTCAGGCCGCTTCTTCTCCCTGTATATTCTCTTGAACAAAGACAGACATACACAGCACAGCACACTGATGACCTACCATTTAGTTATTCAGACGTGCACTTCATTTTATTTTTTGTAAATTCCACTACCAAATCTACTGACTAAATTATATAGCTTTCTTAATGGTTGCCATGTGTACTGCCAACTAATAATTTTTGCTATATACAGGGTCAAATTAAGTCACAGGCAAATTAGGCACATGCCTAGAGCAAAAATGTTTTCGGGGAAGGGTGTATTTCAGATGTACTCAGGTCTCTGGCTTTTTTCAGGTTTTTACAGATTTTGCATTAATGCCCATAAGTAGGATGGCTAACATGTTTCAATATTTTGTCAGAGTTTAATACCTAAATCTGCAGCTATCCTATAATCCCTCCTGGGTGAGCAAGCTTCTCCTGCCTGTTTCAATTGTCATGAGCAGCAGAGACTGGATGGGATCCAGCCAATGGGGAGGCACTGCAGCAGGAGCTATTGGAAGGCAACTCTAGTCATAGAAAAGAAGGGGCGAGCCAGGGAGAAGGTACTGTGCTATACAAGTGAAGCATCTGCCCAAGATGGGGAATGGGGGACTGAGCTCTGCAAGAGGCCCTGGGCTGACCTTGTTCAACAGCCAGCAAGTGTCCCCTCTGGTGGGGCCAGCATCACAAATTGAATTTCCCTATAAAAATTTGGGCTAGAGATGTTCACTGCTACAAAATGTACTTGTGTGCATACTAAGTGGAAGGAAGTTTTGAGCCTTGTGCTTTTATCCAAGTGGTTAATTATCTGGGCAGATTTCTTTGAAAACTGTCTAATACTTCCTCTGCTCAGTCTATATCCTTTCAGAGGCACCAAATATGAACCATTAGATGTCTTTAATCGCACTTGGTTTAATTGTATTATTCTCTGCAAGCCAATAGATTGGGTACTACACAATTTAAGCTGCACTTTCCCCTTTCTCTTCCAAGTCAAAGACACACAAAAACAAAACTACGGTGTGCAATCGAAGCGGTTATCTCTATCTTTTTTTTTTTTTTTTTTTTTATTACTGGTGGCGTAGCCCACAAACCAAAATTATGACTAACAGGAACGGAAGTCCCGCCCCTGCCACAGCAGAAACGTAGAGACAAAAAGAAAAACATTGGATCGAAAGAAAGGACAACAAAATGAAATGCACTCACCTGGGAATACGGACTTCTTCATCCAAGGCGTGCCGTGCGAAAAGAAATCAGGGAGAGGCAGGAGGACTAAGCTGTCGTCTCTCAAGGAACTACAATTACCAGGTAAGTGTAATTACTATTTCCTTATCGTTCCTCCAGCTTAGTCCTTGACGTATGGGATGTATCAAAGCAGCCTAACGGGTGGGATTGTGCCAGCCGGCACGCAGAACCGCGGAACCAAAACCGGCATCGCTCGCCGCCAAGACATCAAGACGATAATGTTTACTGAAAGTGTGCAAAGACGACCACGTGGCCGCTTTACAAATATCTACCGGCGAAACCAAACTGAATTCCGCCCAGGACGTCGCCTGTGCTCTCGTAGAGTGAGCACGCAGTCCAGGCGGCGGCGTTCGACCGTGCAAAATATAAGCCGAACCAATCGCCTCTTTAATCCACCTGGCAATAGAAGCCTTCGCTGCCGCTTCCCCTTTGCGAGGACCACCAAACAGCACAAACAAGTGGTCTGATTTACGAAAATCATTGGTAACTCGTAAATAGCGACGCAGAACCCTTTTGAGGTCCAACCGACTCAAACCACGATCAGAAGCATGCCCTTCGGACTCCAAAAAAACCGGAAGGGAAACAACCTGATTCAAGTGAAAAGGAGAAGTCACCTTTGGCAAGAAGGATGGAACAGGCCGCAGAACCACTTTGTTAGCGGAGAAAGACAGAAAAGGCTCCCTGCAAGACAGAGCCTGGAGTTCGGAAATACGGCGTGCGGAACATATCGCCACTAGAAACACCGTCTTAAGAGTCAAATCCTTCACCGAACTACCAGAAAGCGGTTCAAAAGGAGCTGCACTTAGAGCACGCAGCACTAAATTAAGATCCCACGAGGGTACCGATACTCTACGGGCTGGCCATAACCTAGACACAGCACGCAAAAAACGAACCACATCAGGATGCGCACCTAAAGCCACGCCCTGAACTTTACCGCGATAACAAGACAGAGCCGCCAATTGGACCCACAAAGAACTGGCGGCGAAACCCTTAGTAAAACCGTCTTGCAAAAAATCCAGTATTACCGGCAGAGAGGCCGTAGCCGCTCGGATCTGGTTTCTGGAACACCAGTCCTCAAAGATACGCCAAACCCGAACATAGGCCAGCGAAGTGGATCTCTTGCGCGCCTGTAAGAGAGTCGCTACAACCGATCGGGAGTAACCGCGTTTTCTTAGCCTAGCCCTTTCAATAGCCATGCCGTAAGAGAGAATCTCTCCACTTGCAGCATGCGGAGTGGACCCTGACACAACAGGTCCGGCACTAAGGGAAGTTTCCAGGGAGGACCGTTGACTAACCGCATCAGATCGGCATACCAAGGACGACGCGGCCAATCCGGCGCTATCAAGAGCACCCGACCCCGGTGGGTTTCGATACGCTGAATAACGCGCCCCAGCAGAGGCCACGGAGGGAATACATAGAGAAGACCCGTGGAGGGCCAAATCTGCAACAGAGCATCCAGGCCTTCGGACGTCGGCTCCCTTCACCGACTGTAGAACCGAGCCGCTTTTGCTGAGCGGCACGTGGCCATTAGGTCCATGAGTGGTTGACCCCAACGCTGAACCAGCTGCGCGAAAACCCGGGGATGTAGCTCCCATTCTCCGGGATCCACCTGAACTCTGCTGAGGAAGTCCGCCGTCACATTGTCTTTTCCGGCGATATGTGCTGCGGAGATGGCTGACAGACGAGGCTCTACCCACTCGAACAACGTCCGAGCCTCCGCCTCCAGGCCGACACTTCCGGTTCCTCCTTGTCGGTTGATGTAGGCCACGGCCGCTGCATTGTCGGATAGGACCCGAATCGCTCGAGTCGATATCCGAGCCTCGAAGCTTTGCAATGCCAAGCGAATGGCTCGAAGCTCCAATCGGTTGATCGACCAGGCACTCTCCTCTGGGGACCATAGCCCCTGGACGAATTGGCCCTCGCAGTGAGCGCCCCAGCCCGTCAGGCAGGCGTCCGTTAAGAGGGGAACCCAGTCCGGCTGCTCCAATGGCATCCCCACTCGCAGAGTGAGCGGATTCAACCACCAGGATAGATCCTTCCGAACCGTCATCGGGCAAGGTAGACGTTTGCTCAGTGGATCGGACTGGTTGGACCAGCGGCGGAGTAAGGCCCGCTGGAGAGACCGCATGTGAAAACGCGCCCAAGGCACCACCTCCAGGGAGGACGCCATCGTCCCCAACAACTGCAGGTATCGCCAGGCCGACGGGGCTGGAGATCTTCGAAACCTTCGAACCAGAGACTGAAGAGTCAACACCCTGCGTTCGGGTAGAGAAACCAACCCCCGGCACGTCTCGAATTGCACCCCCAAATATTCGAGAATCTGTGTCGGTACCACATGGCTCTTGAGTGGGTTGACCACCCAGCCGAGAGACTGTAAGAGCGTGACGACTTTTTCCGTCGCTGCCAAGCTCTCTGCGCGAGATTTCCCGCGAATCAACCAGTCGTCCAGATAGGGATGAACCAGCACCCCGTCCTTGCGGAGAGCCGCGGCAACCACCACCATGATCTTGGTGAATACGCGAGGTGCGGTCGCTAGACCGAAAGGCAATGCCTGAAACTGGAAATGACCCCACGGAAGCGCGAAGCGCAGATACCTCTGCTGGTCTTCCCGAATAGGGATATGGAGATAAGCCTCCGTGAGGTCGAGGGACGTGAGAAATTCGCCTCGGCGAACGGCCACTGTGACAGATCGTAGAGTCTCCATCCGAAAGTGGGGGACCATCAGACAACGATTCACTCCTTTGAGGTCCAATATGGGCCGCAGATCGCCTCCCTTCTTTGGCACCACGAAATAAATGGAATACCTTCCCAGACCATATTCCGCTTGCGGAACTGGAATGACCGCCCCCAGCTGAAGAAGACGGTCGAGCGTTTGGCGCACCTGAAGGGTCTTTTGAACCCCTCGACAGGGAGACACTACAAAAGAGTCGAGCACAGGACGGGCCAAATCGAGAACATACCCGTCTCTGATAATGTCGAGAACCCACTGATCGGAAGTAATTTGGATCCAAGCGGAGAGAAAACGTCGAAGACGTCCTCCGATCATCGGCAGCTCCACCTGGACCCGCTGTCTTTCATTGGGGTTTGAGGGGGCCCGGGGAACCCCCCGCCGAGAACCCTCGACTGGCTCCTCGAAATCCGCGAAAACTCGACGCCCGGGAACTATATCTACCCCGCTGGAAGCTCGCATAACGGGGTGACCGGAACCTACGAAAGTCCCGAAATTGACCCCTAGCAACCGGAATTGACCTACCCCGCTTGGGTCTATCTTCCGGTAAGCGACCGCCTTTGGAGTCACCGAGATCTTTGACCAACTTATCCAAATCCTCACCAAAGAGCAATTTACCCTTAAAAGGCAATTTGCCTAACCGTGACTTGGAGGAACCATCGGCCGCCCAATTTTTTAACCAAAGAGCTCTACGTGAGGCCACTACCGATGCCATGCTATTGGAGAGAGCCCTGATGAGATCGTACTGGACATCCGCCAAATACGCCGTACCGGATTCCAAGCGGTGAATTTCCGTCAGCGTATCAGAGTCCAAGGAAGGAGCGTGCTGAAATCGCTGAACCCAGCGAAAACAGGCACGGGCTACCCAAGCCCCACAAACGGAAGCCTGTAAAGCAATTGCATCCGCCTCAAAGGCCTGCTTCAACAGACCGTCCATCTTCCGGTCCTGCGGCTCCCTCAAAGCTGCACTCCCTTCCACCGGAATGGTGGTCTTCTTCGTCACCGCAGACACGGCTGCGTCGACCTTGGGAGATCGAAAACGCTCCATATCCGTTTCCGACAAAGGATAAAGACGACGCATGATCTTAACTCCCTTGAGACCAGCCTCAGGAGTGTCCCACTCAGCCTGAATCATCTGGTCAATAACTTTATGAATGGGAAAAAACCACCTGAGTTTGTCATACCGCCTGAATGATGGGATCTACTCCGTCCGCCTCCTCCGCCTTAGGCGTAGAGGCCAAACCTAGCGTCTGAAGCGCTTCCGAAACAAGAGCCGGAAGCTCTTCACGCCTGAACACCCGAATAATCTTCGCTTGATCCTCCGGCTCCGGAAGTTCCCCTTCCTCCAAGCCGTCTGCATCCCCCTCCGGATCGAACTCAGGATCATCCCCCTCAGGCCAGTCCGCCTCCGTAGAACCCGGGTCGTGCAACCGTGGCCGCTTAGGAGCTCTGCATTCGGACAATGGAGGCTCTCCCGGAGAGGGCTGGACGGGTAGCCCCTGCGGTGGTAGAGGCGCCACTCCCATAACCTGGCGCCTTCGGCAGAACGCCTGGTGCAGGAGCAAAACAAAATCTGCAGAAAAATCCTCCAAGGGCAACGACTCCCCCTGACCTAGCTGCGCCACAGGCGCCGAACCACTGTTAGGAGAAAGCCCCGAGGGTCCCTCTAGCGGCGATTCTAAATCTCCTGAAGTGGCACCCGACTGTGCCGTTGCAGGTAAAGGATGCTCCAGGCGCTGTTCCATGCTGCGAGACAGTGAGGCGCAGCGAGGGCACACGCCGGTCTCTGCGTCGGCACCCCGCCGAGATCCACAAATGAGGTAAAGAGATCCCGTGGACATGGGGAGCCGAGCGCTTGGCGAAGCCAGCCGACAGCAGACAAAAAAGGCAGAGGAACCGACAGCTCACTGACCCAGAAGTACCAGGCGGGAACTGGGCAGTCGCTAATAATGGAAAGTCTGTGCAAGCAATGAGGAAAGGTCTGACCTGCAAGTGGTGAAAGGAGGTTATGCCTGCTTTCCCTCATATACATACATATCTTTTTTTTTTTTTTTTAAAGAATAAGAGCAAAGGAGATCAAAAAATCAAAGAAACTAAAGAGGTTAGTGCCTCAGACAGCTGTCACTCTTAAGATCACCGGGGGAATTAAACTCACAACTCCTGCCCCATAAAACACTGCATGAAGCATTGTGCTAAGACACTGCTGAAAAGCAAAATAAACCAAATAAAAATAAAGTCACTGATATTAAACTTAAATTAAACTTAAACTCAAAGTAAAAGAAACAAAAATCTACCGCGGGACACCCTAAAGAAAAAACCGCGAATCGGGAAAAAATGGCCGCGGCAGACCAGCAAGCGTTTTGGCGCGCTTTTGCACCTTCACGCTGAGGAGAAGGGCCCGAGGAAAAAGAGACCCGTTGCGGCCACGAAACGGGACCCCCTGGGATCCCCCCCCCCCGAACCAGGAGCAATGGTTGTGAGAACCCCCCGAACAGCTGAGTAAATAACTGAACTCGGCTCAGCAGCCGGTCAGATTCCCCTCAGCTGTAAGAACTCACCGGCACACACGCAGCTGTCTTCTCAAGTCTCCGGAGACGAGCTGCAGCACAGCCGCCGCTGGAGCTCTGCCCCGAAGAGATCCACTTCCCCCAAAGCAAAATAGAATAGACAGAGGCGGCAAAGGCTGAGCAGGAGAGGGAGCTTCCTCCGGGTTCCCCCTCCCTCCTCCACTGAGTGCCGAGATATCACAGACAAATTTAAAGGGACAGCGTACTAATTGGCAAAAAAGTAAAAGAAGCCCTAATAGGACCCAAATAAAGGTTAGCTATAGACAAAAACTACTATCTGACTAACTAGTGAGCCCAGCTATGCTCACTAACGTCCTCCTGCTGCATGAAGACTGGACACACTGGGGTTCCTGAGTTGCAGGGTATGCTGGTTCCAGTGGAGCTGAAATCTGATTGGTCCAGTCTTCATGCTGCAGGAGGAGGTGCACTACCCATACGTCGAGGACTAAGCTGGAGGAACGATAAGGAACATGCTTACAACTTGCTGGCAGGCATCTGCCATAGAAGCAACAACCCTCCAAGACATCAAGAATGGCATACATTCATTCATTCTCCAAGATATCAAGAATGGCATACATTCTGCTGCTTCTCACTATCTTTCCTTTCTTATCTCTCCCTACACCCCTCCTCGGGAACTCCGGTCTTCTGGCAAATCACGTCTATCTGTGCCCGTCTCTTCTTTTGTCAACTCCAGACTTCGCTCCTTTCACCAGTCTATATGTCAGGCTTCTTCTCTGGCCCTTTTCAAACACAGGCTGAAAACTCACCTCTTTGTTGTCGCTTTTGGATCCTGACATGCCTAATCTTCCTTGTGTTTCCTTACCATTCCCCCTAGATGCTTCCTTGTCCACAGCTGCTATGTTGTCTGTCTTGACTAGATGTGTCTGTGCAGCCCTGCATACGCCTTGTAACCCTATACAAATAATCAGTAGTAGTAGTAGTAGTAATAATGAATACTCAATGACACCAAAATAAGGGCAATAACAGTGACACAAAGACTGTAAACACCAAGAGAAGGGCAAAGAGGCAAAAGAATGGAATGACAAACTCAATGCATAGGGAAAGAGCAACACAGCATTAACATTAGCCAGAAGACCCCAAAGCACAGAAGGAAAGGCAAGTTAGCACCAACAGTGTCACGACACCCCTAAATCCTCTGTGTGTAGGGCAAGAAGCATCAAAAAGCTTAGGTCAGGGTTGGAGATTTGTGGGAAAATGAGCCCTTTTGAAGGACGCATGGAGTAGCAGCTAAGTGTCTCCACAGATCAGTGTGTCCAGGAAACTTTGACAGCAACAGTTTGTTTTCTATCACACTGCCAGAAAGATCATATGTAAAGACTTAAGGCTCTTTCTTTGAAAGGAAGATTGGAATGCAGTCTAAATGTTCATCTGTATTATTCTAGAATAAGTCATAAAGGAGCTAACATGATCAGTTCCATACACAACTTCTGAGATAATAGGAATTTGTAACATAAGAAATCAATAAAGAAACAGTGGCTGGAAGAACCCAAAACACCAAGAGAAGGGTAAAAGGGGTATTCAGTGGGTGTGGGGTTATCCTATTATGGTTTCAGCAGGCAGGTCAGAATTAGAAATGGCATAGATACTCAAAAGTATCCTGAGGCAATTTGGTACTTGAAATTTCTTAACTTAGGAGGAAATGTTATCCTGGAGGACACTTGGTAATTGGAGGCTAGGGGGCACAGCAATCATTTCCTCTCTCTACCCTGAAGGGAAAGAAACCAAGATGCCGTAGAAAGGGTAAAGCAACACAGGCAACAATGGAATGAAGGTTCAAGGCATCAAACAATGTGCAAAGCAAAAACAGCAGAAAGACTAGCATCATCTATGTACAGACACTGATTGCAAAGGATATAAACTGACGGCATGGTTGGTAGGATCTGAATTACAAGTCACTTGAGTCACTCGTATGTAACCAGTGTTAGGAACAGGCAGCAATGTCGAGTAGAGAGAAGGGTATAGCAAATGTTTATGCAAAGAGGATCTCCAGAAAAATCAATGCGAGGTAGCCTATAAACAGGGCCAGTGCTACCCGGTAAGCATGGTAAGTGCAGTAAGAGGGCACTGATGTCAATGGAGGGCCATAGCTAGCACCGCGCTCCACTTAAAGCCCCGCCCGCACCCTACTCCCTCCAGCCACTGCCATAGACACCCAGTATAAGAGGACCCAATCAGGGCCGTCAACCAGTCGATTACAGCTGTCACTTTCTAAGATCTGTCCCCTGTGGCAGCAACAAAGAAAAGAAATCATAACATAGGCGTGGGGACTTTCCGTCAGCATCACTATGAGTTTTGCTGGTCCCACCTTCTCAACAACAGAAAGTCAGAACCTATGTTAAAGGGGGCGGGACCAGCAGAGCTCATAGCGACGCTGATGAAGAGAAACTTCCCGTGCCTGTACAGGATTTCTTTTCTTTACCACTGCCCAGAGGACAGATCTCAGAAAGCGGCAACAGAGGGGGAGTGACTGAAAAACAATATTGGTCCAGGAGATAGGGCAGTATAATAGAAGATACATGATTGAAATGCTGAGTCCAGGAGGGGAGAGGATGGAGGATGTGCTGGATTGCAGATGGGGGGAAAGAAAGGGAACAATGGTGGCTTCCTGGCAAACACAGGAAGGAGAATAGGGTGGCAAGGGGGATATGCTGGTTCAGGGATAGGGAAAGGAAGGCCAGCACAACAAAGGGTGGCTACTGGGAGAGAGGCTAATTAGGGTGACAGGGCAGATTACTCTCTTCATGCCAAGCAGAGTGACAGGGTTGATGCTGGACACATAGGGGAAGTACCGAGACAGAAGAAATGATGGATGGAAAAGAGGGTGGGAAGGGAATAGATGTTGGGTGAAAAGGAGGGTGGAGAGAGAATAAGATTACATGTTGTATGGAAAGATGGGTGGACAGAGAGAAAAGGAGATATTGGATGGAAAAGGGGGTGGACAGAGAGAAGAGGAGGAGATGCTGGATGGAAGGAGTTGGGAAAAAGATGATGTTGGATAGAGTGAAAGGAGGGTTAGTGAAAAAAATGGGGAACAGCAAGGAGAATAAGATGGCCAGGATGAGGGAAGAAGATGAAGAGTTGTAGAGGAAAATGAGGTTGGGAAAGAAAGAATGAATGAAATCTGAGTGGATAGAGAAGTAGAAAAATAAATGGAAGAAAGCCACAAGTAAAGTTCAGTGTCTTAGACAGATATAGTGGAGGAAGCAAAAATGACAAATGGACAGAAGCCCCTGTAAAGATAACTAAGAGAAGACAGAAAGAGACAGAAACCAAAGACTGGGGCCAATGTGAGTAGAAAAATTAAATGGCCAGACAACAAAGGTAGAAAAAATAATTTAATTTTTAAATTTAGTGATTGGACTGTCAGTTTTTGAAATTTACATCTGCTGTCTTCATTTTTTGTACAGTACAGGCAGAAATGCATCACCGCATCTATTTCTCTGGTGCTGCACTGCATGTGGAGTTTGGCTTCTTGGGATTTCAGTTTCATTTTTAATCAACATATTTATTTTGGTACTTTGTGGTCATTTATTCTGTACTTGGCGAGGGGTCTGAGGCCAGCTATTCTGTTAGTATGGAGTTTAGGTGTATGAATGTTCTAGGTTCTACTGCAGTATTTATAGTGCCGCCCTTTTCTGGGTAGGCTCCTTGTTGTGGGAGTTTTGGAAGTTCCTCTTTGGTCCTACCGTTCAGTCCTCCACCTCTGGGTAGTGCACCTCCTCCTGCAGCATGGAGACTGGACAAGTGAAATTCATGACATCACCGGGTATATCTTGCTGGTCTTCTCTCATCATCCCCCAGTGTGTCCAGTCTCCATGCAGCAGGAGGACTTAGTGAGCCTAGGTGCTGGGCTCACTTGAGGAGCTGATAAGGAGCATTAGTTAGCTAACACAGTTTAAATTTTCCTTGATCACTTTATATTTCTTCTTTTATTGGAGTCTATACCTTTAAAATAAAAAAAAACAAACAAAGCTGCAATCTCGATCCTGTGTCTGTCTCCCTCATTTTTTTTGCCTGCGTTGATTTGGCCGGCTCTCCCCTCCTAGATGGTATGGAGGGGAGCCCAGCAGAGGTGAGAGACTGATCAGCTCTCTGATGCCCCAGATTGACACGGGGCATCAAGGTGAGCCGGCGACGTTGGGAGTGCAGCCCTCACCGTGAACGCTGTTCGCAGCATACACAAGCAGCGTAGCGGTTAGAAGGGCTGCGAATTGGGCCAGAACCGGGCAGAGCGGGCGGTAATCGCCTCTGGAGGCGAGTGTTCCCCCCTTACCGCATAATTCTTTCAGCGGCGAGTTCAACAGGGGGAGGGGGCCGGATTTTTGGCACGACGCAGGCCCAATTTCAGGCACAGGCCGCTTCCTGCGCTTCTTAGCCTCGTGAGAAGAGTTGATTGGTGGGAAATCAAACTGCTGGCATTTTTTCTCCTTTCAGGCTCTCCCCTCCTAGATGGGATGGAGGGGAGTTTGGGCGGCGGCAGCATAGATGGCTTGGAGCACCCCAATGCTGGTCGCAGATTTCGTGGCAGCAATCTGGGAGCAGTGAAGCCCTCTCCGCGCCTGCTGATCACACACGGCTGTGTACAGCGGCGTGGATAGAAGGGCAGGCGGCAGGAGGCGGCAGATGCAGGTAAACATCTGGGGACTGTGTCAGGCTAGGACATTTATTCGGCGGACCGCCCTCACTCCGGGAGGATTTGGAGGGAGAAGCAGCGTGCTGTGAGGGAGGCAGGCCCTGCCGGTTTGAGTGCGGGCCGTATTTCCCATGCATTTACGGCTGCGAGGAAACTTTTAAATTTCACTAGCCTTCTGACACTGGTAAAGAGCCCATACATTGAAAAAGAATGACAGGGAAGTTATTTTCAGTTATTTTAAGTTTCTATGCTTATTTGAGGCAATTTGTTGGTGCTTACTTCTGGAGCCCTAAAGGTACCATGATGAAAAAAAAAAGAAGAAGAGGAGAGAGGTTTATGTTTATGTTTATTACATTTGATATACCGCTCAGGCCGAAAAGCATCAGAGCGGTTTACAATCCTACATTTATGTTATGGGAAATAAGAAAAGAACGCCATTTATAAGATAGGACAGAGTAGACAAAGAGATAGCAAAGATAGGAGAAAAGAGAAAGGCAGATTACCTTCACAAACTACCGGCATGACAAATAAACTCACAGCTTCTGTACGGTTTTTAATCAAATCGCCACGGACCCCGCCTAAGGGCCACGCCAAAGGTTGGTTGATTTTGCGGTTTGGAGGGTCAGTCTTCATTGCTGAGGACCACTGACGTTGTCTATTTCATGGCTAATGTGGTCACCCCTACTACCCCCATATGCGCTACCCCGCCCCTCCTACCCCCACCTTCGGTTAGACTGGGTACAGTAAAACTGTCGTTCTCTGCGCTCTAAATCTCTCTTGGTACAAGATCTGATCCTCCAAAACTCCCTGGATATGCTCGGTCTCTCTGAAACTTGGTTAAAAGATGGCGAAGAGCCCCTTCTCGCCAGATGTCTGCCCTCTCTGTCCCCCGTGTCGGCCGAACCGGTGGTGATGTTGCCGTCCTTTATCGTTCCTCACTTTCTCTAACTCAGGTCCTCTCTCACCTTCTACAATATCATGAATCCCTCCCTTGTTGCCTCCATACTTCCCCCCCCCCCCCATTCATCTTCTTGTCCTTTATGTTCCCCCCTCCCTTCCTACCCATCTTTGGGATATGCTCCTTTCATACTATTACTGATATCTCCCTACATTTCCCTCACTTAATGGTGGTTGGAGATCTTAATGTCCATTTTGACAATCCCTCTTCCTCTAGAGATCATTCCTTCACCGCTCTTCTGCATGATCGCACCCTCCAACAGCTTGTCCACTGCCCAACCCATTCAGCTGGTCATACCCTGGATCCCTTAATTATCCCATTATCTTCTCCTTTCTTGATCTCTCAACTCTTTGTTCATCCTCTTCCCTGGACTGACCATCATTGCCTGACATTTACACTTGTTCCCTCCTTCATCCAACCCACTATCCCTGTAGTCCCTTCACTCCCTGCTGCATCCTCTGCCTCTTCACGTCGCTATATCACTCCCCTTACTCTTCAATCTTTCCCTCCTGTGCATCAGCTTTTTCTGGATACCTTCTCTTCTCTCTCTCCAGATTCCCAGGCTGCCACCTGGTCTTCAACTCTTTCTTCTGCCCTTGATCACATTGCACCCTTTAAACCTGCTCAGCTCAAACGTTGTTCTGGTCAACCCTGGTTTCACGCTGGTCTGCATCTTTTACGTTGCCAACTACGCTGAGCTGAACACTCCTGGCGAAAGCATCCCTCCACCTATACCTTGGCAAAGTTTCACGAGCACCACAGGTACTACCGTTCTTCTGTTCATTCGGCAAAATCAACTTTCTTCTCAAACTGTATCACTTCAGCTTCTAATCCCTCTGGACAGCTCTTTTCTGTTCTCCGATCCCTCACCTCACTTCACTCTGACTCCTCCTCTGCCCCTCTTCCTCCTATGCCTTCCCCTTCAAACCTGGCATCTCACTTTACAACTAAGATTTTAGACTTACGTGCAGCTCTTCCATCTTGTCCACCCCCTTTGGCCTCCCCTCCTCCTTCCTCTCCTTCTCCCTCCCTCTCTCATTGCTGGTCGGCTTTTCACTCTATCACTACCTCAGAGCTTCTAATCTTCATCTCCTCAGCCCATAAAACCACATGCCCTCTTGACCCTATCCCTTCTACCTGGCTAACTGAACCTTCTTTAGCCCTCATACCTTACATTCTCATCACGATTAACTCTTGTCTTTCTTCCGGCTCTTTCCCATCTCTTTGGAAACATGCTTTGGTCCACCCTATCCTAAAGAAACCAACTCTAGATCCCCTCACCCCAGCTAATTACCACTCCGTCTCGCACCTTCCCTTTCTCGCCAAGATTGTTGAACGAGCCGTCTTCTCTCAGCTTACCCAGTACCTCCAGTCTATAAATTTTCTACACCCACGCCAATCAGGTTTTCGGCAAGGCCATAGCACTGAGACGGTTCTAGTAACACTCCTCAATGATCTTCATTCCGCACACGACAGAGGTGACATTTTGGTGGTGGTTTCTCTTGATCTTTCCACTGCTTTTGACCTAGTCAACCACTCCATTCTTCTTTCACGCCTTCGGGATGCTGGTTTTAGAGGGAGTGTCTACCGCTGGTTCCATTCTTTTCTATCGAATCATTCTTTTTCTGTGCCTTCCCGCACTAGTCAATATCAATCATCTACTTCTACCCCTCTCCCCTGCAGAGTCCCCCAAGAGTCAGTCTTAGCTCCCCTCTTGCTCAATCTTTCCCTTGCCCCTCTTGCCCTCTGTATCCAGCAATCCAGTCTTTCCACATTCTTTTACGTCAACAATATCATCATCATCATACATCACAGAAACCCCCTCTTTCCTGATCTTGCTCCACTGAATTCTTGTCTCTCCCTTGTTGCAAATTGGCTATCCTCGAATTGTCTTTACCTTAACCTCGAAAAAACCTCTTCCACTTGGTTCTCTTTTGGTAGCCCGTCCTTCATTTGCCCCCTCAATTGGCTCCTCCACAATCCCCTTGGTTTCTACCTTCCGTTACCTTGGGGTGCTACTTGATTCTAATCTCACTTTTTCACATCATATATCTCCCACCTTACCAAAACTTCCTATTTTTTCCTGCGTCAGATTCGGTCTAGCTGCCCTTTTCTCTCTCCCTCTGCTTTGACCACCCTTACTCTAGCTACTATTATCTCAAAGACTTGATTACTGCAATTCTATCCTCACAGGTGTTACTCGTACGCAGTTACGTCGTCTTCAATTACTACAAAACACTGCTGCCAGAATCATCACCCATTCTTCCCACACAGACCATGTAACACCTTTGCTGTTTCACTTGCATTGGTTTCCTATTGAATCTCGTGTTCATTTCAAGATCCTTACATTGGTTCACTGAGCTATTTACACCCGCACCGCAATACCTCACTGACCTTCTTCAGTTTCATGTTCCCACATATAGCCTTCGTTCTATACATTGCTGTAGAGTTTTAAACTATCTTTCTCTTAGTCTACCTGAGTGACTGCCCCTCCCCCCTGCTGAGGCATTGTTGTAGACCTCCATTTCCTGTTGTGCATGTGGGCTTGCTCAGATTGCCTTTCTGTTTCTTGAGACGAGCAGTGCTTACCAGGGCTCTCCCAAAAGGTGATTTTTGCTGAATTTGCTGCTAAATTGTGAGTTTTGTCTGTTTGTCTCCACATATTTATCTATCTATTTGCCCTTCTTGGTGGGTTCCCTTACCTACTCCCTTGCTGTGTGCTCACTGCTCAGGAACAGCCTACTGGCCAGAGACACTTAGGTTCCCACCCACCCTACCCCTCACCCCACCCACCCCAGGGGCTACACTGCCTATATAGTGGTCACATACGTGCATCTGTCGTTCCTAACTTGGGTAACACCCACATCTTCAACTTTTCTTATTATTATTCCTCTTCTGGGACTGCTTAGTCAACATGTCGTGTATTCAGTGCAATAACTGTGGTACTTTCATTCAAAGAAGAATCATTTGGAACCTAAGAGCTTGTCCTATATGCCTAAAGTCAGCTGCCATGCATGAAGAACTGACTCTACTAAGGAAAGACCTAGCAGCCCTGCATAAAGAAGTGTCTCTACTGAGGGAGGAACTGGCTGCAATGAAGCGCACCTCTTCTAGGATTCAAACTGAACAAAGTCCACCACCGCTCCCACAAAGAATCAAACACCCCAGGAACAAATGGATCACAGTGGGTTCCGGAAGATTGCGACCTATAATGCAGAGACATCCTACACATCAAGAGATAACCCTGCAAAATGCCTTCTCTGCCTTGGCTAATGAGGATGCCCAACCCAAAGAAACTGAAGTGCCCTTAAATGAGTCAGACAATGCCCAATCTTCTGCTAAAGCACCAAATATGAAGAAAACCTCAAACAGAAAACTATTACTACTTGGAGATTCCATCATCAGAGGCACCAACTTGGGAACACAGTTCAAAGGAGAGAAGATAGTCATGTGCCTACCAGGCTCTTCAGCCAGCAGGAATACAAACCAAGTTGTTGAAATACTTAGCGCAAAAAGTGAGCACTCCAAACCAGATGTTATTATCCACTTGGGCACAAATGACCTGGCTAGAAACAGTGCCTCTACAGCCCAAAAGGACTTCCAATCTCTGGGAGAGAAACTCAAGCCCATTGTTAACACTGTTGCATTCTCAGAAGTTCTACCTGTTCTTGGTAAGGGGACAAAAAGGCTGCATCGCATTAACAACTTTAATACATGGCTCTAGACCTGGTGCAAACAAGAAGGATTCAGATTTATTGGCAACTGGGGCAAAAGATGGACAAACAAGAGACTATACTGTGGTGATGGATTACATCTCTCTGTCGCAGGGAAAAGAAACCTAAGTGAAAAATTCAGGCAGTATGTGGATATGCATTTAAACTAGGAAAAGGGGGTGACAGATGTGGAAGGTCAACATCTGCATGCCACCCCCTGCAAAAGCAGAACAACATCAGAAACAGCCACACTCTTAAACCACACACCAAAAACAAGTGGGAAGAAGTGGGCAGAATAAAATCAATGCAAAATACATACAAGCCAGGTAAATGCTGGAAAGCAATGAGCACAAATGCTCGAAGCTTAGCCAAAAGAATTCCAGACCTGGAAGCCCTAATGGTGGAAATGGATTTGGACATTGTGTCCGTTACGGAAACATGGTTTAATGAATCGCATGATTGGGATATAGCCATAGCTGGCTATAATCTATTCAGAAGAGACAGAGAAAATGGAAAAGGAGGAGGAGTAGCCTTGTATGTCAAAAGCAGTATTAACAGACACAAAAAAACACCCAGCTCAAGGCAGAGAAATACCAAATCAAATAATATAACCCAAGCTTCAAACCTCCGTGTATACCATTAAAACCTAAAGGTGCAATTCTTTTTCTTTTTTGTCGGAGTAGCCGATCAGAGGATGCAGGAACTGTCACCCGTCCCCCGCCGCGGTCACTCCATTTTAATCATTAAATGCTTGAAAAAACTTTACAACTTTACTTATCTTGCTTGACTTCAGCCAATGAGGAATTCAAAAGACACAACGTGCCACGTTTCGAGCCCTCCAACAGTCACTGGCTCTGCATCAGGTGAAAAGCTAGAATCCCTTGAAAAATGGCTTTTACTTCGCTGAATATAACGGTCCAGTTTTAAGAGATGGCGTGTGACGTCAGACGCACGTAAAAGAATCCAATAGCCAATCAATGATGCCTGCTGTTCAAGCATTAAAAATTGGGAACACCCACTGCCAGGGAATCCCAATGACGTTGTGGATACTTCCTACAGCAATGTATGCCACTCAACAGAGCCATTCAGACCCCGGGGGGAAACAGTACCCAAACGAAATATCCATTGTTGCTCAGTCAGTTGCAATTTAGCAATACGGTCCCCTCCACGGGGATCCGGTGGAATAAAATCAAGCACCCTCCAACGTAATTGTTGAAACAAATGATCCTCCTGTAGACAGTGGCTGACCATAGGCGCCGACATTGTTTTGGTTCTCAAACGGGACGCATGTTCCCCCAAGCGAAGTTTGACAGCCCGGGTGGTCCGGCCAACATAGTGCAATCCACACGGGCAAATAATCAAGTACACAACAAAGGATGAATTGCAAGTAGTATGCCAATTTGAACTGTAAATAATTGATGTAGACATATCCCTCCAGCTGAGACCAGTCAATGTCATATCACAGTAAGTACATGTGCCACAGGTAAAATGACCAGGGTTAGCATGAAATAAGGAGGGACGATCCGAAGGCCAGGTGGATTTCACAATACGATCCCGCAGATTTGGCGCCCGTGAATAAGCCACCCGAAGCCGCTTGTTTGCAAAGCATGGGTGAACAGATAAAACCGGCCAATAGCGGCGCACAATAGCCACCACTTTTGGAACGCCCACCAGATATGGGAAAATGCCGGTAAAATCGTCATTCTCAGAGGTGATAGATAAAAAGCGGGGAAGAAACAGCCACTCTCGGTGAACGAACCGAGCCCGTTTAAAGGCTTTCTTAATTACTGAAACAGGGTATCCCCTAGATAATAACCGCTTCCGTAAATCAAACGCATGATGATAAAAGTCATCCAACGATGAACAGTTGCGTCGAAGACGCAAAAATTGGCCGAATGGAAGACCACGCTTCAACGGTGTAGGATGGAAGCTTGAAAATTGCAGCAGAGTATTCCGTTGAACAGGCTTGCAGAACAAAGTTGTGGTAAGGCCCTCAGTTGACAGAAAAATCGTCAAATCCAAAAACTGAATAGATTGTTTGTCAAATACCGCAGTAAACTGAATATGCGGGGAATGTGCGTTTAATGAACTAACAAAACTCACCAAATCTTCTTGAGATCCAGACCACAGAAAAAATACATCATCTAGAAAGCGACGCCAGAAAGGCACAAACTGAAAAAATGGAGAAGAATACACATAGTTATCCTCAAAGATGGCCATATAGATGGTGGCTATAGAGGGGGCCACCGTAGCCCCCATTGCTATGCCAAACGTTTGTCTGTAAAAATTACAATTATGTAAAAAATAATTGCTATTTAGCACTAAATCCAGCATCTCTAACAAAAAAGACCGCGGGATCCGTGTAGGTAAGTCCAAAGGATAATCAGTTAAATGTTGAAGCACTTCTCGCTGATTGATATTGGTGTACAGTGCTTGCACATCAAGGGACACCAAAAACGTATAGGTTGAATAATCAGTGCAAGAGGACAGTTGTGTGAGAAAATCACCTGTATCACGAATGTAGGAAGAAACCCTTGATGCCGCAGGCTGTAAAAACACATCACAAAATTTGGAGAGAGGCTCCAGGAGCGAATCTCTACAGGACACAATCGGGCGTCCTGGAGGTTGTTGGGCATTCTTATGTAGTTTAGGAACCAGGTAAAAAACAGGGATTTTAGGAGCTGGGTTGATCAGGAACCGAAATTCACGCCCAGTGATCCAACCATGCTGTAGAGCCTGCAACATCAGGGATCGAACACTTTGTAATACTGATGGCGTCGGGTCATGGGAGAGCAGCTAGTAATGCTCACGATCTGAAGGTGAGCCTGAATCTCAATATCATATTGCTCGGGGGATAACACAACAATCGCCCCACCTTTATCCGCACGGCGAATGATGAAATCAGACATGGAAAGGTCACGCATGGCTTGAAATTGCTCACGGGACAAATTTGGAAAAGTTTTTGGTAAGGCTGTCTCCAGAAAATCCAAGTCTCGAAGGATCAAATCTTGAAATGTTGAAATGACTGGATCAATTACACCTGGAGGGAGCCACCTGGAAGGACCAGAAATAACCGAAGGGTCTCCATCACCCAAACCTTGTTGAGAAAAATAAAGAGAAACCCGCAGCTTACGAAAAAGCCGGTGTAATGCCATGCGAACTTGAAAACCATTATATCGAGGAGTTGGGACAAACGAAAGCCCCAGTTCTAACAACTCCTGTTGAGAGGAAGTAAGAGGTCGCCCAGATAGATTAAATACTACTGATTCTTGGTACGGGAGCGGGTCTCGGGACCTTCCCAAAAATCCTGCTGGTATTGATTTTGACGCCGCGAACGACAACCCCGTCGGGAAGAGCTTTCCTCCATAAACGGCGGGCGAGATTGGTGGCCACCACGACGGGACTCTGTCCCCTCAGAATCCGTAGAGTCTTCAGAGCTTACTGCAAAAGAAACTTGTTTAACAGGGGCCACAAACTGTCCAGTAGGTGACATCCACTTGTACACAGAGTTGTTATCATAGTCGGACTTATCCCGACGAAACGTTCGTATTTTAAGACCACGAACATGGTCACGAAAAGAATCCAGTTGCTTGTTAGTCTCCTGCCATTGAATCTGAAACTGAGACTCATCCTGAGACTCCAAAATTTTAGCTTTCATTTCCTCAGTCTGCTTTTTCAGCTGTTCCTGTTCTTGCAAAGAGCGTTCTACCAACAGCGCAATAATGTCAAAACTACATTTGTTTAGGATAGCATTCCAGCGGGACAAAAACGCCACATCATCAGTGAATTTGCAATTGGGTGAAATGGCAACAACGAGGAGTGTGGACCGTAGGGCAGTTAATGGAAGGGTCAGCATGGAAATCCTTCAGCACTATACAGCAAGAATTTGACCTGCCGGCTAGCTGTTATTTTCAATGGCTGCAGCTACGGCATTGTATCGGCAAGTTGCTCCCACCCCTGGCAAGCGTATCTTGTCTCTGGGGACTGCGGAGTGTTGTCGAAGAAGTCAGTGCTGAGAGAGGGGCAGCTTCGCGCTTTTATGCTATGTTTGTAGATCACTTTGCCCCAGCCAATGCCGGACTGCGACGTATCTGGGAAGAAGAGGCACAGATTACCTTGTCACCGGTAGACTGGGAGAAATTTTGGGGTCTTTCAATTCGAGCATCGAAATCTGCGGCCCTTACTCAGTCTATGTTTTTTTTGGCGCACAGGGCATATGTTACCCCCAATGTCCTGAGTAAATGGAATAAGAGTGAGAGTGGGACATGTTGGACCTGTCACGGGGAGGTGGGCACGTTAAGACATATGCTGATGGATTGCCCTCACATTCAGAGTTTCTGGTCGAGAGTTTGGGGTCAGATTCAACGAATATTACAGTTTAAGGCTGCCTTGTCTTGGCAAATTATTGCCTTTAGGAACATGACGCAGATTCCGGGGTTGGATAAAGGCAATTATTTTCTCCTTAATTTTATGATAATGGTGGCACTGAAGCTTCTGCTAGCTCGATGGAAGAATCCTACCAAACCCACTTATCAGGAATGGTGGAATCAATTGTGTCTGTATGCCAAGTATGAGAAAGCCATTGACAAAAATCGGTGTATAAGGGGTAGGGTGCCAAACCTCTCCAAATGGTCGGCGTTAGATCAGTTTACTTGTGTACTTTGATCTAGCAGCATATGCTGCTTTAGTGTTCATTGCTGTAATTTAGTTACATCAGTTTTAGACCTCGGGTAGTTTATTTTTTATTTTTTCTTTCCTGTCGTCTGCAGCGCCTCGGGGGATTGGGGGGTGGGAGTTGTTTCTGGTTGTCCTGACTATGATATATGAGTTTTCTTTTAGATGGAGGGATATATTATTGCTCTGTTGTTCATGGTTGTGAAAATATTGGGTATAGGCTGCGGGCACACTGTGTTGCTTGTGTATTTCCTGAGCTGTATTTTGTTTGGCTTGTAACGTTATTTGCTCGTTATATGCTCCTTCTGTGGTGTGTTATGATATACTCAATAAAAAACATTGTTTAAAAAAAAAAAAAAAAGAATTCAACTTGCACAGAATGCAGCAGCTAGAATAATGAAAGTACACTCACATCAACACATAACACCAATACTAGCATCCCTTCACTGGCTGCCAATACAAAGCAGGATAGTATACAAAACATTAATAACTCCATTTAAAACTCTAAATGATATGGCCCCAGTCACACTAAGCAACTTAATCAGTAAAGAACATTCAAAATCTACTCAAAGAAAAGGTCAATTAAATAAACTAAAAACTCCCAAAGACTTCATAAAAGCAAATAAACTAACAGAGCTTTTTCACATGCAGCTCCAACAATTTGGAATTCCCTCCCAGATGATATAAGAATGTTAACCGAAATCATTGAATTTCGTAAAAAATTGAAAACGTATCTATTCACTAAACATTACAATACAGAACATCCCTCAATAGATTTAGATAAAGGCTAACCTGTTTTTGTCTGAGATGTTCCATGACCTATAAAAATTCTTATAGCTGAAACGGTACTTTGCACAACGCTTAAGCCCTAAACAATGTGTATCTGTATATAATGTATATAGTTTTGCACTGTTCTGTGCTGTTTAACTTGAACATTTGTTGTCTTCTAATTTTATTGTTTTTTGGTTATATGATTTTACATGTAAAACAAACTCTGCTTTGTTGATTGTTGTTTATTGTGAACCGCAACTGATCTGTGGAAGATGCGGTATATAAGTGATTGTTAAATAAATAAAAGAGAGAGATATCTTTCTACCTTTTGTGCATTTTTTTCAGTTGCAATTGCTCCAGCCACTTTCTTCTGGTTTCTTTGTGTCTTCTGCTAACTCTCCATCGTCTGCTGTCCATTTGTCCTTTCTTCTCTCTTCTATTTTTTTTCCATTCTCTCTCTACATCTGCTTTAACATACTAATCTTTCTCCTTTTGCTCTTTCCTCATTCCTATTTCATCCACTCAAATTTTACCCCTCCATCCTCAATCCCCACTTACTCTCCTAATACCCAGCCAATTGTAGATTTTTCTTACGTCCCACACAAAATAATTTTTCCCCTCTCCATTTCACTCTCCCAGCTCCATCCCATTCTAATCTCCCCCAACATCAGCTCCCTTCTAGTTTCAGCCCCACCCAGTATCCACTCCCTTCTAGTCCCCGCATCAGCCCATTTCCAGTCCTAGCTCCTCCATCCATTTCCAGTCCTATCCAAGTCCCTCCATCAGCTCATTTCCAATACCAGCCTCCCATCAGCCCATTTCTAGTCCTTTCCTAGCCCCACCATCAGACCATGTCAAATCCTAGCTCCCCTCCACTCAGCCCATTTCCAATCCAAACCCCCCCATGAGCCTACTTCCAGTTCTAGCCCCTCCCTAAGTCTATTTCAATCCAAGCCCCCACCACAGCCCATTTCCAATCTTAGCTCCCCCCAACACCCAATTCCCAGTCCTATCCTAGCCCCCTTCATCAGCCCATTTCCTGTCCTAGCTCCCTCCCCTCACAACCCATTTCCATTCCAAGCCCCCCTCCCCATCAGCTATTTACAGTTCAGGCCGCACTTCCACTCAGCCCATTTCCATTCCAAGCCCCCCTCCCCATCAGCTATTTGCAGTTCAAGCCCCCCCTTCCCCTCAGTCCATTTCCAGTCCTAGGAACCCCCCCAACCCATTACCAGTCCTAGCCCCCCCCCCCAATAGCCTATTACCAGTCCTAAGTCCCCATCAGTCCACTCTCAGTCCTAATCCCATCAGTCCATTTGCAGTCCTAACCCATCACCCAATTTTCAGTTTAAGCCCCCTATAGCCAATTACTAGTCCTAAACCCCCATCAGCTCACTTCCAGTCCTAACCCCCATCACCCCATTTCCAGACTTAGCTCCCCATAGCCCCAGTCCTAACCCCCTATCAGCCTTCTTCCAGTCCTAACCCCATTAGCCCATTTCCAGTCCTAACTCCCACCCCAACAGCCCAGGGAAAATTTAAAATAAAAAAAAAAGCTGTCTGCTGCTGCTGCAGCGGCAACGGCAGAATCGCATATCCCGCGGGGCCCCCCTGACAGAGCCTGCCCTCCCTGCATCAGCTCCGTCGGCTTTCAGAGCGCGAAAGTAGAGTTTCTCCCTCGCGGCTCTGTTAAGCCCGTGGGGGCTGATGGGAAAGTCCCATCAGCCCCTGTGGGCTTAACAGAGCCACGGAAGGGAAACTAGTCTCCCTTCGAGCTCTGAAAGCTGACGGAGCTGATGCAGGGAGGGCAGGCTCTGTCGGGGGGGCCCCGCGGGATATGCGATTCTGCCGTTGCCGCCACGGCGGCAGCAGACAGCTTTTTTTTTTTAAATTTTAAAATTTATTTTGCAAGCAGAATGTTCTTTGCGCGGGGCCCCCTGAAACGCAGGGCCCTGTGCAAAAAACATTCTTGCTCAATGGACGGGCCGGCCCTGGTGGCGTGTGTCACTATTGAGACAGTTGGGTGGTATTTTAGTGGTCGGTCACATAAGGTGGCTGGTGGTAGGTCTCAATAAAGAGAAGAGTCTTGAGTGCCTTGCGGAAATCTTTGGTGTCATTTAGGGTCCTTATGTCCATCGGGAGGGAGTTCCATAGTATAGGCGCCAGTAGAGAGGGGGCCCTGTTAGATGTTGCCTGCTTGGTTTTGTGATAGCCTGCGGGTGTGTTGATCCTGTTGCTGTTATTGGGTCTTCTGCGCCTACTGCTGACTTCTCTGGTTATTGCGTCTTGGAGTGCATCAGCTGAGTGGTGGTGGAAGATTTTGAAGATGTTCAGGATCTTTTGTTTGCCCTTGCAATTACTGGTAGCCAGTGTAGCTGTTGCAGGACAGGGGTAATGTGTTCAGATCTTGCAGTGCCTGTGAAGACTCGAAATAGGAATAACGAGTGAGCTAATGAAATTTGCAGAAGACACAAAATTATTCAAAATTGTTAACACACAAGAGGATTGTGAAAAATTGCAAGAGGA
The DNA here is from genome assembly GCA_033557465.1 of Ichthyophis bannanicus. NCBI lineage: Eukaryota > Metazoa > Chordata > Amphibia > Gymnophiona > Ichthyophiidae > Ichthyophis > Ichthyophis bannanicus. The sequence goes on along the minus strand of CM066032.1, from coordinate 1,258,949,586 downwards.
CCTTGAAACACTGGAAGACTGGACTTCCAAATGGCAGATGAAATTTAATGTAGACAAGTGCAAAGTTATGCACCTAGGAAAAAACAACCCAAACTATGGTTACAGGATGCAAGGTACCACCTTAGAAACCACCACCCAGGAAAAAGATAATATGTTGAAACCCTCCGTCCAGTGTGCAGCAGCAGCCAAGAAAGCAAATCGAATGCTAGGATTCATAAGGAAGGGAATGGTGAATAAAACAAAGGATATTATATTGCTTCTGTATCGCACCTTGAATGCAATTGTGCAATTTTGGTCACCATATCTTAAAAAGGATATGGCTGAATTAGAAAAGGTACAAAGAAGAGCGACAGAAATGGTAAGGAGAATGGAAAGATACGCCTATGAGGAGAGGCTCAAAAGGTTGGGGCTCTTCAACTTGGAAAACAGACAGCTGAAAGGGGATATGATAGAAGGTTAGAAATTAATAAATGGAGTGGACGGATAAACGTAGATCAGTTGTTTACGCCATCAAAAAGTACAAAGACTAGAGGACACGCAATGAAGTCACAATACAACCCATTTAAGACTAATAAGAGAAATTTTTTTTTTTTACTCAACAAGTAATCAAACCCTGGCATTCATTACCTGAGGATGTAGTAAAAGCTCTTAGCGCAGCTGGGTTTAAAAAGGTTTGGACAATTTCCTGGAGGAAAGGTCCATAAACCATTATTAAAGAAGACCCAGGAAATCCACTACTTGCCCCAAGACTGCATTGTGGAACCTGTGTGCCTCCTTGGGAACCTGCTAGGTACTTGTGGCCTGGATTAGCCACTGTTGGAAACAGGATACTGGGCTTGATGGATCTTGATCTGACCCAGTAAGGCATTTCTTATGTTCTTATGTTCATGCCCTTCAGGGGTGACTCTGCCTTCCTGTACAGCAGTAAGTCCAGAATACAAGGATGAGGCTCCTTGCTGACCACAGGTCAAACCTTTCCTGGAAGAAGACAGAGTTAGGGTAAGTATCATAACAGTGCGCACTAAGGCCCGCAAGTATGAATTAACTGTGCTTTTATGTTAACACATGTTAAAGGCTCTAGGGAAGAAGTGCGCACTGGAGCCACTTGGACAGAATGCATGTTAGGACTGCACGACTCCCAAGTGCACAATAGGCAAAGACATTCCTAACACGTGCAGAACACGGCAGGAACACTACACAGCACCAACGGTCACTAGTAGTCCACCCCAAACTGCATCCCTCAGAGATGAAATGGGGGCCCCCCAAAAAGGACAGTGACAAGATCAAGCCTTGGTACCCATCCCCTGAGAGCCCCAGGCATAGGATCTGTGCCAGGCTCAGCTCTACTCCCCTGAAACTGCTTCACTGGCTGGTTTTATTTTAACAGCACTGTATGAAAAGTGGTTGACAGAAGGAACCCTCTGAGAGCCTTCTGCAATCTTCGGGAGACAGCAGGGGGAATGGAGGAGGAGGGAGGGTATGCCGAGTTTGTGTGAGGCTGCTGTACTCTTCCAGATTCTTCCAAATCCTTCCAATTTGTGGCTGCTCAACAGACCTTATGCTGATAAGGACATGGAGCTGAACCAATTTTCTCTCTTCCTATGGTTACCAAAAAGGCTTCCCATGTTGCGCTCAGGTGAGAGAGTCATCCCTTTAGGGCTTGAGGTGGTCGTTGACGAGCGTTTACTCAAATCTCTTTTCCTCTCAATTCTCAGATTTTTTTCAGAGAGGAGAAAATCCATCAACCATCTGCTGGAGATAAAGAAATACTGAGATGGATAGATGCATGTGAGTGATGTCATTGAAGCCTGGGCTTTTCATTGGTTCTTTGTCTCCACCAATCTCTGGTAGGGAAACAAAACCCACTTGACTGGACTGGTCTAGCAAGACTATATGGAACTCTCTTTACTATGGACTCTCTCAATCACCTATAAACCATCTCCAAGTCTAAACAAAATTCAGCCACTATAATCCTTACTAATATTGGAAAATTTGATCATATCACTCTGGCTCTTAAGCCTCTCCATTGGCTTCCATTGTAATTCTGGAATCAATTTAAGATCTATACCGAGCTTAAAAATGTTTTGCATACCAATACTCCACTATACCTCTTGTCATTGATTTACCCTATTTGAACAGTGGATACGAGCAGAGTTATATGGGATTATCAGCTCATGCTCCTCTTTGCCTATAATAGTCTCCTTGACGTCATGGCAGAAGCCACCTCCTGTTATGGCGCAGTTATATGGAATTCCCTCCCACACTTCTTGATAGGGGAAACAAAAGTTAAGTCCTTCTGAAAACAATTTTTATGCTAGCCTTTGGCACGCCACCTGATGCAGCCCTGGACTAAGTTTGGTTAAGAACATAAGATATGCCATACTGGGTCAGACCAAGGTCCATCAAGCCAAGTATCCTGTTTCCAGCAGTTGCCAATCCAGGTCACAAGTACCTAGCACTTTCCCAAAAAGACCCACAGGTTCCACAATGCTTGTATTGGGGTAAGCAGTGGATTTCCCGGATCCTCCTTGATAATGGTTTATGGACCTTTCCTCCAGGAACTTGTCCAAACCTTTTTTAAACCTAGCTACACTAACAGCTTTTACTACATCCTCTGATAATGAATTCCAGAGTTTGATTAGTAAGTCTCTCCTCCTCTGTTTTACTCTTCTATCCTTTTTTTAGAATATTCTAACTTCTTTTCCTTCTATTGGTTGACAATTTTAAGTGTAAACCGCTTTGAGCCATCCCTTTGAGCTATAAAGCAGCATAGCAAATGTCAAACAAACTAAATTTATAAACAAGATGCATGTGTTTTAGTAAATCAAAGTTTTCACAGAAGCATGACTAGTTCTTTAGCCCAGGGATATACCCATTTTTCACTACAATGTGGAACACTGTACTAATTATTGGTGCTATTATCCAACAGACAAACGACAAAAGTTTTTTACGAAGCAGAATGCTCCTGGGTCTGCGCCCTTCTAGTCCTGCCAAGATCACTGAGCATCAGCTGCGTTGTCTGTCAGAGAGACTGCACAATATGTCTCTATTTTTTTAAATATAAGTATGCTTGCCATTTCGTTCCAGATCTTACATCACAGTTCATGGCAGCACATGCATGCAACTACCTCACACAACACAAAAAAAACTCATGCATTATGCCACCAACTCTAAAAACAACAAAACAAAGTGGCTGCCATTAACTCGGAAGTGGAGGGGTTCAGCAATTAGCAAACCTACAGCTTTGGCAACTTTTCTGCTACACTGAGCTCATGGGCATGCTTGAGTAAAGATATAATAGTCTCCTTAGAAGCAAGACATCCTCTGAGATTAGCTTACCCCATGAAAAATTCAAATGGATCTACTAAACAAAAGGACTCTTTATTAAAAACATAATTAAATATCAGCTAAACTCACAATTATAGTTCTCATCAGAATTATTAAGTGCTTCTGTTTATATTCAAAGAGGGAGAGTGACACAAGGTTCGAACTCACTTTGCTATGATCTCTGACTAGGTCACTGTGCCACCTCTTGCCTGATCAACTGTGGTTGGGCTATGCTGCCAAACTGTTCTCTCTGCTCTCTTCTCTTCAGAAGATGTCATATACTGCCTTAGTGCTCAAGTCATCTGTCACCACAGTCCCCACACATTCCACCCTCTGTCACTTTAAAATTCAGAGGTTGCACGGAATTCATCCTTCAGAGCTTCAATCTTATCCATACATATTCATCTCAGAGTACATCTCCCTATTTTATTCCTGCTTGTACCGTGATCTAAGGAAATAGATTTAATCATCTAAAGTAGACCTACACATATTGCAGTCCATAACTGTGTCAGACTGCAAAAAAAAAAACCCCAAACTTTACACTTCCCTAGAAGCAATGCAGTTCCAGAGCAGTAGAAGAGCTGCTACAATGGTGATCAATCCACTTTTCTGTCAGCAGAGAGGATACTTCCAAGACCCACTGCACCATCTCGGGCACCTCCACCTCAGACAGTAAGGGGATTAATCGAGATCAACTGCTCCCAAACTTATCTGCGCTCCCCCAGCACTTCTGGTGGAGCATGAATTTTGCCCGTGCTGCCAGTGCTTTGCAGCTATGTGCCTCAGCCTAAGGTAAGGGGATGGAAGTGGGGACCCAAAAGAGTGGAAGAGACCACAGGACAGACAAAAGCAGAAAAGAGTAAGAGAAGGAAAGATGTGAACAAGAAAAGCCATTGGAGAATGTTTCTATTCTTCCAATGTGACCCTCATGCCAAAAGAGGCTGTGTGACCTAACATCACTATATCTACTGTATATAGGATACATGAAGAACTTCCCGCTGTAAGTTCTTTGCACTTGAGAATCAAATTTTACTGCTTAATTCACACATTCCACATCAGAGCACTTTTGTGAAGAAGATTCAAAATGCCACAATAATGTTTCTAAGGTAACTAAAGTATGAAACTGTCAAACATCATAAAAATACCCATGATAGATGAACTGTTTACCCCTGGAGCACATAACAGGATAGGGTGTGTAATTACAGAGATGAAAATCACAGCGACCAGGAAAATGGAAAAGTTAAAGAAAATGAAGCTTTGTGGATGCTACGTTTATGGATAAGAGTTATAAGAACGTTGGATGAGTTCCAAGAAACTAAAAAGGAGTGCAGGTGTGTTGAAGTACTCAAACTTAAGTCAAGAAATGGCCAGATTTGGGAGGTATAGCTAGATAATTCTTCCACTGGAAGGTAAAACCTGGCAGCATTTCCTTAATCCTTTCCCTGAAACATCACAGACTGCATAGCAAAAAATGTTAAACTCCATGGCTGCCTTGTCTCTTTTCAAATTAACATATTGTGTTATCCCTAGAATGTAACATGGTTCATGTGTCATTGTCTCTGACATCAATTTACTATCAGGCAACATCATTTAGCAAGACTCTTCCCCATTAAGCCAAATAGCTTGCAGTACTTTGCTTATTTATCTCAACAAGTAGAGGTGACCTGCACAGAGCAGTGGGTACCACCCTTAAACAAAGGCATGGGAAGGGGTGACCTGCACGGAGCGACAGGCGCACCTACTCTTGCCATCTTGCTGGGCAAACTAGATGGACCATGCTGGTCTTTGTCTGCCATCATATATTAAGACATATACTATGTATATTGCCCCTCTCAAAAGGGGTAGGTGACCACAGTCACAACTCTGAGAAGTAATCCCCATATACTGATTTCTTAAGGTTCTTATGAATATTTTAAGTGAAATGTTGGTTAAAAATCACATTGGAATAGGATGTAAATCAAACCACCAAAAAATAAACAGAACTTCCTTATTCCACTGTACCTGATTAGTAACTGGATGTAAATAAAAAGCTACTTTTAACCAAAGAATTAAGCAGATATGAACCTGCACTGAAGAAGTTCACAGAAAGGTAGAATATGATAGCAGATAAGATCAGGCCATCTAGTCTTCTTAAATTACTTCCTATTTACAATGCAGTATATGCCAGATGATTTCTAGCTTCCCTTCATTTCAGTCATGTGCCTCCCTCAAGACATCCGAGCAATCCCGGATCTATTGCAATTCAGAAAAGCTTTGAAACACCACCTCTTCCTATTGTATTACCCAGTAACCAATGCAGTTATTTCAACCACCTCACAGACCTCCCAAAACCAATAACGCTGAAACCAAGAAATGTTCATGATTCTGTTTTAATTTGTAAATAGTTACCGGTCTTAATTTGTAAATAGTTACCCCTGTTATCCAAGTTATTTCTTCCTGTTCAAATGTAAACACAAAGTACCATCGGAAATATGTAAATTCTTTGTTCAATGTAAACCGCGCTGATGCTGAATAGTGCGGTATAGAAGAGACTTTAAATAAATAAATAAAATAAATAAATAAATCCACAAAAATTCTGTTTCCCTCCCCCAACCCACCCCACCTAGAACTACTAGAACTTTATATTACATGTATTGAAATTCCAAAATATGCACAGATGCAGTGCCATTTATCTGAAGCAGACCAAAAAACACCTGGCATGCAAAAGTTATTCCAGTCTCATTAGACACATTAAAAACATTGTTACTAAATGTAATATCACTCGGTAAAAGGAAATAGTTATCTCTGAAAAAATACTTAAATTAGTCAAACAGTATTTATTTTGGGCTGGTCCGTCTACTTGGAAGGAGCTTGGATCTTTACATTCAGCTTACTACTTAGTGGCTTCAACTCCGCCCTAAATAGCTGTAAAAACAAACACGCCTATCAAACCTGTCATTAGATATTATTATCTTAATCACAGATTAGAATAAAATTTAGGAGGACCTTTCAAAAACTTGATATACTAACGTCAATGGCTCAAAATATTTTCTCTGCCTATGACACTCCAACACCTGCACTCACTGACACAGATCCAGAGCCCGAGCAACCCACCCTGTGCCAACGACCAATTACATGAAAGGCCGCCAAAACTGACGCGCCAGAGAGCCAATCAAAGCCGTGGTAGTGTCCCCACCAGACCAATCATTGCGTATAAGGGACGGGAAGCCTAGTTGGACCACAGCGGTTGAAGCTTCCACAAGTTAGAGCAAGGGAAATCTAGGGCAAACGCTGAAACCGTTAGATTACAGTAAATGTGAGGCTTCCTTTAATGAGCATTCTCCCCAACGACTTACGCAGCGGTACAATGAAAAAAATCTAAATAAGCAAGTGATAAAGACGTAAATAATATTATACTAGACTTTTGATTGCAATTTACCTGCTCAAAACGTGGCTTTCCGAGTTGGAAAGGAGGATATTCCGTAGAATCCGCCATAGCTTCGACTTAACGTCTTTTAGTTATGTACTTTCTCAAACTTTGCAAAGCCTCAACCCGCAGCTGCTCGATATCTTTGTGGCACACTGGGAACTGTAGTCCCCGGTGCTGCAACAGCTTAAACAGCAAGCTCTATCTGAGACGCCCATAGAGATAATACAGTCCGAGCACGGATGACCTCCAAGGCGTGGTGACGTAATTGTAATCGTCAGATAGGAGGTAGGAGATGCTGGGATGTGTAGTGTTATTGTCCTATCGATCCACTTCCACCTGTCAGTCAATGTTGCGTATTAAGTCAGTGCGAATTATAGTGTAATGCTGTGTGTGTTCTTTAAGAACTGGGGGCCGGGAATGACGCTTGTATCCCAACTTACTGGACCTGTAGGACCCCTCAAAGCAGTGGCCTAGCCAGGACTGATTCTTTGATGGGGCCTTTGATTAACATGGATAGGCACAAGATAGTGCAAATAGTGACAGCACCTACAGTTCTCTTTTCATTCGACTGTTCTGCTGTTGCTGGCCTGACGCCAAAGTGGAGGGGCTACGCCATTAACTCAAAGTGGCTTGCGAAGTATTAAAAATAACATATAATTACAACAAATTAAATGCAACATATTAAATCCCAATTTATAGCAAATTTTAAAACAATTGCAATAATAAGGCCCTATTGTCCAACTCAGACTAAATCCTTAATGTGACTCGCAAGGGAAGGTATGCTGCAGTAGTCTCCCAAGTCTGCTTGGTGGTGGTTCTTATCAGCACAGAGGTTCTAATCGTAGATGTGTTTCATAAAAGAGTGGGAGAGGAAGTACAAAGTGCAAGGAAATGTAGGTGAGGCTGTGTGTACTATATAAAGATAATCCTTTTGACCCTCTCACTGCCGAAGTGTTTGTAACATCAGTGACCATAGAAATTTACCATTTTTTCCCAAGAAAATATTTAAACCATCCACAATAGTACATTATGAAGATGTAACCCAGGGTCAGACCAATGTTTCATTAAGCCCTGCATACTGTCTCCAATAATGGTCAATCCATATCATTTGGAAGTACTTGGCAGGTCCCGATAGGAAGAGCCATTCCCTATTGCTCATTCCCAAGTCTACCTGAAGGACTGTCTGTGGGACAAATAGCATTTCATGCAAAGGGTAAACAAGGTGGAAAATTGAAAGGCAATATTAGGAAATACTTTTTCACTGAGAGGGTGGTGGATGCTTGGAATGCCCTCCCAATGGAAGTGGTGGGGGCAAATACAGTGACAGAATTCAAAATGGCATGGGACAGACAATGGATCCATTTATAGCAACAGAATAAAATCAAAATAAACTGAACCATCTAACTTCTCAAATAGGGGTGTCTTGCATGGAGCAGTGGGTTCACCCCTAAACAAAGACATGGGGAGGGTAACCTGCACAGAGGCACCTACTCCGGCCATTGTACTGGGCAGACTAGATGGACCATACTGGTCTTTATCTGCCGTCATTTACTATGTAAGAAGGGTGATTACCTTGAGAACCAATCTACAAGCACAAGAGCATGAAAGGGTGCAGTTTTATCCTACTAGGGATTTTCAAGTTGACACAGCCTCTGCCCCAGGCAATGACAACAGGTGCTGTAGAGGTTTTCTTCTGCTGCTGCTAGCCTGACAGTGAGAGCATGTGTCCCTGGCATCCAAGTTTTTGACCCTTGTTTAATGTAATTCTATGCGGTCCACCCGCATAGTAATATGTTGTTTATTGTAAACCGCACTGATATGTAATAGCACGGTATATAAGAGAAGTTAAATAAATAAATCCCCAATAGCTATTCATTTCACCAGCCCCTTCCACAGAGATGGAACTAGGTATTTAGGTATCTAGGGCAAACAGCAAGAAATGCGTGGGCAGGGAGGAAGTCAAAGTGACGTTTCCACACAGTACACCTTTAGGAAGTTTTTATCTCTATTTATTTTCTTTTTGTTGATGTTCTCCTAAGTCCTTTTCAAAAGTTTCTTTTCCATTTTCTATTTCTTCTGCTTTCTTTCCTATATCCACCTCTGGCACTGATCTCTCCTTTTCATACTATTCCTCCATTTCTCTTCTCTGCTTTTCTATCCACTTAAAGCTGAATTTCACCTCAACTTCACATTCAGCCCTCATCCTCCCTGTATTCTCACCTAACTACTAGCTTTCCATCTCATTCTTTACCACTCCCCCCTCCCCCATCTTTTTTCCTTGTTCTTGAAAGCTCATGCCTCAATAAATTGATTAGTTTATAAGGTGTCACCTGCCTTTATCGTTTCCCCTTTTTCCCCTTTTAATCTTCAATACTTACCCCCTTCCCATCCCTCATATATCTTCCATCCAGTGCTCTAACCTCAGCTGTCACTCAGCTCCCCTCTCGCTCTTATCCATACCCAGCTTCCCGTTCCCTTATGACTTCCTCTGCAACAATCCTACTTTTCCATCCTCTCTCACCCCTTCACAGACTTGTGTCTCTTTCTTCCACCTCTCATCTTCTCCACAGGCTTCTCTCTTTTTTTTGCCTCTCAGCCCCTTCCCAACCTATTCACCTCCCACCTTTCTGCACCTTGTTACACATACCCCAGCTTGTCTAACACATCCTTATTTGTAATTCCCCACTCAGTCTCCTTGTCCCCAATCCCTGTGTTCCCTTCCAATTCCTTCCCATCTCTGTCCTCCTTTTTACACTGTCCCCTTTAATCTGTCCTTTTCTCCTGCCTTCCCTCCCCTTCTCCCTTAATATCAACCAATTCCTTACAATCTCTCTCTTTCCCACTCTTTCTCATTCCCCCTTCACATCTCCACCATCCTTCCTATTGCTCCAACTTGTTTTCTTCCTCTCTGTTTCTTCCTCCTCCTTTTTCACCTGTTTTCCTCTTTATTTTTTCAGCACTCTTCTCTACCACCCTCACACCCAATCTTTCCCTCATAGCCGACCCAAAACTCCCGAGTTCAGTGTGGAATAGCAAGCTCGGGAGTCAGAATTAGTAGAGCTCCATTCTGCATCCTTTCTGGGGACATTAGCAGAATTATTGTAGAGCAGGCCAAGGAGACATGGAACATTCACAGTACTTCCACATCTTGTGACTCCCTCTTCCTTCTACCCGTCAGCTTGCTCTTTTCAAGTTAAAGCACTGTGACTTGAGGAGGAGGTTAAGGGGCCCGGAAGCACTACTTGTGCTCCAAGTTCTTGTAGCCCAACCTGACATAATTCCATCATTGTCCATGGTGCAGGAAGAGCCAGAACACAAGCTTGCACCCCCTACTACTTCTCCCCACATCCTGTAAAATACAGTACCTAGGAAAAGCTATGGATGTGCCACCCTAGTTCCAGTCCTGCCCTTACAACAGCCACGTTGACCTGCCTATTTATTTATTTACAGGCATCTAACATAGTAGTGTACACAAACAATAAACAAGAGAGGGTAGTACAATTCTCAATGGAAAAAAGGAGTGGGAAGAGCAGAGAAGTGGGTCATGTCCTTGGACGGGAGCGGGAAGGGATTCAAGGAACAGTTGCTGAGAGCTTCAGGGAAGTCACGTTGGAAGAGCCATGTCTTATGGATTTTTATGAATTTTGAAAAAGAGGTTCTTGGCAAAGGGCAAGAGGAAGGGAATTCCAGAGGTAGTGACTGAGATAGATAAAGGATTAGTGCCTGGAAACTTCCAAGTGAAGGATGGAGTGGGAGGGCAAGCATGGCTGCTTGGAAGGAGCATAGACTACAGGAGGGCATATATGGACAAAGGAGGAGGATAAGGCAGGGAGGACAACATCACTGTTCCCTCTAAGCTGTGCGAGTGTGCGCACGCACACACCTCGCTGAGCGAGCGCACATACTTTACAACAGAGCGCACAAAAATTACGGTTCTGATTCTGATAGAAAACAACACAGACGTCTTAAAATGTAAAAGTTGTGATTGTAATTACTAGAAATTTTCTGCTTCATTTAGTAATCGTCTATTTTCATTTAATTTGATTAAAATCAATGTGGTATACATACTGTATTCTGACGTGTAGTCAAATTTTAAAGTATATAACTCAGAGTGTCATTATGTGGCGCACAAAAATTTAACCTTCCTTCAAAAGCTGCACAGCTGATATTTTATGCGCACACAGCCCACAGAAAATTAGAGGGAACATTGGACAACATGCAAAAAGGGCCCTGTGCACAAGGATTAGGATCTTGTAGTGTAGGCGAGCAGAGACAGGGAGCAAGTGGAGGGAAAGGTGTACCATAACAGCGAGCCCCACAGATAGGTTTAGCAGCTGTAGATTGAATGAATTGTAGATGTTTGTATATAGAGCATTACAATAGTCAAGTCTTGTGATGCCCAGAGGAAGGCCAAAAGCTAAAATTGGGGATAGGGTGAGGAGCGAATGCAGTGCAGTGCAAAAAAGAAACTCTTCACAAGAGTTACAGTTACAGTTTGATTTTATTTGATATACCACCTATAGCCATAGTAACCAGGTGGTTAACAAAGTAAGTAACAATGAAGGAAAAACAAAGACGAGTACAGAAAAAACTAAACGGGGGTACACAAGAGGTCAGAGGACGAGGAGCGGGATGGAGGGCCTAGGAACTGTTAGGAACTGGGCAACATTCTGGGGAAGGGAGGGGCTTTTCCGAAGGCTGCTGGCATTAACTTTTAAAAAGAACAGCTTTTAAACTAGATAATAGGGGAAAGCCGACAATCGCCCAAGAGCGCATGGTTCAGAACAATGTAGCCTTGAAGGATACTAGCAAAAGACTGAAGTTAGGGCATATCAACAGAGAGGTTCCAATAGAGAAAAAAGTAATCCAAATGCTTTTGAGTACAGAGCGACAAAGCTTAAAGATTCCTAATTACTCCTGCCTACCGATAGCCAGATTAATATGAATAAAATACAGCCTCTAAAATGCTCGTATGCACATGCTAGAAGTCTAAAAAAATAAGATGGGAGAGTTAAAATATATAGCACTAAATCAGAGATTAGATATGATTGGTATCTCTGAGACATGGTGGAAGGAGGACAACCAGTGGGACACTTTGATACCTGGGTACAAACTATATTGTAATGATAGAGCAGATCAAATTGGTGGAAGGGTTGCACTCTGTGTTAGAGGGGGCATTGAATCACAAAGGATTAAAGATTTGCAGGAAACAAAATACACCTTAGAATCTCTGTGGATTGAAATTCCATGTAAAAAGGGGAAGGGGAAGGTGATGGCAGTGGGGGTGTACTATTGACCTCCTGGCCAGAATGAACAAATGAATGATGAAACGCTCAAAGAAATCAGGGAAGCTAACAAAAGTTACAGCACAGTAATAATAATGGATAATTTCAATTATCTTGGTATTGACTGGGTCAGTGTCATGGCAGGACATGCTACGGAGATAGTTTCTAGATGAAATAAACGACTGCTTCTTGGAGCAGCTGGTTCATGAACCAAAAAGAGGAGAAGCCATTTTGGACCTAGTCCTTGGTGGAACACAAGATCTTTTGCAAGAGATAAGGGTGTTGGGACCATTTGGCAATAGTGATCACAGTATGATCGTGTTTGTTTTAATAAACGGAGGAAGGACGGCAAGGAAATCCACAGTAATCCTCTTTAACTTTTCAAAAGGGAGACTATGATAAAATGAGGAAAATAGCTAAGAAAAAACAAAAAGGAGCAATTCCAAAGGTTAAAGATTTACATAATATAAACCGATTTGATTGAAGGATAAGGCGGTATAGAAAACTGGTTTAATAAAATAAATAAACATCAAGCGGGGTGTTGTTTAACAATACTATCTTGGAAGCACAGACCAGCTATATTCCCCATTTTAAGAAAAGTGGAAGGAAGTCAAAAAAACTGCCAGCATGGTTTAAAGGTGATGTCAGAGAGGCTGTTGCCAAAAAAGCATCTTTCAGGAAATGGAAAAAAGGAGCCAAATGACGAAAACTGGAAACAACCTAAGCACTGACAAGTTAGATAAAAGACATTGAAAAGGCAGGCAAAGAGAGAATTTGAGAAGAAGATTGCTGTGGAAGCAAAAATGCATAATAAAGACTTTTTCAAGTACATTTGTAGCAAACATCCTGTGAGAAAGTCAGTTGGACCGTCAGATGATAGAGGGGTAAAAGTGGCACTAAGAGGGGACAAGGCCATAGTGGAGAGACTGAATGAATTCTTTGCTTCAGTCTTTACTGAGGAAGATGTAGGGATGTTACCCATGACTGAAATGGCATTTTAAGGTGATGCCGCAGAAGATTTGAAAGAAAAATCAATACACCGGGAAGATGTATTACAACTATTTGATAAACTGAAGAGTAGCAAATCATCTGGACTAGATGGTATACATCCAAGGGTATTGAAAGAACTGAAATATGAGATTGCAGACCTACTATTAGTAATCTGTGAACTATCATTACAATCATCTGTAATACCGGAAGATTGGAGGATGGCCTAACACCAATTTTTAAAAAGGGATCCAGGAGTGATCCGGGAAACTACAGATCGGTGAGCCTGATGTGAGTACTGGGAAAAATAGTAGAAACCATTATAAAGAACAAAATTAATGAACATTTAGATAGTCATGGCTTAATGGAAGACAGCCAATATGGCTTTGGCCAAGGAAGGTCTTGTCTTACTAATCTGTTATGTTTTTTTGAAGGTTTGAATACACAGATAGGCAAAGGTAAACCAGTCGATATAGTGTATCTGGATTTTCAGAAAGCCTTTGACAAAGTCCCTCATGGGAGACTCTTGGCGAAATTAAAAAGTCATGGGATAGGAGGCAGTGTACTATTGTGGATCAGGAACTGGTTAAAAGATATAAAGCAGAGGATAGAGCTAAATGGCCAATTTTCCCAATGGAGAAAGATGAGTAGTGGAATACCCCAGGGATCTGTGCTGGGCCTGCTGCTTTTTAACATATTCATAAATGACCTGGAAATGGGAATAACGAATGAGGTAATCGAATTTGCAGGTGACACAAAACTATTCAAAGTTGTTAAAACCCATGAGGATTGTGAAAAATTCCAAGAGGATTTTGATAAATTGGATGACTGGATGTTCAAATGGCAGATGTTATTTGATGTGGACAAGTGCAAAGTTATGTACCTAGGAAAGAACAACCCAAACTAAGTTACACGATGCAAGGTTCCACATTAGGAACCACCACCCAGGAAAAAGATTTAGGCGTCATCGTGAATAACATGTTGAAACCCTCCACCCAGTGTGTAGCGATGGTCAAGAAAGCAAATAGAATGCTAGAAATCATAAGGAAGGGAATGAAGAATAAAATAAAGGATATTGTAATGCCTCTATATCATTCCATGGTGCAACCGCATCTTGAATATTAAGTGCAATTCTTGTCGCCATATCTTAAAAAGGATATAGCATTATTAGAAAAGGTACAGAGAACAGTCACCAAAATGGTAAAGGGGTTGGAAGGATGCCCCCTATGAGGAGAGGCTAAAAAGGTTAGAGCTCTTCAACCTGGAAAAGAGACAGCTGTAGGTCTACTTTAGATTGATTGTTTATACCATTAAAATATAGAAAGACTAGGAGACATGAAATGAAAGCTCCAGGCTAAATTATTTAAGACTAATAAGAGAAAATATTTGTTCACTCAACATGTAATCAAACTCTGGAATTTGCTACCGGAGGATGTAGTAAAAGTGTAGCTGGGTTTGAAAAAGGTTTGGACAAATTTCTGGAGGAAAAGTCCATAAACCATTATTAAAGGGGACCCAGGAAATCCACTGCTTGCCCCAATACAAACATTGTGTCTTTTTGGGAAACTGCCAGGTACTTGTGATCTAGATTGGCCACTGTTGGAAACAAGATACTGGGCTTGATGGACCTTGATCTGACCCAATGTGACATATCTTATGTTCTTAGGTTACAATACAGAGTTGAATGTAAAGTAACTGAAAGACGCAAAAAGGGAGGGCGAGGAAAGGGAGGATGAAGATAAACCATTGGCCGGTGCTGTTCCAGAGGACACTAAGAAGGAGAATAGGGGAGGCAAATACTAGGAGAACAGGGATAGATCAGAGTCCAAGATTATTCTTAGGGTGTTAATTGAGTCACAATAAGGAGGAGGAGAGCATGGGGGAAGGAGTGCATGATGGACAGGAGAAGAGAAGCAAATTAATTCATATTTTGTGAAGTAGAGAAAAGGATGATGTTCCTGGAGGAGGTGGTCCATGGCTTCAAGGCAACGCTGCAAGGGTGAAATGTCAAACTGGGGGGGAGCAGGCAGTGAATAGGATCTGGATGTCATCAGCATACAGGAAGAGGCTGCAGTCTAGGGATTGAATCAGAAGGGGAATTGTGACAAAGAGTGTCGGAACCAGGATCCTTGTGGCACAGCTGAGAGAATCAGGAAAGAAATTGAGAATCTCGAATCAGAAAAAATTTATAGGGCCCAATATTCGAAGGGCATTTACACAGTTTACGGGCTAGTAAACCATGTAAATGCCTTAGATGGGGCTATTCAATGGCACATACACAGATAGTGCTATTGAATATCCCCATCTATGTCCCCTACACGCCCCGACGCTAGCTGGCTAGCGTTGGGGTGTGTCAGGGGCATTCCAGGGTGGAGCGGAGGCAGGGGCACAAGATAACTGGGCAGCAGTGATATTGCATGCTGTCAGGGTAGTGCTTTGAGCCAAAAAGATAGGCAAGAAAAACCCTCGTCTATCTTTAAGGTGCAGGCACTAACCAGGCAGCATGCAATGTCGCTTGTGCCCAATTAGCTTCAGCGGCTTCCTGGTTGTGCGGTACTACCCGAATATTCAATGCCGGGGCCACATATGACCCCAACATTGAATATATATCGGTTTAAGTGTCAGCCGGCTAAGCTATGCACCGATGTGGCTATAGGACTAGAAACCCCAGTCCCTCCAGCCTGAGATTTCTGTCCCCAGGTGGGAATTGAACCCCCAGCCCTCTGGCCTGAGGTACCTTGCCCTAATCACTAGGCCATTCTGCCCTAGGCTACTTGGCATCAGAGTGGTTTACAATTTCAAAAAAGGCTGTATAGACGGATGAAAGGAAAATAATAATTCAGATAGGGCAGAGGAAGAGTGAGAGAATAGGCAGTGTGAGAGAGAAGTAGGGGTATTCAATTAGACTGGGGAGAAGGGAGGTCAAAAGCATGGTGAAATAAGTGAGTTCAGCATAGATTTGAACTTTGGAAATGAGAGTTCTGAGCGTAGGATGATTGGTAGAGAATTCCACAGAGCAGGGCCCAGGAAGAAAAAGGCAGAGTTCTATGTTTGTTTCAGATGTGCACGAGAAACTGAGGGGAGTGCTAGACAGTGAACATGGAGGGTTCTAAGAAGGCACTGAGGAGTGTGGAACTGGAGAAGATTAGCCAGATATTGTGGTATGTCAGTGTAGATAGCTCTGTGAACCAGGGTGAGGATCTTATAGTCAACACAGTATTTAAGGGGAAGCCAATGAAGGTGAATGAGGAGGGGAGTGATGTGGTCAGAGCAAGAGGTGTGTGTAAGTATTCATGCAGCTGTATTTTGGAGAATCTCCTGTTTATTGTAAATACAACTCAGGGTTCCTGTGTTGTATGGTTGATGTTGAATGTAAACCGCTCTGATCTAAAATAGAGCGGTATAGAAGAACTGTTAAATAAATAAATAAAACTAGAGGTGGCGAAGCTGATAGGAAGGAAGACCGCTGAGTGCAGAGTTACAGTAGTCAAGCCTAGAAATAGCCAGTGATAGAAGAAGGGTTGTGAGCACTATTCCCTCTAAGCTGTGCGCGTGTGCGCGCGCACACACCTCGCCGAGCGAGCGCACATACTTTACAACAGAGTGCACAAAAATTACAGCTCTGATTCTGATAGAAAACAACACAGACGTCTTAAAATTTAAAAGTTATGATTGTAATTACTAGAAATTTCCTGCTTCATTCAGTAATCGTCTATTTTCATTTAATTTGATTAAAATCAATGTGGTGTACATACTGTATTCTGACGTGTAGTCAAATTTTAAAGTATATAACTCCGAGTGTCATTATGTGGCGCACAAAAATTTAACCTTCCTTCAAAAGCTGCACACAGCTGATATTTTATGCGCACACAGCCTACAGAAAATTAGAGGGAACATTGGTTGTGAGAGAATGTGTATTAAGAAAGGGACAAACTGCATGTATCTGATGTAAGGAAAAGAAGGAATGCTGAACCATGGAGGATAGGTGGTCTTGAAAGGATAATGAGGAATCCAGGATGACTTCGAGGCACCAAAGTGACTGAACAAGAGGGATAAGAAAATTGGTAGTGATGGGGGTTAACATAGGGCAGGGGTGTTGAAGGTCAGTCAGATAATGGCGCATTTTGAGGGATTTAGATGGGGACGATTATTGGATAAGAACATAAGATATGCCATACTGAGTCAGACCAAGGTCCATCAAGCCCAGTATCCTGTTTCCAACAGTGGCCAATCTAGCTCACAAGTACCAAGCAGTTTCACCAAAAGACATATGTTCCACAATGCTTGTATTGGGGCAAGCAGTGGATATTCTGGGTCCACTTAATAATGGTTTATGGACCTTTCCTCCAGGAACGTGTCCAAACCTTGTTTAAACCCGGCTACAATAACAGCTATTACTACATCCTCTGGTAGCAAATTCCAGAGTTTGATTACACGTGGAGTGAAAAAATATTTTCTCTAAATTAGTCTTAGATAGGTTAGCCTGTAACTTCATTGCATGCCTCCTAGTTTTTCTATATTTTGATGGTGTAAACAATCAATCTACGTTTACCCATTCCACTCCATTCATTAATTTATAGACCTCTATCATATCTCCCCTCAGCCGCCTCTTTTCAAGGTTGAAGAGCCCTTTTAGCCTCTTCATAGGAGTATTTTGGTGGCTCTTCTCTGTATCTTTTCTAAAAACGCTATATCCTTTTTAAGATACGGCGACCAGAACTGCACACAATATTCAAGGTGCAGACGCACCATGGAACAATACAGAGGCATTATAATATCCTTTGTTTTATTCTCCATTCCTTTCCTTTTGATACCTAGCATTCTATTTTCTCTCTTGGCTGCTGCTGCACACTGGGCAGAGGGTCTTAACATGTTATCCACAATGACGCCTCAATCTTTTTACCGGGTCGTGGTTCCTAATGTGGAACCTTGCATCATGTAACCATAGTTTGGGTTGTCCTTTCCTAGGTGCATAACATTGCACTTCTCCACATTAAATTTCATCTGTCATTTGGATGCCCAGTCTTCCAAGTTATCTAGATCCTCTTGCAATTTTCCACAATCCTCATGGGTTTTAACAACTTTGAATGGTTTTGTGTCATTTGCAAATTTCATAACCTCACTTGTTGTTCCCATTTCCAGGTCATTTATAAATATATTAAAAAGCAGTGGACCCAGCACAGATCCTTGGGGTACTCCACTATTCACCTTTCTCCATTGGGAAAATTGGCCATTTAGCCCTACCCTCTGCTTTCTATCTTTTAATAAGTTCCTAGAGACATAGAAACATAGAAAAATGATGACAGAAAAAGACCACATTGCCTATCTAGTCTGTCCTTCCATATCAACAACTACAACAGTCCCCTTTTTTCCTTTAGAGATCTTCTGTGTTTGTCCCATGCTTTTTTGAATTCAGATACCGTCCTCATCTCTACCATCTCTACTGGGAGACTATTCCACGGATCCACCACTCTTTCCGTAAAGAAATATTTCCGCATATCACTCCGGAATCTATCCCCTTTCACCTTCATCCCATGTCCCCTCATAGCAGAACTCTCCCCATGTGCATTTATGCCATGGAGGTATTTAAACGTCTCAATCATATCACCTCTATTCCGCCTTTCCTCTAAGGTGTACATATTAAGATCCCTAAGTCTGTCCTCATATGCTTTATAATGAAGACCACTAACCATTTTAGTAGCCACCCTCTATACTGACTCCATCCTGTTTATATCCTTTTCAAGGTGCAGTCTCCAGAATTGCACACAATACTCCAAATGAGGTCGCACCAAAGACTTATACAGAGGCACTATCACCTCCTTTTTTCTGCTAGCTATTCCTCTCCCTATGCACCCAAGCATCCTTCTAGCTTTTGCTGTCACCTTTTCTACCTGTTTAATTACTTTAAGATCATCAGACACAACCACGCCTAGGTCCTGCTCTTCATCAGTGGATAAAAGTACTTCACCCCCTATATTATATTGCCCCCTTGCATTGCTTCAGCCCAAATAGATGACCTTGCATTTTTTAACATTATAACCCAGCTGCCAAATTCTAGACCATTCTTCAAGCTTAGCTAGATCCCTCCTCATGTTATCTACACCTTCCTGGGTGTCTACTCTATTGTAGATTTTGGTATCATCCGCAAAGAGGCAAACCTTACCTGACAACCCTTCCGTTACATCACTAACAAAGATGTTGAAAAGAATCAGACCAAGAACAGATCCCCGGGGCACACCACTGGTAACTTCCTTCTCCTCAAAGTGAGCCCCATTTACCTGTACTCTTTGTCGCCTCCCACTCAACCAATTTCTAACCCAATCAGTAACTTTAGGTCCATCCCTAAGGTGCTCAGTTTGTTTACAAGTCGCCTGTGAGGAACGGTGTCAAAGGCTTTACTGAAATCTAAATACAGCACATCTAGGGCTCTCCCTCGGTCCAACTCCCTGGTCACCCAGTCAAAGAAATGAATCAGATTTGTCTGACAAGACCTGCCTCTGGTGAATCCATGCTACCTCAGATCCTGTAATCCGCTGGACTCCAGAAACCTTACTATTTTCCAATAATTTACTCACCACCGATGTTAAACTAACCGGCCTGCAGTTTTCAACCACATCCTTACTTCCGCTTTTGTGTAAAGGCACCACATGAGCCTCTCTCCAGTCCTTTTGCACCACTCCCGACTCCAATGACGCATTGAAAAGGTCAGTTAGTAGAGCTGCTAGAACATCCACAAGTTCCCTCAGTATTCTAGGTTGTATCCCATCCGGTCCCATCGCTTTGTCTACTTTAAGGGGTAAGTTTACTAAATGGCAGTAGTGGCTACCGTATGATATCGGAGCCGCGGCCCCACAATGGGGCAGCAGCTCCAATATCACACGGAAGCCGCCACCGCCATTTAGTAAACATACCCCTATGTTTAGCTAGTTTCTCACAATCACAGTCTTCTGGAAATTGTTCAAGATGCCCCTTGCTTCTGTTCCTGTTTGTGGGTGTTTTCTGAGGTCCTGTTCGTGGTTCTTCATCCGTGAACACTTTCCTGATCCACAATAGTACACTGTCTACTATCCCATGACTTTTTAGTTTGGTAAAAGTCTCTCATGAGGGACCTTGTTAAAGGCTTTCTGAAAGTACAGATACACTATATCAACTGACTCACCTTTGTCTACCTGTTTATTCACACCTTCAAAAAAACATAACAGATTAGTAAGACAAGACCTTCCTTGGCTAAAGCCATGCTGGCTGTCTCCCATTAAGCCATGACTATCTAAATGTTCAGTAATTTTGTTCTTTATGATGGTTTCCACCATTTTTCCCGGTGATGACATCAGACTCACCGGTCTGTAATTTCCCGGATCACTCCTGGAACCCTTTTTAAAAATTGGCGTTACATTGGCCATCTTCCAATCTTCAGATATTACAGATGATTTTAATGATAGTTCACAGATTACTAATAGTAGGTCTGCAATCTCATATTTCAGTTCTTTCAACATGCTTGGATGTATACCATCCTGTCCAGGTGATTTGCTACTCTTCTGTTTATCAAATAGTTGTAATACATCTTCCCAGTGTATCAATATTTCTTTCAATTCTTCTGCAGCATCTCCTTTAAATACCATTTCAATCATGGGTAACATTCCTACATCTTCCTCAGTAAAGACCAAAGCAAAAAATTTATTCAGTATCTCCACTATAGCCTTGTCCCCTCTTAGTGCCCCTTTTACCCTCTATCAGCTAATGGTCCAACTGACTCTTTCACAGGTTATTTGCTATGAATGTCCTTGAAAAAGTCTTTATTACGCGTTTTTGCTTCCACAGCAAGCTTCTTCTCAGATTTTCTCTTTGCCTACCTTATCAATGCCTTGCATCTAACTTGCCAGTGCTTGTGTTTCTAGTTTTCATCATTTGGCTCCTTTTTCCATTTCCTGAAAGATGCTTTTTGGGCAATAACAGCCTCTCTGACCTCACCTTTAAACCATGCTGGCGGTTTTTTGGACTTCCTTCCACTTTTCTTAAAGCATGGAATACAGCTGGTCTGGGCTTCCAAGATAGTATTTTTAAACAACACCCAAGCTTGATGTAAATCTTTAATCTTTGCAACTGTTCCTTTTAGTTTTTTCAACTATTTTCTTCATTTTATCATAGTCGCCCTTTTGAAAGTTAAAAGGTAGTACTGTGGATTTCCTTGCCATCCTTCCTTCATTTATTAAATCAAACACAATCATGCTATGGCCACTATTGCCAAGTGGCCTCAACACCCTTATCTCTTGCACCAGATCTTGTGTTCTACAAAGTACTAGGTCCAAAATGGCTTCTCCCCTGGTCAGTTCATGAACCAGCTGCTTCAAAAAGCAATCATTTATTTCATCTAGAAACTTTATCTCCCTAGCATGTCCTGCCGTGACACGGACCAAGTCGATACTGGGGTAATTGAAATTACCCATTAGTATTACTGTGCTGTAACTTTTGTTAGTTTCCATGATTTCTTTGAGCATTTCATCATTCTGGCCAGGAGGTTGATAGTACACCCCAACTGCCATCGCCTTCCCCTTCTTACATGGAATTTCAACCCATAGAGATTCTACAGTGAATTTTGTTTCCTGCAAAACTTTAATCCTTTGTGACTCAATGCCCTGTTCTAACATAGAGTGCATCCCTCCATCACTTTAATTTTCTCTATTATGGTATAGTTTGTACCTAGGTATCACAGTGTCCCACTGGTTGTCCTTTCACCATTTCTCTGAGATACCAATCATATCTAACCTCTCATTTAGTGCTATATAGTCTAACTCTTCCATCTTATTTTTTAGACTTCTAGCATTTGCATACAAGCATTTTAGAGGCTGTATTTTATTCATATTAATCTGGCTATCGGTAGGCAGGGGTAATTTGGAATATTTAAGCTCTGTCTGCTCTGTACTCAAGGGCATTTGGGCTACTTTTGTCTTTATTGGACCTCTGTACTGATATACCCTAACTTCAGTATTTTGCTAGTATCCTTCAAGGATACATTGTACCAAACCAAGCGCTCTTGAGCGATTGTCGGCTTTCCCCTATCATCCAGTTTAAAAGCTGCTCTATCTTCTTTTTAAAAGTTAATGCCAGCCGCTTAGTTCCGTTCCGATTAAGGTGGAGCTCATCCCTTCGGAAGAGCCCCTCCTTTCCCCAGAATATTCCCCAGCTCCCAACAAAAATAGCCAGGTAGAGTCAAGTCAGGGGAGTGAGAGTTAGTGTGATGGAGGTCGAGATACCCGACTGCTGAATAATCAGGGCAAGGGGGGCTAGAAAAATATTAAAGAAAAGGGGTGCCAACACAAAACCCTGAGGGACACCGCAAGTGAGAGAGGTATTGGGAGAGGCAGTCAAGCCACAGAAGACAGAGAAGGAACAGCAGGACAGAAAAGACTGGAACCAAAGAAAAACAGTGTTCTGGAGCCCATAATTGTGAAGTTGGGAGAGCAGAATAGAATAGTCAACTAGATCAAAGACTGAAGAAAGGTCTAGTGAAACTTTGAGAGATAGATTATCCCGATCATGTGAGATGTGGAGATTGGTTTCCGTGCTGTGACCGGGTCTGAAGCCTGACTGACGGGGGTATAGGGCATTAGTGGAATTGAGATGGGAGGATAATTGTGCAAAGACCAGTTTCTCTAGAATTCTGGAAAGAAATGAGAGATTGGAAACAGAACGCCAGTTTGCTAGGTTGATGAGATCCAGGGACAGTTTTTTAAGTATAGGACAGATGATGGCATGTTTCCAGAAAGAAGAAAAACACCAGAGGAGAGACTGGAATTGAAAATAGTAAGCACAAAGGGAAGCAAAGCAAGTGATGGCTCAGTAGGCTAATGTGAGGGGATGGAATCTAAGGGACATGTAGTTTTATGAGACAACTTAAGAGCCTTGGAGAGATCAGATGTTGTAATGGGCTGAAATGAAGACCAGACATGGAAAAGAGAGGTAAAAGAGGAGGGGGAAGGGGGAGGCTCTGATGGAGGCGAGGGGCAACTAGGGAAGGCGTAAAGTAGTGCAGCGACCTTCTCTGAAAAATAGATGGCTGGGATTGGGGAGTAAAGGATAGGCAGTTGTAACAGAAAAAGTATGGGAGGAGGAGAGAGAGTGAAGTACTGCGTAAAGGTGCCTGGTGGAAGTAGCTGAAGATTGTATCTGAGTAGAATAATATGATTTCTTGGCCGCATAAATCATTTACTTATAATGATGATGGCAGTGGTGAAAGTGTAAGAGTGTCAGGTGAGGGTTGTCGGCTCTGCAGAGGTAGGCGCGGAGAAGGGAGAGATCAACACTGACCATGGGTGGCGTTGGGAGTGGCACCAGGGAAGGGCTGGATCAAGAGGCGCCAGTTGATCTAGGTGGTTGCTAAGAATAGTGTGCCATGTCTGTGCCTGGATGTTAGTAGAGAGAGAGGTGGTATCCGAGGGGAACAGGGAGTCAGCGGAAGGAAATTGCTGGAGGGGGCAGGAGAGAAGCAACATCTCAGCATGGACTGCTTAGAGACAGATGATGGTACTAACGTAGTTGTTGAAAGAGAAAGGGAGAAAAACACACGGTGGTGATCTGTCCAGGGGAGAGTGAGGGTCGAGATCATGGAAGGAACAATAGGGGTGGAAGATGGAGTAAGAATAAGATCCAAGATATGTCTTGAGATGTGAGTGGGGGAGTAGACATATTGAAGAAGGGAGAGGTCTGAGAGATGGGTGAGGAAGACCCTGTCTCTGGGCCTGGAAGGGGAGTCGACATGGATTTTGAAATTGCCAAGGATCATTAGATGTGAGTGGGACAGGAAAACCTCTGCGAGTGTGAGCAAGAGAGAGTCCCAGAGGCCAGGGCGAACAGATGGAGGAACGTAAAGAAGGAGGTAATAGCTGGGGTGGAGGGGGGAGGTCTAACCGTAATAGCAGGGCTTCTGGGTAATGAAGGGCTGGAGAGGACACCTCCTGGAAGGGCAAGGAGGAGCGATGAAGGATGGCCACCCCACCACCAGATCGACCTGTGCGGGAGACAGAAAGAGCTGAGAAGCCAGGGGGTAGGCAGGGGTTCAGGAAGGGATCCTCACCTCTGTGCAGCCAGGTTTCAGAGAGGAACAGAGCATCAAGTGAGTGGTGGAGAAGAATGTCATGAATGTGTTCTGATTTGGAGAGCAGAGATCGGCAGTTAAGTAAAACCAGACTTAGGGTGAGATAAACAGGAGTAGCATATTGGAGATGGCTGGTTGAAACTGTGTGCAATGATGTATAGGGTATGAGGTTGGCCGAGACCTGGGAAGGGTAACCAGGGGGCGGGAGAGAGAAGGGTTGAGGACGCCAAACCCAGTGAACAGGTATGGAGGACATAAGAAGCAGGCAGTAAGCACACACGATCCACAGGACAGTGCAGGCAAAGGGGGTGAGATGTGGCTTCAGAAAAGCACGTGGTGTGATGCAATCACAGGCTATCTAGACCGCAGTACTAGAGACGCCACCGGACTCGCCCCAAGGAGCTTGCCCAAGGAGCATGTCCTGCTCCTTGGGCGTGCTCCTTCGACAAGCATTGTTGCAGCTTAGAGAGGCTGGCTCCTTTAACTATCCCATGGTGCCTGAGGGAACGCAGTCACATCACTTCCGGAACGGAAGGGCAGTGGATTCTATACCCATAGATGACTGGAAGCAATACCTAGTGGTGGAAGTAGAAGGAGAGAGCGTCAGAGGCAGAATACAGCAAGGCAGCAGTACAATAGAGCAGGTAGGCAGCAGAGGCACAAGTAACAGCAGTGAACTGCCGCAAACAGCTCTGGTGAAACAGATGGTCTAGTGAAGACCTCCTGAGGTAATTCTCTACTTTGGATAGGGTTGACCAATCCCTCTGCACTCAGTTTGTCTGTTAGAATCCCACACTAGAACATTTAAGTAACCAAGATACTTCCTTGATCCAAGTAACCCACTTTGGCTACTTGATTCAGGCATAGGCACGGGAGTTGGAGATTCCTAACAAGGTTCTTTATTTTTAGAAGAAACAATTCACTACTACTACTATTTATCATCTGTATAGCGCTACTAGGTGTACACAGCACTGTACAGAGACATTTACGAGAGAGACAGTCCCTGCTTATAAGAGCTTACAATCTCTCTGTAGAGTTTCTTGATATATTCTCTTGGGCTTCCACCGCTAGTATGATGATCTTTGCAGTTTTCTGGGTCATGCTGTGTCTTTGTAATAGGAACCAATGTTTCAGCCATGATACTGTGGCTTTCTTCAGGGCAAAGTGGTTAAGCAGTGGATGTCTTTTCTTTTATATAGTAGTCCTCAAACCGGATTGGTGGAATACTACTTGTGTAAGAATACTGGATGCCTACATGAACCTTCAGCCTTGTGCCTTCTCTTAAACTCAAGTCATGATCATCAAAACACTACCCTTCCTACAATAGTCTTGTAAAAATGCATAATTGGATATCATAGGCAAAATATTCAGTGGTAGCTAGCATAGATAAAACGGCTAGCCATCGCCACTGAACCCTGAACCCTGATATTTAATGCCAGGGCCATATTCTACCACCAGCATTGAATATCCAGATTGGCTGGATAGCACGTTAGCTAACCGGCTAGCAGTGATATTCAGTTGCTGGCCAGTTAGCTAAAGTGTTTAAAGTTAGGTAAGCATTTCAAGTGCCAAACTTTAGCCACTGTAGAATAGCTGGCTAGCAGCTGAATATATCGTCATTAGCCAGATATCCCTGTGTGTTGCCCCTGCTCTGCCTCCAGAACACCCTGACACTAGCCAGCTAGCATCAGAGTACTAAGGGGCCTAAACCAGGATATTCTGCGGCACTAACCTCGTTACTATCTCTGAATATCCCACTGAGCACCATTTAGGTAGTCTGCAGACCACCTAAATTGCTTTGAATATCTCCCTCATACTTTTAAATATTAAACTCTACTTGTGATTTTATAGACCTCTATCATATCTCCTCTAAGCTGTCTCTTCTCCAAGCTGAAGAACCATAACCTCTTTAGTCTTTCCTCATAGGGAAATCTTTCCATTGCCTTCATCATTTTGGCCACCTTTTTCTATAATGTTTCTAATTCCACTATATCTATTTTGAGATGCAGTGACCAGAATTGCACACAATACTCAAGGTGCGGTCACACCCTGAAATGATATGGAGACTTTAAATTCTCTGATTTATTCTCTATTGCTTTCCTAATAATTTCTAACATTCTATTTGCTTGGAATTACTGGGAATGGAATGGAATGGAGACAGAGAATAGCATAATGCCCCTGTATCACTCTGTTTGGTAAATCTAGAGATCAATATTCAAAATGATTTATATGGCAAACTTGAGGGTTAGCTAATGAAAATTGGGGCTCATCTGCCTCATAACCTTTGGATAGATATAGATAGCTGTCCTAACTTACATGGATAACTAAAGGAGGTGGAGTAGAGTGGTGATAAATGTCTATGAAAATGTTACTCTTCAGGAAATTCCTGTCCTTAAGATTTGGGGGTGAAAGTCCTTTGGTTTATGGTTGGGCAATCGGTCCTTCTTTAGTCATTGGTCATCCTTCTTCTCCTCATTTATAGAGCCTCTAGAGATAGCCCTTCAATATTATCTAACAGCAGATGATGATAACAAACCAGTCAGTTCTAGAGAAGATCAAACCTAAGCTTTCCTTAGAAGCTCAGATGACAAGACTTCGACTTTCATACTTTGCACACATCATGCAACGAGAAAGATCATTGGAGAAAGACACAATGCTTTGCAAGGTAGAAGGTCACCATAAAAGAAGGCCGGAAATGAGATGGATCGATTCAATAACAGCTATGGATACCACTGTATCAACAATGAGCCGCTTGGCTGAAGACCGAACAAAGTTTAGGTCAATTATCCAAAGGATCACCAGGAATCGACACCAACTCAACAGCACTTAACAACAACAGATGATTGCTAATGTGTGTGCAGATTATATAAATTTTCCATTGTTAGGCGATTTTAATCTTGGTTCAAGAATCTCCTTACATGGAGTGGCAACAGATTTATTTTTAGATAATTTAGCTCTTCTTTGATTTAGACAATGGGTAGATACTTCAGCCCAAAACAACAGTGAGAACTTAGTTTTGGTCTTTGCTCAGTGTGATAATTTGATAAAAATACCACTAGAAGACTTAGAGGCAAAGCCTGTAGTATAATCAATGCCGGCGGGCTTAACAGAGCCTCGAAGGAGAAACTCTCCCTTCATGGCTCTGAAAGCCGGTGCGGAGAGGGACTGATGCAGAGAGGGAGGGCTCTGCCGGGCAGGCGGGGGGGGGGGGGGGCGCGGGACACTCAATTCTGCAGCTGCCACAGTGACAGCGGCAGCAGCCAACTTTTTTTTTTAATTTTAAATTTTCCCTGGGCTGATGGAGGGGGGAGGGGGGTTAGGACTGGTAATGGGCTGTGGGCTGATGGGGGGGGGGTTAGGACTGGTTGTGGGCTATGGGGGGGTTAAGACTGAAAATGGGATGATGGGGGTTAGGACTGGAAGTGGGCTGATGAGTGGGTTAGGACTGGTAATGGGCTATGGTGGGGGTTAGGACTTGAGGTGGGCTGATGGGGTTAGGACTGGTACTGGGCTATGGGGGGCTAAGACTGAAAATGGGTTGATGGTGGGGTTAGGACTGGAAGTGGGCTGAAGGGAAGCTTATGATGGGTAATGGGCTATGGGGGGGCTAAGACTGGTAATGTGTTGGGGCGGTTGCTAGGACTGGAAATGGGCTGAGTGGAAGGGGAGGCTTGAACTGCAAATAGCTGATGGGGACGGGGGCTTGGAAAGGAAATGAGCAGTGAGGGGAGGGAGCTAGGACTGGAAATGGGCTGAGTGGGGGGGAGCTAGGACAGGAAATGGGCTGATGGAGGGGCTAGGATAGGACTGGAAATGGGTTGTTGGGGGGAGCTAAGATTGAAAATGGGTTGTGGTGGGGGGTTTGGATTGAAATGGACTCATGGAGGGGCTAGAACTGGAATTAGGCTCATGGGGGCTTGGATTAGAAATGGGCTGAGTGGAGCAGAGCTAAGATTTGACATGGGCTGATGGTAGGACTAGGAAAGGACTAGAAATGGGCTGATGGGGGCTGGGATTGGAAATGAGCTGATGAAGGGACTCTGATAAGACTGGAAATGGATGGGGGAGCTAGGACTGGAAATGTGCTGATGGTGTGGCTAGAATAGGATTGGAAATGGGCTGATGCGGGGACTAGAAGGGAGCGGATGCTGGGTGGGGCTGGAACTAGAAGGAGCTGATGTTGGGGGAGGATTAGAATGGGATGGGGCTGAGAGAGTGAAATGGAGGGAGGAAAAATATTTTGTGTGGGAGGGAAGAAAAATCTACAATTGGCCAGGTATTGGGAGAGTAAGTGGGGATTGAGGATGGAGGGGTAAAATTTGAGTGGATGAAATAGGAATGAGGAAAGAGCAAAAGGAGAAAGATTAGTATGTTAAAGCAGATATAGAGAGAGAATGGAAAAAAACTAGAAGAAAGGACAAATGGACAGCAGACGATGGAGAGTTAGCAGAAGACACGAAGAAACCAGAAGAAAGTGGCTGGAGCAATTGCAACTGAAAAAAAATGCACAAAAGGTAGAAAGATCTCTCTTTATTTTGAATTTATTAACTGGACTATGTCAGCTCTCGGAAATGTGCATCATTAACGTCTGCGCTTTGTTTAGTACAAGAGGAAATTAATTTATAGTTTTATTTCTACAGTGTTGTACGTTAAAAGTTTGGCTTTTGGGGTTCCCAGTTTAATTATTGACTTCCTGTTTCTAAATTGTGATTCCTTGTTTGGTGATGGCCTATGTTCTGCATGTGTAACTGAGCTGAGGTATTCTGTTTATGTAATTCCTATTTGACATTGCCACTTGTTCTCTTTCCCCAGTAGTTCATGTATTGTTATTCTCTGAAATGTATTGGTTTAATATTTGCAGTGTTGCCTTTTGATAGGTATGGTCTGGTGCTTTGTGAGTCCTGGTAGTGCTGTTACAATACGGCGGGTTTGCTATGGGTTCTAAATGGGCAGTGTTTGTAGTAGTTCCTAATGTGCCTGGCGGTTGGCACTGGATTATATTAATGTAGAAATCTTTTTGTCTTTCTTTATCCATACACTCATTAAGAGGCATGTTTACTAAAAGTTAGTGTATGGTAATATTATGCAAATATTTATACAAATGATGCCCTTATGCAAATGAGGCCCCGCACCGAGTCTCCGCACATGGCCCCGCACCCCCCTTGGGCTGCCCCTGTATAGTGCCCAAGTATGAAAGGGCACTATGGTGATGGTGCAAAGGGGGCTGAAGGCGGGACATGTTGTGGGGGAAACTGGGGCACAGGGTGGACTAGGCTGTCGCCTAGGAACACAGAAACTGAAAATCAGCAAGACAGTGTCTGATCAAGGTCAAACATGCCCAGTACTCTCTGTTCCACAGTGTCCCATCCAGGGGACACATACCCTGCAGGTACCCCAAACATCACACAGGATTCACAATGCCTGTAATGGGGCAAGCAGTGCACATCTGGGGACCACTCTAACAAGGGTCTACGGAACTTTCCCAGGATAAGTCCCAAACAGTCCGTAAACACAGCAAAATGAACACCCTTTACTACAGCCCCTGGCAAGGCAGTGCAGGGTGTGACCACACGTTGGCTGAAATATGTATACACCCAGTAATCCAAATTGGGTACACGGTACCAACATTCCATGCCCTAGCCCTTCCACAGTCTGATGGCATAACACAATCTACCTACGTTTACCAGGTCCACCCTAGCCAATAGTTGCTAGATCACCAACTTGACATCCCCCAATCATCTCACCCCCATGTGGAAGGGACATAACATTGGCAGGCGGTGATGGGGGAGAAGTGTGGATGTCCATGTATGCCTCCCCACCCCAGACTATGCACCCTAGGCATCCGCCTATCTGCACATCGGATGGCCTAGGACTGCGTACTATCAGCACCGACAGCATATGGGCATGTCAGCATGGTGGGGGGGTGTTGGTGGCAGGGGGGGGCAGTGGCACCCGCCTGCCGTGGCCCAAGGCCATGCCCTATTCCAATGCGTGGTGTGCAGTGCAACAAACAAGGTCTGTCTGATGAACAGCAAAGGTAGCCCCAGGACTGCAGTGCTTCTGTGGCAACAGTGTGGCGCAGTACACATAGCCAGTATGTCGTGGAGCAGAGGGTCACAGGTTCAGGTCCCAGCTGTGGATTCTGCAGAGCATGTCCCTACATTTTACCCTACATTGCAGATACAACATCAACATGTGCAATCCCCAAAGCATTGGCCAAAAGGAGTACACCCACCCACCACACAGGCTCCATTATCCAAAGCATCATGGAGAGTTGGCACCGGCACGGAGCAGCAGTTATCACCAGAGCACTACTACTAGCTCCTGCACACCTTAGCAATGCCTTCATTGTGATCGGGACCAGTGTGGCAGGCACGGTTGCCAACCACCCCTATTTTTGCACAATGCTGCAATAGGAGTGGGTGTGTGTATGTCTATCCATTGTTTTGTGGCATCCTACTCCTCACTGGGCCCACAATACGTACACTGTTGCCAGTGTTAGCCCGCAAATGTGCATACTGAGGAGCAAGGTATTGTGGGTATGGCCCTGACAGGCCAGATTGGGCAGGATGCGTCTGCATCAGGGGTAGGGCAATGGGTGGGACATCGTAGTGCCCAACTACCACCTGCATGGACAGGGTGCCCACAGCATGTCATGCTGGGAGGACACTCTCACTCTGACTGAGCAGTGATCATGGCACAGCTATGTTCCCACATAGTGCTATATAGTATTTGCCTCTAGTTATATCAGTGGTTCCTCTGTGAATATGCAATATGGACTGTCTGCAGTAAGTATGTGCATGGCTGGAACACATGGTGGGGTGCAGCAGGTACAGTCTGACTGTTCCTTCTGCTGGTGAATGTCAGACCCCGGTGGGTGGCAGCTGAGGTTTTCCAGGCCTACTCCCAGCATTACTGCTGGTCTGCCAATGCCCTAGTACCAGGTACAGATCTGGTCTAACCCCACTGGATGACAGCCTCTATCCAGGTGGGCTGGGGTTGCTGGTTGCAACGTTATTCCTCATTCCTGTGCCACATGTCCCTCCACTGCCTCAATTACAAAAATGGTTTATTTGGGAACAATGGTCATATATTGTAAACCACTTTGACCCTGGAGAGGGCGATATATTAGGCATTGCTACATATAGCTCATGTGAGTCTAGACACCCCCTCTGCCCTGATAATAGGTAGTTATGGCAGCCACATTGCAACACTTAGTATGGACTATTCTGGGTGGATCCCAGTCCACCAGGGCTAGATGTGACTGGGGCATACAGTTCCACTGCAGGGAACACTTGCCACACACAGGTAGCAATGGGGATCTGCAGCATAGCCTATCTCTAGCACCACGGGTACTGCGGACCTGATGCTGGGCACACATCCTCACCCTCAGGGTGAACACAGAACCTGCACAGTGGCATGGTCTGTAGCTGCTCTGTGCCAATATCACACACTGTCAGTTCATCATACCAAGCTGAGGTGCTGGGGAGCTGTATCCTCCATTTGGTGATCAGCTGTAGACTGCTGTTCTGCATGTGCATTGCATCATGGGTAGCGGTGGGGTTACCCTATCCTGGCACACACAGCTTTGTGCGGTGACCTGCAGTCTTTCTGTATCCAGCCCTTGCTGTGCAAAGAACCATCGAGGTGTAGTCTACTGGTTAGTACGACTCCCTAGACAGGGGGTCACGGGTTCATTTCCTCCTTGTTCTCATTTTTTTATGCCTGTCCTACTCAAATCATTTTCATGCCTGTAACAGTCACATCTCTGCAGATCTGTGCTGACAGCCCATAACACCCTCACCACAGTTGCCAACTATCCTTCAGTCCATCTATCTGCATTTGTCTTAACCTGAGGCACCCTATAAGGTGCCTGAACCTATGTTGCCTTATGATGCACCTTATAATAGGGCTCCCTATAAGGTGCCCTAACCTAAGGCACCTTATAGGGCGCCTTAGGTAAGGGCACCTTATAGGGCGCCCTAACCTAAGGTGCCTTATAGGGTGCCGTGGGATAAGGCACAAGGTGCCTTAGGTTAGGGCGCCTTGTCAGCCTTCATGTGCCCTGTTTGTCCCCTTGCCATGCACCATCCCTTTACCACACGGTAACTGGCCAGGGCGCCCTGTATCGCATGATAATGGCCCAGGTTACCTTAACGCTGCACCGCCCACTTCCTTATATGACATTGGCAACATTCCTGCGCCTTAGTAAACATACCCCATAGTTTTACTCCAATACTGTAAAGTAATAGCAGGAAAATTACCACTACATTTAAAAGTGTGCACTGTCAGTGTAGCAGCAAAGCGCAGACAAACCAATGATACCAGGAGTCTGTTCAGAAGGTCCAAATCATTTATTTGTGCACAAGTCTCAAGCAAGGCAATTTCAAAATGGCTGAGCAAAGTTTTCAAGCATTACAACAACTTTTATAGACTTCTATTCCATTCTAGGTATAGAAAAAACATTTCATTGGTCCCGGTACGCTCCCGTACCTCCCGTAGCCCTTCTATTGGTCCCGGTAACTGATAAGTTTCTCCAATTATGTTCCTTCTGTGGGCTTCTGTAGGCATGACACCTGCCTGCCCCCCTTCTAGTCCCAATTACAATGGTCAGTTCATCAACTTGTTACTTTCACACTTTCAAGGCTATGGGACCATTTGTGCGTGCAGAAGAGCAAGGTTCTGTAACTCATCTGTCAGCACTCCTCAATATTTCTCTGCAAATGTACTCTTTCTTATCAGTAACTTTAAAACACATCTTTTCTGTATTTTTCCATTTCTTAATTCTGCAATTCTGCTTATCTAAGCTAATTCAATATTTCTACTGAGTTCTTTCTTACAATAGCAGCATGTTGGGGGATGTGCAATCCTATATGCCTCTCCACAGGCCTCATTTACAGGTCAAGCTAGCCATGCTAGCCTGCCTATGTCAGACACCGTGGGTCACAGGCCTGCACCTGCCACATTCCCCCCTTTGATTAATCTCACCCTATTACTTAATAAGGTGTGAGAATTAAATCACTTTCTAGAAGATTCACATCCTGATTAAAGGATTCTTACTAGTTCCACTAGGGCTAGCTTTGTATAAAGCCATTATTCTAGTTGCGGTTTTCCGCTCTACTGTACTATCGATAGCACTATGAAGGGAACGCATACAACATGGGATTAAACATGGTAAGCAGAGGACAACAGCAACAAGGATTAGTACTAAGATAACGAAAGTCTTAAATCCTCCCAGCCAAGAGAAAAGGTTAGCAAACCAATTAGGAAATTTCAAGGCGTGCCAAGTCTGTACTGGCACATAAGCATGTCTCTGCATATCTTTAGCAATTTCTTCAACTACTTGACCTTTATCATCTATTTTCAAACAGCAATTAGTTAAATTCAGTTTACCACATACTCCTCCTTCAGCTGCTAGCAAATAATCAAGTGCTAAGCGATTTTGGTATATGGCAGTGCGCATCTGAGTACTTTGTCTAGCTAAAAGAGTGAGAGCATGACTAGTTTCATTGGTTATTATTTCAACTACTGCTTGTAAGCGAATAATACGATTGATCATATAAATTGGGGTACGATAACCATACATACCATCATCATTCCAAGTGGCAGGTCCATAATACTCAATAATTCTTTCTGGTGGCCAATCATCACCTCGCCACTTCTCCCACTTGCCTATCTGTAAGGCCTCTCTTCTCTGTCTAGATGCTCCTTTGTGTTTGTGGGTAGTATATACAGGGTATCCTAATTGTTCTCCATGTTCAGTGTTTAACAGGAAGAAAGAAGGTCTGATGGTTCCTAAGACACATGCTCCTCCCCATTGTGGTGGGAGTTGCGCATATGCTCGGTTTCCACAGATCCAATATAGGCCAGGTGGGGCTTGCCAGGCTTGGACTTTGGCAAGGTTAGTCCATAGACCTGCAAGTTCAGGAAATCTGGCTAATGGGTTAGGAGGTTCAGGATGTCTGATTCCTGACCACCATGCTGTCTTTTTAGTCGTGGCATTATAGTATTTCTGGCTAAGACAGACCAGCTGTCCTACCTTTTGGGTGAACTGGGGTCCAGTTCTGGCAAAGCAAAGACGTCCAACGATTGAGTGTGCTAACACCCATTCACTGGTTGTCTTGTGTAATTCAGTCTGATTGTAAATCATGGAATAATTCAATTCTTGGGCTTCCCAGGGCCATTGATCTCCCATTTGGGTTCCGCCACAGAAATAACAATCTGTGATCTTAAGACTAGATACTACTGCTCCGGCTAATTCTAGAAACAAATTCTGTGAAGGGTGAGGGATCTCAAACTTATTTACATGCATAGCTTCATAAAAGGTATTATGAATATGATATTTAGATGACTTATGGGCTTGAGTATTCAATCTAATATACACAATGGTCCCTGGATCTGTTCCTCCTCCAGCAATACGTAAACCAAACTTATATCCTTGTTTCCATGCATGGGGGTTATGTACATGCAAATGTAAGGGGTTGCAAGCATCTTTCTGACATTTATCATTTGTGGTTGGCTTGGTTAGAGTAGCCATCCGTTTATCTATTTTCTCATCAGTTATACCAGTGTTCCAGGTAGCATAGAAAAACACATTCCCAATACGGGCAATAGTAGTCTGCCGCTGTAGCAGTACTATACCCTGGTTCCTTTTTACCTGTACACTTCCTCCATCCCGTGGCACCTTCTGGACACATATACTTATGGTCATTCCGATACGCTTTCTCCCATGTACCACAGGTGGACTGACTATCTCTATTAATAGCATTACATGCATCAAAATTCAAAACAGCAGGTTTAGTAATGTCCTTAAGTGGTGGTGTAGCAGCTAATATAGGTCCATCTGCATCCTTCCATCTTATTTCCAACGTGTTAATAGGATGGATTCTGATGCGGATTATAGCATGCTTTAATTTTGCCATGAGTGCAAACATTTAGTTCAGTGGTGTTATAGATACACCGAGTTATTGTTCCCTTGCAGGTATAATAAGAATGGTAAAGCAAAGTCTGAGTTACTTTCAGTCCAGTTCTAGTAGAGGTAATACAAGCTGTGCATGGAGGTAGAGCATAAGTCTGTTCAAAACCTCCGAAGAAGGCAACCAAGGCAAAGCAGAAGCAAAGATACATGTTAATGTTGATTGGAGTTCTTCTGAATCCTCAGCTTGCTGATCTTGATCACGACGGTCTATTATTCTTCGTCCCGTTTGCTAATGAAGCAATTTAACGGTTGCTGAGTGTTGATTGAAGATCCTCAAGATGTCCAGCACACATTAACCAACTTAGCAATTCAGTTGGCTTGTAAAATCTGGCTTAGTCAACGTAGTCTCACAGTAGTGTGTCAAATCACACACGCAAATTGGGTTCGTTGAAACAAAGCTGTTGCTGCATGGAAAACAGCAATCCTCTTCGAAAGACTTGGCTACTGCAAAGCACTTGTGATGAAGTGTCTATGCTGCTGGTTGCCGTCTCAGAGTAACTCGCAAGGGTACATCAGGGTGCTGCTCTGCTGTCCACCGCTCTGGTTCAGGATCGGCGGCGGGCTTGACTCTGCTGTGGTGGATCCAGGCGTCGATCTCGGCTACCTTTACTGCAGTTGGGGTAGACAGGATGACGGTGTACGGTCCCTTCCAATGGGGTTCCAACGGTATCTTCTTCCAATCTTTGATCCACACCGAAGTTCCAGGCTGGTAGGGATGCAAGGGTTCCGTCAAGTTGATAGGCAACTGGTCTTGGATCCACGTATGGAGAGTCTGCAGAACAAAACTAAGAGCTAGGAGTTCTTGCCTGGTTACTTCTGAACCAATCTGGGCTAGATTTCCTTTGACTCCCTGCACTATTGGTGGGGGTTTACCATACAAAACTTCAAAAGGGGAAAATCCTGTTGACTTTACAGGGGCTGAGCGTATTCTGAGTAAAGCTATGGGGAGCACTTGGGGCCATTTCAAGTGTGTCTCCTGACAAAGCTTAGACATTTGGGCTTTCAATGTACGATTCATTCGCTCAACTTTCCCTGAACTCTGGGGTCTGTATGCAGTGTGGAGCTTCCACTGTATCTGCAAAGCTTTTGCTAACTGCTGAGTAACTTGAGAGACAAATGAGGGTCCATTGTCTGACCCTATTACTGCTGGGATTCCAAATCTGGGGACAATCTCTCTCATTAAGGCTTTGGTAACTTCTCGGGCTTTCTCAGTTCTGGTTGGGAATGCTTCTACCCACCCAGAGAAAGTACAAACTAATACTAGTAGGTAATGGTATCCATTAGCTTTTGGCATTTCGGTGAAATCAACTTGGAGGTTGTGCATGGGGGTCACACCTCTTGACTGAACTCGGGGTGCTGTAATAAGGCCTTGCTTGGCATTATTCTTGGCACAGGTTTGACATTGTCGTGCTACTGAGGCTGATATGGTTGTCATCAGAGGGATGTAGAAATGTGGTCTGAGTGCTTTCTCCATAGCACTCTTCCCATAGTGGGTAGCTTCGTGGAAAGCTTTGACAAAGGATGGTCCTAATAGTTCAGGAATTACTATTCTTCCTGGAGGTTGACTGCCCTCTTCTGGTGGCAGCTCAATCCATCCATCTTTCAATACTCCATTTTCTTTGTCACAATAGTAATCTAATTCTTTGGTGGTATATCGTGGGGTCCATAGATTCAAGGGTACTGGAAACAATGCTGCTTGCATTGGCATAGCTTGTGGGGCAATCTGTCCTGTCATAGCTGCTTGTCGTGCTGAGGCATCTGCAAATCTATTTCCTCGAGCAACTTCTCCTTTCCCTGCTTGATGTCCTCGACAATGCATGACAGCTACACGTGTTGGGGCCCAGACTGCATCAAGTAACATCAATATCTCGGGACCATATTTGACTGATTTTCCTCCGGATGTGATGAGTCCTCTTTCTTTATAGAGAGCTCCATGGGCATGCAAGGTAGTGAAAGCATATTTGGAATCTGTATATACATTTAGCACAAGTTTTTCTCCTAACAACAATGCTCTGGTGAGTGCTATCAATTCGGCTTTCTGGGCTGATGTGCCTGAGGCTAGGGCTGATGATTCAACTACTTCATGTTGAGTGACGACTGCATATCCAGCACAGCGTCGTCCATCAAGGATGAGACTGCTCCCATCAACATAATATATCTGGTCAGGATTGTCTATGGGCACATCTGTTAGGTCGGGTCGACTAGAGAACACAGTTTCCATGACTTCGATGCAGTCATGTTCTGGGAGTTCTTCACTGATGGGTATCAAGGTAGCTGGATTCAAGGCATGGCTCACTTCGAGTTGTATCTGTGGGTTTTCACATAACATGCTCTGGTACTTCAACATTCGGGAATTGGTGAGCCAATAATTTGCTTTCTGTTCCATAAGGGCAAGGACTGCATGTGGCACAGTGACTCGTATGTTCTGTCCTAGTGTGAGTTTGTCTGCTTCACTCACTAGTAGCGCTGTAGCTGCAACTGCTCTCAAGCAGGGTGGCCATCCTTTGGCCACAGGGTCCAATTGTTTCGATAGGTAGGCTACAGGTCGTTCCCAATTTCCTAATTTCTGAGTCAACATGCCTAAGGCATTTCCCTGTGCTTCATGTACAAACAAGTGGAAAGGTTTGTGGACATCTGGTAGTCCAAGTGCTGGTGATGACATCAATTCTTCTTTTAACTTCTGAAAGGCTGTATCCTGCTCAAGTCCCCACTCCAGTGGTGACTTCTCTTCTCCTTTTGTGGCTTCATACAGTGGTTTGGCAATTTGGGCAAAGTTGGGTATCCAGATTCGGCAATATCCTGCCGCTCCCAGAAAGGCTCTGACTTGCTTTCTGGTTGTTGGAGTTGGAATTCTGCATACTGCTTCTTTTCTTTCTCTGCCTAATCTTCTGCTTCCTTGGGTAATACGAAAACCCAAGTATTTCACTTCTGTTTGGCATAGTTGTGCTTTGGCTCTGGAAACTTTATATCCAGCTTCATTTAGTAACTGCAAGAGATCTTTGGTGGCTAATATACATTCTCTTTCTGATACGGCAGCTATCAACAGATCATCCACGTACTGGAGAAGTACTCTCTTCCCCGGGGCTACTGGATAGCTTGAAAGGTCTTGATTTAGTGCAGCACTAAAGATGGTAGGTGAATTCTTGAATCCTTGGGGTAATCTCGTCCAGGTGAGTTGGCCCCCTCTTCCAGAGATGGGGTCCTGCCATTCAAATGCAAACAATATTTGGCTTACAGGGGCTAATCTTATGCAAAAGAATGCATCTTTTTAAATCCAGTACAGTGAAATGGGTAGCTTCAGCAGGTATCAGTCCTAGAAGAGTGTAAGGATTGGGCACAACTGGATGTATAGTTTCAACTGCATCATTTACTCTTCTCAAATCTTGCACTGGGCGATAATCATCTGTCTCAGGTTTCTTTACTGGCAAAAGTGGGGTGTTCCATGGGGATTGACATACTTTCAGTAGGCCATACTCAAGCAATCTCTGTAGGTGGCGATGAATGCCTTCAATTGCGGCTCTTGGGAGAGGGTACTGTTTGACGTGCACTGGGGTAGCACTAGGCTTGAGGGTTACAATCACTGGAGCTATATGTTTGGCTAGGCCTGGGGGACTGCCTTCTGCCCATACTTCAAGTGGTGCATGAATGTTCTTTAAAGTTTGTTCAAAATAGGTATCTTGAATCGAATCATCAATGTAATATCTCCATTCTTCTTCTCGGGTACTGTCAGCAGCATTACTCCTGCTGGTTTGGCTTGGGAATTCACTGTCATTTGCATTTCTCCTTGTTCGGAGAAAGATATTTGGGCTTGAAGCTTGGCTAGCATATCTCGTCCCAGTAGGGGTACTGGACATTCGGGCATGTAAAGGAATTGATGAGTTACTTGCTGTCCTCCTAGACTGCATATTCGGTTTTGTAGAAAAGACTTTGTGGCTTTGGCACCAGTTGCTCCTATAATGGTGACTGCTTTCTTGGTGAATGGGGCTATCTTTTTGTCTATTACTGAATGTTCTGCTCCAGTATCAACCATAAAGTTCATAAATTGGTCTCCTATTTGTATTTCGACCATAGGCTCCTGGAGACCTAAAGCAAACTTGGAGCCCGGTCTGTCCTAATCCACGTCATCCTCATCATGGGCCTGTGTGGCCAATGCTTGGATGGCTCCTCCTCCCCTCTCTCTCTGGAATTGTTCTCGATTGGCTCCTCCTCGGCCTCGGGGACGGCCTCGTCTTTCTTCTCGCCACTGATGATCGTATTCGTCATCTTGCTGGGCGTCTTCGAGTTGCGGGCACGTATCTCTCCAATGTCCTTCCTCTTTGCAATAGGCGCATTGGTTCACGCCTAGTCTCTGGGTCCGGCCTCCGCCTTGACCCCGCCCTCTTCCTCTGCTCCTTCGATTAGGGACACCTCCCCTTTTCTTTTCAACTATGGCCGCAGCCAAAAAATCAGCTTTCTTCTTCATCTTTCTATCACATTCTCTCTGTCTTTCAGTATCACGATTCACATACACTTTATGAGCGACTTCCAATAACTGTGTTGCATTCATGCCCGCAAACCCTTCTAATTTCTGTAATTTACGTCTAATGTCTGGTTGAGACTGGTTTACAAAAGCAGAATTCACCATGCATAAACTTCCTGGTGCCTCGGGATCATAGGGAGTATACATTCTATAAGCTTCAGTTAATCTTTCATAATAATCTGCTGGGCTCTCATCTATTCCTTGGATAATTCCTGCTACTTTGGAAAGGTTCATAGCTTTTTGGCCTCCTCTTCGCAGGCCTTGTAAAAAGCCTTGGCGAAAACGGGCTAGGGCGGTGGATCCTTCATCTGTATTTGGATCCCATTGGGGGTCTTCATTTGGGAATTCTCTCTGAGCTGCTTCTCTACGATCTATTATATTCTGCCCCTGCGCTGGAGCTGCAGGGTTTTCTGCCATCCATTCGATAGCTGCTTTTCTAATTCTCGCTCGTTCCTCTGTGGTAAATAGGGTGGTCAGGAGCTGACGGCAATCTGGCCAAGTGGGTTGGTGAGTTTCCATAATACTAGTTACTAATTCTGTCAGCTCCTGGGGCTTGCTAGTATAGGAGGCATAGTGCGACCTCCAATTTAATAAATCAGTTGTAGAGAAGGGAATATACACATAAGTTAGGGGTCCCGCTACCACTTCATCATTATCATTCTTTACGGGCACCCCCGGGACTTGCCTTAAGGGAAACAGTTTGGCTGTCGTCCCAGGCGTCATTTGGGTCTGGGATCTAAGGGCTATTGTCGTTGTCTTTGCAGGAGTTGCTTTCTTTTTCTCAACTGGTTTTGCTTTGGGTTTTTCTTTCACTGGCTTGCTAGTGCTAGCGCTAGCTTTCTCAATTATTTGTACACTGTCCTCTTCTTCTTCTTCTGGGGGATTCCCTCCTTCTTCTTCTAGCTCCGCTTCTGGCTCACTTTTTACATCCTCCTCTTCTCTTCCCGCTAATTCTTTCTCTTCCTCTCCTCCAGGAGGAGGGGGGTCTGGGGTTGGGTCTCGCCTCGGCTCTGGCAGTCTCTGGGGTTCTGTGGCAGGACGCCGCCGAGCTATTCTTACTGGACCTGGGGTTCGGGGCTGCCTGAGGACTACTTCTGGGGAATCGGGATCTGCCAAGATGGGTTTCTTCTTGGCTTTCTTATCCTGCTCGTTCATTCTAGGCTGTTCCTTTTTCTGTCTAGAATCTGTTTTAGCTAACATTATTCTGCACTGTTCCTCATAACAGCGCTGCGCCCAGGAGGGCGGATCTTCACAAATACTTAACCAGGAATCTATATAGGGGTACTGATCGGGGTGCGCTACCCGCACTCTACGGTGTATTGACTGGATAATCTCTACGGTGAACGTTCCCTCTCGGGGCCAGATGGGGTCTAGATCGGGCCACTCCCTAGTACACAAAATCTGCAAACGGGCTGCTGTCATTTTAATACCATAATCTCCTGAATATCCCTCTTTAAAATGTGCGATCATACATTCTAATGGAGTGTTTCTAGTAGACTCCGCCCCTCCCATTTCGATGTGTGCGCGCAACAACAGACAGAAGGGAAAAGGTGGGCGGACCGTGGGTAAGGGGTCCTCACGGCCCTGGAAACGTATAGGGAATACAGATAACAAGACAAGACGACAATCGCTTCCCCCTTTTCGCGACCTGAACGCGGTCGCCCGGTCAGGAAATGCGCTAATCAGGGGTCCGCCTTCACTTGGTCCGTGCTGCCAGACCTCTCATTCACACTTCGTTCACACAATCATGCTAGCAACGTATTCCCAGAATGCATTCGTTTCTATCTGTTCTGACTAGTCTTTTTCCCAAATTACAAAAAGGATGAGGGTTTCACCTAGCGAATTCCCATGCCAGGCTACTCGGCTCTTCCTTGAGAGTTGATCATGCTCTCTTACCAATTCCCAATATCTCGAGATTACAAATTCCAAATTCCAAGTTCCAATGGCAGTACTGCTCTTTCTATTTCTGTCTAGACCCAAAATCAAAACTATACTCACCGGATCCGGTCCTCAAACTTCCCAAGCAGGCGCATGAGTTGGACCTCGGACTCCCCTCACTCGGGTTCGAGGCGTTGGCTCCGACCAGGCCCGGCACCCGCCGAGGTCCGACCAGCTCCCTCCGATACAAGGGACCGGTGGCGCCAGGGAGCGGCCCTCGTCGGAAGGGCGCGATCCCGGCAGGACTAAGCCTATAGAGGCGGAAAGTCGTGGTATATTGCCCTATATACACTTTGATTCCACAACTTCCCGGCCAACGCACCAAGGAATATGTAGCAGCAAAGCGCAGACAAACCAATGATACCAGGAGTCTGTTCAGAAGGTCCAAATCATTTATTTGTGCACAAGTCTCAAGCAAGGCAATTTCAAAATGGCTGAGCAAAGTTTTCAAGCATTACAACAACTTTTATAGACTTCTATTCCATTCTAGGTATAGAAAAACATTTCATTGGTCCCGGTACGCTCCCGTACCTCCCGTAGCCCTTCTATTGGTCCCGGTACTGATAAGTTTCTCCAATTATGTTCCTTCTGTGGGCTTCTGTAGGCATGACACCTGCCTGCCCCCCTTCTAGTCCCAATTACAATGGTCAGTTCATCAACTTGTTACTTTCACACTTTCAAGGCTATGGGACCATTTGTGCGTGCAGAAGAGCAAGGTTCTGTAACTCATCTGTCAGCACTCCTCAATATTTCTCTGCAAATGTACTCTTTCTTATCAGTAACTTTAAAACACATCTTTTCTGTATTTTTCCATTTCTTAATTCTGCAATTCTGCTTATCTAAGCTAATTCAATATTTCTACTGAGTTCTTTCTTACAATAGCAGCATGTTGGGGGATGTGCAATCCTATATGCCTCTCCACAGGCCTCATTTACAGGTCAAGCTAGCCATGCTAGCCTGCCTATGTCAGACACCGTGGGTCACAGGCCTGCACC
Source organism: Ichthyophis bannanicus (assembly GCA_033557465.1). Taxonomy (NCBI): domain Eukaryota; kingdom Metazoa; phylum Chordata; class Amphibia; order Gymnophiona; family Ichthyophiidae; genus Ichthyophis; species Ichthyophis bannanicus. Next base: position 1,258,907,056 of record CM066032.1, on the reverse strand, counting down.
TGCCACATCAGAAGAAACTGTACGTCACTTTAGTAGTTATTCAGCTTTTTTATTTAATAGACCAATCTTTAATGCAATTTTTACAATTTCTCAAGTAGAAATACTTGTAAATAAAGTCCTATCATAGCAGAAATATAAAATAAACAAAATTCAGAAGAAAACAATTTGTCATTACGGACACCGGCCCACAAAACAGAAGAAGGGGATCCCAATTACAATACACATAAAGGAAAATAATTACAGTCAATCTGGAATAAAGGAGAAATAAAAAGTTGTAGGCAGCAAACTATCAAATAATATGGGTCATGGAACTTCCAAGCCCAGAGAAGAACCAGATAAGGCTTGCTGAGCTGAAACAAAAGAAATAAGTTGTGCAGGAACTGTAAACACATATTTAGCTGATTTATGGTTAACAATACATTTGCATGGAAACTTTAAGAACAGAGTTCCAAGCTGTAATACACCAGGCTGTCGCAACAGGAACTCTCTTTTCTGCCTCTGAATCTCTCTTGAAACATCTGGGTACATCCATATTTTGTGAGCAAGAAATAAATCATCTTTATGGTGAAAAATGTTGCATGAGCCAGTCCAATGGAAGAGCAAGAGTCACTAGCAGGGTCGCAGGTGTTGCAATATTAGAGTCAGAGGACTCCAAAACAACTGAAACATCAAGAACAGGGTCTCTCCATTTCAAATCAAGGTACCAAAGCTCCACCAACTGAACAGTGGCTGGGATAAATCGTATTGCCAAAGCTGTTGCCCCCAGACAGCTTCTACCTCTGTCCAGATAGAGATCCTAATGCCAGTTGAAGGACTGGTTCCATGTGCAAGATGCCTACATGCTGAAGCTCTCAGGAAACAGGTGGAGGAGCTCAGAGAAGAAGTGGCAAACGCCAAGGAGCATTCAAGACACTAAGAGGTACATTGATGAGATGCTTCTTGAAACATCCAAGCTCTCCAGCAGAGGTGAGGATGGGAACCTACAGAAGGACCAAGGTTGGACACGAGTCACCAGAGCCTGCATAATCACCAATCCAACTCCTCAAGCCCTTGAATTGAAGAACCATTATGCAGCCCTGGAAGTGCAGGAGGTTGAGGCATCCCAGGAAAGGGAAGAATCAGAGCTTGAGCACTCCAAAGTTGCTGAATCAGTGACCACTAGGAAGTGAAGGGTAGCGGTGGTTGGTGACTCTCTTCTGAGGGGTACTGAGGCATCCATCTGCTGACCAGACTTGATGTCCAGAGAGGTATGCTGTCTGCTAGGTGCCAAAATCCAAGATGTTAAGGAGAATTTGCTGAGACTCATCAAGCCTACTGACTATTACCCAATGTTGCTCATCCATGTCGGCACAAATGATACTGCCAGGTATCCCTCTGAGCATATCAAGAGTGACTTCATAGCTCTGGGGCTGAGGGTGAATCAGATAGGTGCACAGGTGGTGTTCTCTTCAATCCTCGCGTTTGAGGGTAGAGTCCAGGGCAGAGAAGCTTGCATCCTAGAAATAAATTCATAGTTGCGTGGATGGTGTCATCGAGAGCATTTTCGTTTCCTGGACAATGAGATGATGTTTCAAGGGCTGCAGAGCAGAGATGGTGTCCATCTGTCCAAGAAGGATCGGCATGTCTTCAGAAGCAGACTAGCTAACCTATTGAAGAGGTCTTTAAACGAGATTCATTGGGGATGGGTGAAGAAAGCCCCCAGGTAAGTGAAACATTAAATACCTTTATAGAAAAAGGTAAAAGGGGCGACATCTGGAAAGCAGTCTCTATAAATGCTCGTAGCATGGGAAATAAGATCCCAGATGGGCTTTAATGGGAGAGGCTGACTTGGATTTAGTGGCAGTTAAAGACATGGTTCAGGAACAACCATGACTGAGATATAACTATACCAGGCTATACATTATTCAGAAAAGACTGGGTAGGAAGAAGGGGAGGAGGAGTGGCACTATATGTAAAAAATAATATTAAAGCTATTGAAATACGAGGCTTAAAAGGGAGAGAGGAGGCAGTATGGGTTAAACTAGAAAAAGGGAAAAAGAAATTGGCGTGATATACAGACTTCCATTACAGGGAGAAGACATGGATGGAGATTTAATAGAAGACATATGCAGCATTGCCAAGAAAAAGGAAGTGCTACTGATAGGGGATTTCAATATGCCAGATGTTGATTGACGCATCCCTTCTGCGGTGTCATCTAGTAGCAAGGAGATCCTGGATTCTTTACAGGAAGAAATATTCAGGCAACTGGTAACAGAACCCACACGTGAAAGGGGCCATACTGGACTTAGTGTTTACCAATGGAGAAAGTGTTTCAGATGTTATAGTGGGAGATCATCTTGCATCCAGTGATCTACCAGGTGGTGTGGTTCAGTATTAGGACTAGGGCTGATAAAATCCATTCAAAAGCTAGGATCTTAGACTTTAGGAAAACTGCCAAGATGGGCCAATACCTCAAGGAATTGTTAGCGGGATGGGAACAGCTGGAGAATGTAGGAAAACAATGGGAAAAACTGAAAGCAGATATTTTAAGGGCAATCAACCTTTTTGTTAGAATGGTAAATAAAAGGAAAAGGAAAAAGAGGCCACTACGGTTCTCAAACGACGTAGGTGAAAAGATGAAGAAAAAGAGGGAGGCCTTCGTGAAATATAAGAGATCACAGAGAGAAGAAGACAGGCATCTATATTTGGAAAAGCTTAGAGAGGCTGGCAAAGTAGGAAAGCAAAGGTACAAACAGAAAAAGAAATAGCCAGTGAAATAAAATGGGGGGGGGATAAGACATTTTTCAGATATATTAGTGAGAGGAGGAAGGGCAAAAGTGGCATTGTCAGACTCAAGGGTGAAAGGGAAGAATATGTAGAAGCTGATGAGGATAAAGCAGAATTGCTCAACAAATATTTCTGTTCTGTGTTGACAGATGAAGGGCCAGGAACAGGACCTCAGACAACACCCACAAACAGGAACAAAAGCTAGGGGCATCTCAAATGATTTTCAGAGGACTGTGTACATGAGGAAGTAGCTAAACTAAAAGTGGACAGAGCAATGGGACCAGATGTGATAATCCAAGAATACTGAAGGAACTTGGGGATGTTCCAGCAGCTCTACTGACTGACCTTTTCAATGCCTCTTTGGAGTCGGGGGGGGGGGGGGGTGGTGCCAGAGGACAGGAAAGAGGCACATGTGGCCCCTTTACGCAAAAGCAGAAGTAAGGATGTGGTTGAAAACTACAGGATGGTTAGTTTAACCTCAGTGGTGAGTAAATTATTGGAAACGCTGCTGAAAGAGAAAATAGTGAGGTTTCTGGAGTCCAAGGTGACATGGATTAACCAGGGGCAGGTCTTGTCAAACAAATCTGATTGATTTCTTTGACTGGGTGATCAGGGAGTTGGATCAAAGGAGAGCCCTAGATGTGGTGCATTTAGATTTCAGTAAAGTATTTGACACTCTTCTGCACAGGCAACTTATAAACAAACTAAGCACCTTAGGATGGACCTAAAGTTACAGCTTGGGTTAGAAATTGGTTGAGTGGGAGGCAACAAAGGGTACAGGTAAATGGAGTTCACTCTGAGGAGGAGGTGGTTACCAGTGGAGTGCTGCAGGGATCTGTCCTTGGTACGATTCTTTTTAACATCTTTGTTAGTGATATTGCAGAAGGGCTGTTGGGTAAGGTTTGCTTCTTTGCGGATGATATCAAAATCTGCAACAGAGTAGATACCCAGGAAGATGTATATAACATGAGGAGGGATCTAGCTAAGCTTGAAGAATGGTCTAGAATTTGGCAGCTGGGATTTAATGTTAAAAAAATGCAAGGTCATGCATTTGGGCTGCAGCAAACCAAGGGAGTGGTAGAGTATAGGGGGTGACATACTTCTGTGCACGAAAGAAGAACAGGACCTGGGCATGATTATGTCTGATGATCTCAAAATAGCTAAACAGGTAGAAAAGGTGACGGCGAAAGCTTGGGTGCATAGAAAGAGGAATGACCAGCAGAAGGTGACAGTGAAAGCTTGGGTGCATAGAAAGAGGAATGGCCAGCAGAAGAAAGGAGGTGATAGTGCCTTCTGTATAAGTCTTTGGTGTGACCTCATGTGGAGTATTGTGTGCAATTCTGGAGACTGCACCTTCAAAAGGACATAAAAAGGATGGAGTCAGTGCAGAGGATGGCTACTAGAATGATTAATGTGGTCTTTGTTATAAAGCATATGAGAATAGACTTAAAGACCTTAATATGTATACTTTAAAGGAAAGACAGGACAGAGGTGATATGATTGAGACATTCAAATACATCCATAGCATAAAAGCACAGGAGGGGAGCCTCTTTCAATTGAAAGCAAGCTCAGCTATGAGGGGACATAGGATGAGGGTGAAAGGGGATAGACTCAGGAGTAATATGCAGAAATATTTCTTTACCGAAAGCGTGGAAGATGTGTAGAATAGTCTCCCACTGGAGGTGGTAGAGATAAGGACAGTATCTAAATTCAAACAAGCATGGGACAAACACAGAGGATCTCTAAAGGAAAAAAGGGGACTCTTGTAGTGGTTGATATGGAAGGGCAGACTAGATAGGCCATGTGGTCTTTTTCTGCCATCATGTTTCTGTGTTTCTATGTAACATCCATAGAAACAGCATACACCTGTGACTGCTCCTGATTGATTTTTTCCAGTAGGCAAATAGTAAATCTTTGAGATAGGAGGAATAGTATCAGGGGGATCTTTCAGAATTTCTAATAAGTAACGTTTAAACATCACGCAGAGAAGATAGAGGCACTTTTGGAAAATTAATTATCCTAAGATTAGACTGCCTAATGGCATTCTCTAATGCCTCAACTTTACTATGCAAAAGGATATTATCCCTAACCAAAAGGGCCTCTGAACTTAAAATTTTTGCAAGTTGCTCTTCACATTTAGGTACAGATACCTTCAACCTGTGTACTTCCTCCTCAAATGCCTTAACATGATGTTCTAGTAAGGAGACATTAACAGACAAAGCATCAATGGACAATACCAGGGCCGTGCCCAAATACGAAATAGCTTGCCAAATTGACTCCAAAGAAAACTCAATAGGATGTGTCAGAGAAAAGCTAGGCTGTGAGACAGTACCTGATGGCTGGTCTGATGAGAGTTCGGAGATCCCCCGTTCACCTGAAGGAATTAACTTCTATTGCAGAGGCAAAACAAGCCTGGTTCTGTCCAGGAATCTCCTCCATGACTCAAAACAGCCGCACGATGGTCCAAGGAAGCAGCTCCCACTCTGGCAGAGTGGGCCCTCTCTCGGAGCAGCGAATCGAACATAGCAATCGGTGCTCAATTGAGCTGCCTAGTCAGAACACACTGGGGAAGCTTGTGGCTGGGTGGAGGAAATCTGCTGCTCCAGGCTAAGTGAGATGTCAGAGACAGAGGACAAGCATGTGCCTCCTGTAACAGGCAACGACTTCAATGGTTGCACATCAGAGATGCCTTCTTGCATGCCTTGGCAAGTCAGGTAGGGAAGAATAGATGGCACGGTAGCAACAGGAAAAGATCCAGGCAAAGCGGGGGCCTTTCGCCTTAGATTTCCCTTTGTACTTTCCCATTGAGACACTCTCACCAGCATTCATCTGCCATCTTGGGACTCTAATTATGCAGCTTTATGCTGCATTATGAGTAAAATGTCTTCCTTCCTGTCTAGGGTTGCCAACTGGCTCCAGATGTGCCCGACAGGGTCAATCCAGTCCTGGGTTTACCCCATTGCATGCAGGGATATGTAGTTCTAATTTCTCCATTGCACTCCATAAGAAATGGAAAACTACAAGTCACTGCATGCAATGGGGTAAACCCAGGACTGGATTGACCCTGTCGGGCGCATCTGGAGCCAGTTGGCAACCCTATTCCTGTTTGTGCATGAGCAGAGATTGGCTCATGCATGAATGGGAAGGGAGACACAACAAAAGAAAAAGCCCAGACCTGCTGGACAGACTCCTCCCCTGTCCCCTACCCCCATCCTACAAAATTTTCCTCATGATCCAATGGGCCCCAACCCCCCCCCCCCCCACCCCCCCACAACAACATGCCACACTTGATCCATCTAACATCTGGCATTCCACTGGCACTCTAGACACTTCCCTAACACCTGATATCCTCCCAACTTTATATCCTGACTCTTAGATGCTCCCAAAACTCCTGACATCCCTGCCATTAAATTACTCTCTGACATTTTCCCCAACTCTGAATTCCCTCATTCCCTTACAGTTCCAAATATCTCCTTTCACACCCAATATTTATTTATTTACTTATTTTATTTAGACAGATTTGTATACCACCTTATCCTACAATCAAAGTATTCACATCACAATTGGAGGATTGCATTTAACATGAGGGTACTTAACAACATTTAGCACAATTGTAGGGAGACATTTAACATGAGGGTACTTAACAACATTATACAATGAACTCATGTGTCTAGTTGGGATGAGTGGGTATCAAGTTGGCGGAGGTAGTTGAATCATCTCTTGCCAGGATTATCTGGTCCAGAGCACCTATGGCCCAGGCACTCCAGGTCAGGGTACCCTTACCATGGGCATTCCAGGTCAGGAAGGTCATTGACCAGAGAGCCTCCAATGCAGCCTTATCTCCAAAGACCATTAATACCTACATGTGCTGTTTTCTCTCCATGCTGCTATCTTGGAAAATGGCAGCACTTGACTCCTTGTGGTGTGTCAGGACATATTGCATAGTCACTCTACCAAAAAAGGCAATGTTTCCTTTATTTGGCAGACTGACCCTATGTGCTGCCTCCCAACGCACTGCAAGAAGTCAGGCACTGCCATTTTCCAAGATGGCGGCAGGAGCAAATGAATATCACTCCTGCCTCCCAACTCTGTAGATTTAGTTTGGGGGATTCTGGTGGGGGGGGGGGGGATATTGAGAGATCCACTTTGGTTCTCAGGGTACTATTTGTGGGAGTGGGAGTACAAGTGGGTCATTTTGGCCTCCAGAGAGATCTTGGGGGTGGGGGAGTCAGGGATTCAGGGGACACTTTGACCACCAATGAGATCTTTGGAGGCAAGTGGCTAGGGGTTCAGAGGTACATGGGCCACCATTTTGTGTGGTCAGAGGGTCTAAGGGCAGAAAAGACAGATAGTAGAGTGCATAAACCACAGAGCAGGTAAACACTACATTATGATTTCTGAACTATTGGTGCTGCTGCAGACTTCAGAGAGAGGCAACAGCAGCAGCAGCAGCAGTGGGCGCTTCTGGAAGGCAGGCACTCTAGGTGATTGGCTAGTTCACCTAATGGTAGCACCAGTTCTGTTTAGGTGGTGACATTTATGCCTGCAAGAGCTGCAGCTTCAATCTCAATTGTATGTCTGCTGTATTTGTGCTAGTATTTTATAAAGATACACAGGCACCTATATGGCCTTCATCCATAGTCAACTTGTAAAATTACCCTCCACGAGTCTTTTTGTGTTTGATGATTACAACGATGAGGCTCAGCGTTCTCAGTGCAGGGCCAGCGCATCCATTGAGCAAGAATGTTGTTTGCACAGGGCCCTGTGTTTCAGGGGGCCCCACGCAAACAACATTCTGCATCAGCCCAGATAGATTAAAAAAAACAAACTGGCTGCTGCTGCCGCCGTGGCAGCGACAGAATCAAGCGTCCCACGGGCCCCCACTGCCCGGCAGAGCCCTCCCTCCCTGCAGCATCAGCTCCCTCAGCGTCAGCTTTCAGAGCCACAAAGGGAGAGTTTCTCTCTTGTGGCTCTGTTAAGCCCGCCGGGGCTGATGGGAAACAAGCATTTCCTGTTTCCCATCAGCCCCGGCGGGCTTAACAGAGCCGCGAGAAAGGGAAACTCTCCCTTCGTGGCTCTGAAAAGCCTGCGCTGAGGGAGCTGATGCTGCAGGGAGGGAGGGCTCTCCCGGGCAGTGTGGGCCCGTGGGACACTTGATTCTGCCACTGCCACGGCGGCAGCAGCAGCCAGTTTGTTTGTTTTTTAATCTACCTGGGCTGATGGGGGGAAGGGGGGTTAGGACTGGTAATGGGCTATTGGGGGGGCTAAGACTAGTAATGGGCTATGGGGGAGGCAAGGACTGGAAATGGGCTGATGGGGGGTTAGGACTGGAGGTGGGCTGATGGGGGGGTTAGGACTGGTAATGGGCTATGGGGGGGGGGGCTAAGACTGGAAATGGGCCGAGGGGGGTTAGGATTGGAGGTGGGCTAATGGTGAGGGTTAGGACTGGTAATGGACTATGGGGGGGCTAAGACTGGAAATGGGCTGATGGGGGGGTTGGACTGGAAGTGGGCTGATGGGTTAGGACTGCTAATGGGCTATGGGGAGGCTAAGACTGAAAATGGGGTGAGGGGGGGTTAGAACTGATAATGGGCTATGGGGGGCTAAGATTGGAAATGGGCGGATGGGGGGTTAGGACTGGAAGTGGGCTGATAGGTTAAGATTGGTAATGGGCTATGGTGGGGCTAAGACTGGAAATGGGCTGATGGGGGGTTAGGACTGGAGGTGGGATGATGAGGGGGGGTTAGGACTGGTAATGGGCTATGGGGGGGGCTAAGACTGAAAATGGGGTGATGGGGGGTTAGGACTGGAAGTGGGCTGATGGGGTGCTTAGGACTGGTAATGGGCTATAGGGGGGCTAGGACTGGTAATGGGCTGGGGGGTTGCTAGGACTGGAAATGGGCTGAGTGGAAGGGGTGGCTTGAACTGCAAATTGCTGATGGGGACGGGGGTTTGGAATGGAAAATGGGCTGAGTGGAAGGGGGCTTGAACTGCAAATAGCTGATGGGGAGGGGGGCTTGGAATGGAAATGGGCTTTAAGGGGAGGGAGCTAGGACTGGAAATGGGCTGAGTCGGGGGGAGCTAGGACTGGAAATGGGCTGATGGAGGGGCTAGGATAGGACTGGAAATGGGCTGTTGGGGGTGCTAAGATTGGAAATGTGCTGTGGTGGGGCTTGGATTGAAATGGACTCATGGAGGGACTAGAACTGGAAGTAGGCTCATTGGGGGCTTGGAATGGAAATGGGCCGTGAGGGGAGGGAGCTAGGACTGGAAATGGGCTGAAGGGGGGGGGGGGAGCTAGGACATAAGAACATAAGATATGCCATACTGGGTCAGACCAAGGTCCATCAAGCCCAGTAGCCTGTTTCCAACAGTGGCCAATCTAGGTCATACGTACCTAGCAGTTTCCCCAAAGACACAGGTTCCACAATGCTTGTACTGGGTCAAGCATTGATATCCTGGGTCCCTTCTTAATAATGGTTTATGGACCTTTCCTCCAGGAACTTGTCCAAATCTTTTTCTAAACCCAACTACACTAACAGCCTTTACTACATCCTCCAGTAACAAATTCCAGAGTTTGATTACACCTTGAGTGAAAAAAGTATATTTTCTTTTATTAGTCTTAAATAGTTTACCCTGTAGCTTCATTGCACGTCCCTTAGTCTTTCTATATTCTGATAATGTAAACAATCGATCTACGTTTACCCGTTCCACTCTGTTCATTAATTTATAGACTTCTATCATATCTCCCCTCAGCCGTCTCTTTTCCAGGTTAAAGAGCCCTAACCTTTTTAGCCTTTCTTCATAGGAGTATCCTTCCATCCCCTTTACCATTTTGGTGCCTCTTCTCTGTACCTTTTCTAATAACGCTATATCCTTTTTAAGATACGGCGACCAGAATTGCACACAATATTCAAGGTGCGGTCTCACCATGGAACGGTATAGAGGCATTATAATATCTTTTGTTTTATTTTCCATTCCTTTCCTTATGATACCTAGCATTCTATTTGCTCTCTTGGCTGCCGCTGCACACTGGGCCGAGGGTTTTAACATGTTATCCACAATGACGCCTAAATCTTTTTCTTGGGTGGTGGTTCCTAATGTGGAACCTTGCATTGTGTAACCATAGTTTGGGTTGTTCTTCCCTAGGTGCATAACTTTGCACTTGTCCACATTAAATTTCATCTGCCATTTTGATGCCCAGTCTTCCAATTTATCAAGATCCTCTTGCAATTTTCCACAATCCTCTTGGGTTTTTTTTTTTGTATATTTCTTTTTATTGAATTTTTTAATTTAAATACAACAGCAACAGTCCCCATTCATGATCCCACACAGTGTCTTGCAACTCAGGAACACCAACAAACATATAAGCAATGTACTACAAATACATTCACCACAGCCCCTTGAGAAAAATGGTCCAAGTCATACTTGACTAATAGATGGCAACACGTAAGGTTTGGATCCACAACCTCTGAACCGTTTTTACAAAGCCAGGGTGTACCACAGGGTTCGTCACTATCTGCATTGATGTTTAACATCTACATGCAGCCCATATGCGCTATAGCACGTTCATTCAAGGTCAACTGTCTAGCATACGCGGATGATATTCTGCTATACATCCCATTCAGGACCAACCAACCAGACCTCTCCCCTCTAACAAGATGTTTTGAGGCAGTAGCAGAATGGTTCAACACACAAAACTTGAGAATCAACTACAGCAAAACAGATGTCCTTTTCATCTCAAGGAACCAGGACTTCACCCCTCCACCCTCTTTAAAAATCGGCAACACAGAACTGAAAACCAAACCCACAATCCGCTACCTTGGCGTTACACTGGACCAACAACTGGAGCTGAAAACCCACATAAAAAACATAGTAAAAACAGTATACATGAAAATAAGGACCTTAAAACATCTCCGACCACTACTCGACTTCAGCGACTACCGATCGATCTATCAGGCATTAATATTACCACATTTCGACTACGCCAACGTAATTCTACATGGTCTCCCTCAAACAACGCTAGCTCCGCTCCAGCTCGCAATGAACACCGCTGCAAGAGTACTAACAGGGGCGTCACGGAGAGAGCACATAACACCAGTACTGATGAACCTCCATTGGTTACCGGTGCAAGCAAGAACCCTCCACAAAGTTCTAACATTAACCTTCAAAGCCTTAAACACCCTGACCCCCACAGCTATCAGCAAGATGATACATAAAGTACCACAGAACAGAAACAGAAGATCCACGATGCAAAACACCCTAGAGGTACCAAAAGTAATAACGAAATGCACAAAAGCAACAATAAATAGGGCCTTTACGATTTATGCACCTAGAGTATGGAATGCCCTCCCCACCTTTATACGAAACATCTCGTACCTAACCCACTTCAGGAAGGCATTAAAGCAGCACCTGTTCACTACATACTACCCTGAATCCAGCCTTAGTAATCATACATATGAACCCTCAGACAATCACTCACTACACCTAAACAATCAGATTCAGTATGAAAAAGGATAATCAACTTATCCCTCAGAAATACTCCCAGAAATAGAATTTAGACTCCCAGTGTAAATAAGATGTAGATAGGATCTGCCTGAAAACAGATAACAGCGTAAATACAATGTATATAGTTCCCCCAGTTACATCCAAGTTGATCTCCCTGTTTATTGTAAATACAACTCAGAGTGCCTGTGTTGTATAGTTGATGTTAAATGTAAACCGCTCTGATCTAAAATAGAGCGGTATAGAAGAACTGTTAAATAAAAAATAAATAAAAATAAATAAATAAAAAAGTATAAAAACACTTCTATCTTAACTAGGAATCTTCTCTTCCATCGCCTCACCCCCCCTTCCCGGGGGGCATACTATACATTGCACCGAGACTCTCACCAAAATACTCCAGGTGCTTTAATGTTCCCCTCCTGACACCCCAAGGAACCCTCAATCCCCCCCTCTACTGATTGGAATTATCCCCTCCAACCCCCCCAATCCCTCTCCAAACCCCCCCCTCCCTCCCTCCCAATTCCCGAAGGCATTAGATTCTTAAATGTTCTAAAAGTGGGAACCACTGTTCCCTAAATTTCTCCCCCCTCTGGCGCCAAACCGCCGTCAAGTGTTCCATCAGGGTAATGTGCCGGAGCCGACTCTTCCAGCTCTCCAAGCCCGGAAGTTGGGTCTGCTTCCATGCCCTTGCGATCTCACTACGTGCTGCTTGAATACAAGCCCTTATGGGGCGTTCAAACTTCTTACCAATGTGCTCTGGCCAAAGCCCCAATAGTCCCAGCCCCAGGTCCACTTCGAGATGCACCCCCACCTGATCTTGAATTTGCCCCGCCACCATAGCCCAATACACCTGGACTTTAGAACACTCCCACCACATGTGCAAGAATGTCCCCTCACTCCCACATTCCCGCCAACACCGATCCGACACTGCCGGGAACATCTTATGTAGCCGCTCTGGGGAGTAATACCATCTATACAGCAGCTTATAGGAAGTCTCCCTAATTGCCACCGACAAGGCCTGCCGTGCAATATTTGTGTGAACCCGTTGCCAACCCAGCTCCCGTCCCAAATCCCTATCCCACGCTACCTGATGAGGAAACCGCCTCTCCAATCCTCCTCCCAATCCCTTATATAGTTGGGTTATCAATCCCCTAGAGCCCTCCCAGCCCTGCCACAGCACTACCCTATTGTCTGGGGCCCCTTCCCAGGACTCCCTCACTTCCCTCTGGGTCAGAAAATGTTTTACTTGTAAGTATGGGAAAACATCCCCCCCTCGCAATTGAAACCACACCCTTAGGTCCGGAAAGGGGATCAGGTCTCCATCTTTTAAGAACCTCTCAAACGTATCCAACCCTGCCCTTTCCCATCTCCGGAACGTTCCCTCCCTCCCCGGTTCAAACTCTCTCAGCCCCCTCACTGGAGCCAAAAGCGAAAAACTTGCCCCTGGTACAAATGTCCTATTGGCCTTGCGCCACTGCATAGCTAAATGCCAAAGAAACGGATTATCCCGCCATCTCCCCCCAGGACGTTTACCGAAGATCCAAGGCAAATACTTCAGCTGAAACTTCCCCCCCCCCAATACTGTTCAATTTCCCAAAGCCTTTTCTCAACCCCGCTACAATCCCTCCACTCGAATACTTGCCTCAGTTGTGCAGCCGCATAGTATCTGGCAACATCTGGCACCCCTAGTCCCCCCCTTTCCCTACTCACGTACATTACCCTCCTATTCACCCGAGAACGACTCCCTCCCCACACAAAAGCAAACATCTGATTCTGTAATATTCGTTGTTCCCTACGTGGAATGGAGACCGGCAATGTTTGGAACAAATACAACATCCGTGGCAAAAGATTCATCTTCAAGACTGCTACTCTGCCCATCCAGGAGATCTCCACTCCCCGCTACCGAGACATATCCTCCCTCAGCCTTTTAAACGTCTGGGGATAATTCGCCCCATAAAGTCCAAAGGGGTGAGCGGTGACCTGCACTCCCAGATATTTTATAGATCTGCTCGCCCAGCGAAACGGAAAAGAGCCCTTCAAACTATCAATAACCTGTGGTTTCAATGATACTGACATGGCTTCCGTCTTATCCCAGTTGACCTTGAATCCCGAGAGGGCCCCATAGTCCCCAAGCTCCTTCATCAACAACGGAAGCGAGACCATAGGCTGCGTCAGGGCAAAAAGCACATCGTCCGCAAACAGTACAATCTTATGTTGTTTCTGCCCCACCTCCACACCCTTAATGTCCTGTACCGACCGAATCCTGGCGGCCAGTGGTTCCATAACCAGCACGAACAGCAGCAGCGACAGTGGATACCCCTGCCGAGTACCTCTATCCAATGGAAAAAAATCAGAATACCCTCCATTAACGTTCACTGCAGCTACTGGGGAAGCATATAACGCCCCTATCCATGCTCGAAACCTAGGGCCCAAACCTATATGCTTTAATACCGCTTGTAGAAAATCAAAATTGACCCTATCGAAGGCCTTCTCCGCGTCAATAGAAAGAAACATAGCCTGTTGCTCCTCCTGCCTCGCGAGCCACCCCAATTGAATCACCCTCCTTATCCCATCTGCGGGCTGTCTACCCATTATAAAGCCAGATTGATCTGGATGCACCAGCCCAGGCATATGAGGGCCTAGTCTCAAAGCCAACACCTTTGCGAGAATCTTAACATCTATGTTCAGCAAAGATATAGATCGGTACGACCCACACACCGCTGGATCTCTTCCTGGCTTGGATATGACCACTATGGCTGCTTGGCTCATAGAGGAAGGCAGGGGCTCTCCCCTCAACACTGCATTAAACACTCTCAGTAGGACCGGAGCCACCAGCTCGGACATTTTTTTTATAGAACAACCCCGTGAAACCATCTAATCCCGGTGCCTTGCCTGGGACCAAAGATTTAATGGCACCCATCACCTCCTCCAAGGTTATGTCCTCCTCCAATGCTACCCCCTCCAGATCCCCGAGCTTCGCACTCCCTCTGCCCCCATTCTGGAGATATCGCTCAATGGCCTCCTCGTCCCCCTGAGCCTCAGCTGCATACAGCTGCTGATAATATTCCCGGATCTCCCCGCTTTTAAACAGTAATCTATCTTGGGGGCCTTTAATTTTTGCAACTAACCGCCGTTGCCTCTGAGTCCTTAATTTATTGCTCAGGAGCCAGCCTGCCTTGTTATCAAATTCATAATATCGCTGACCTGCCCTCTCCAGTTGCCTAGAGATCCGTTCCAACTGGAGGGCATTAAGCTGATTTCGAATTTCCTCAACTTTTCCTCTCAATTTAATCCCCCCCTTCTGCTTATGGGCCTGCTCCAACTCCTCCAGTTGGCTAGTGAGGAGACATACCTCCTCCTCCATTTTCCTCTTCCTCTGGGCTCCCATCTGAATCAGATGACCCCGGACTACCGCCTTTAAACTGTCCCAGAGACTTCCCATCTTTACTTCCCCAGTATCATTGAATGCCATATATTCGGTAATCACCTCCCTTAACTTCTGCTCCCCTCCCCCCCCCCTGCAGCAAATAGTCATTCAATCTCCAAAAGGTTCGCCTACCCCCTTCCCTTGGTGAACCAAACCAGACTCCCCCAGGGGCATGGTCGGACCACGTGACTGGCCCTGTCCAAGGCCTCCAGCCAATACCTGTCCCCCAATAGGTAGTCTATACGACTATAGGAGTCATGAACCACCAAGTAAAACGTAAAGTCCTTTACCCGGGGATTTGCCAACCTCCATAAATCCTCAAGCCCCAATTCCTTCATCCATTTCCGGAATTCCCTAAGACCCCCATCATCCCTTCCCCTCCGCCCTTGCCTTCCCTCCAGTTCTATATTGCAGTCCCCCGTCCCCCACCAACACCCTCCCTTGAATTTTCCCTACCAGCCAAGCTCTCATCTCTTCCCAAAACCTCCTTTGGCCAGTATTTGGGCCATAAACAGAAATCAGTGTAACCTGCTCTCCCCCCAACACTCCCCTCACCACCACCGCTCTCCCATCCGCTTTCCTATAAACCTGGCCTACCTCGAGGGGAACCCCCTGCCCCACAAGTACAGCAACCCCTGCTCTCTTCTTCCCTCCCTCCTCCGCTGCAAAGTACCCCTGGTAGGTACCTGATCACAGCAGATATTCATCATCCTTTCGCGGGTGTGTCTCCTGTAAAAAAGCCACTTGCCATTTCTGGCTCCGCAACTCCTTCCACATCAACTTTCTCTTTTGTGGCGAGTTCAGGCCCCTGACATTCAAACTCCCTAAAATTAACCCCGACGCCATTCTAACTTTGTACTGCCCCTCCTGTTCCCATTACTCAGCATCAATGCCTTCCCTCCCCCCCGCCCCCCCAAATTACAGAACTCCTCTTCATCCTCCATCAAGGATGTGACCCCCCCTTGGCCGCTGCCTCTCCTCGTGCTCTACTACTTCGCCCCCCCTTAATACCCCCTCCCCCTTTGCACCCCTCAACTCTTTTCCCCCCCTTTATTAACGGTGCTGGTTAAACGAGAGAAATCCCCCCCCTCCCAGAAACACTTCGTAACTGCTCCTTAGCCCTTACTTTTCCTCCTCCCCCCTCCCGGTAATACAGTGCAGAAAAATCATCACAGATATCAATATTCAATCACACAGTCCCGCTTAGCAATCCATCAGCTTGTTTCTCTTGATCCGTCGCTCCAGCCTTCCTCCTCAATCTCTGGCCCTTCACCAAAACTCTCTCCCAGCCCGGGCGTCGCACTTTACTTCCTTTCTGACTCGTGGTGGTATCTTCCTCCGGCAGTCTGGGGGCTCCCTCCTGTCGCAGAGTTCTCCTGGCCTCCTCCTCTGATCGCACCCTGAAACCCCTTCCGTTTACGTCCATTAGCAGCGCAAATGGGAACAGCCACTGGTACCGCATTTTCTCAGTCTGCAAGTATTGTGTAACCGGTTTCATTTCCCTGCGCCTCTGCAGCATGCTGAAAGATAGATCATGGTACACCTCCACCTTGTGATTCTCCCAAAGAAAGCTCCTCCGAGTCGCAGCCACTCTCATAACTCTCTCCTTTACCACATAAGAGGTCAGGCAGGCCACAATATCTCGCGGTTGTCCTCCCCTAGCTGGGCCCAGCGCTCGGTGAGCTCTTTCTACCGCCACTTCCACTTCTCCCTCTGATGCCTCCTCACCCTGCAGCAAGAATCGGCAGACCTTTTGAACCACTGCCGTTGCGTCCGCAAAGGCCGCTGTCTCCGGCAACCCCCTTACTCTCACATTATTCCGCCGAGAGCGGTTTTCAAGGTCCTCTAGCTTATCTTTCAAAGCTAACTGTTCAGTTTGAAACCACTGCATTTGGCCTTCCACTTCCGCGGCCCTCTCCACGTGGCGGTCTGTCTGCTCCTCCAGCAAATCCACTCTATTCCCGAGCTCCTTTACATCCTCCTTAATGCCTGCCAAGGTCTCCTTCAACTCTCCTCGCATGGCACCAATATCTCTCCTTAGGGACCGCATCCAGCCCCAGATATCACCGCGAGTGCAGGCATCATCCGCCCTCTCCAATTCCTCCTCAGAATCCTCTCCGGAGGCCATGTGCTCTGACTCCTCTCAGGCCCGCCGCTCCGAAGTGTCCACGTAGGGGGATTTAAACGTAGCCAGTTTCTTCCGAACTGACATCACTTCTGACTCCCCTCTCCTCCGACACCGATTAAACTAGCTGGGATGGGGTCAGTCTGCACTTTTCCACCTTTATTTTAGCATCCCGACGGGAGCTTCAACACTAAGCTGCCATCTCCCAGGTGACATCACTTCCTTTCCTCTCCTCTTGGGTTTTAACAACTTTAAATAGTTTTGTGTCATCTGCAAATTTGATAACCTCACTCGTTATTCCACTTTCCAGTTCATTTATGAATATATCAAAAAGCAGCGGACCCAGCACAGATCCATGGGGTACACCACTATTCACCTTTCTCCATTGGGAAAATTGGCCATTTAGCCCAACCCTCTGCTTTCTATCTTTTAACCAGTTCCTGATCCACAGTAATACACTGCCTCCTATCCCATGACTCTTTAGTTTTGCCAAAAGTCTCTGATGAGGGACCTTGTCAAAGGCTTTCTGAAAGTCCAGATACACTATATCAACCGACTCACCTTTGTCCACCTGTTTATTCACACTTTCAAAAAAACATAACAGATTAGTAAGACAAGATCTTCCTTGTCTAAAGCCATGTTGACTGTCTCCCATTAGGCCATGACTATCTACATGCTGAGTAATTTTATTCTTTATGATGGTTTCTACCATTTTTTCCCGGTACTGACGTCAGGCTCACCGGTCTGTAGTTTCCCGGATCACCCCTGGAACCCTTTTTAAAAACTGGTGTTACATTGGTGATCCTCCAATCTTCAGGTATTAGAGATGATTGTAATGATAGTTCACAGATTACTAATAGCAGGTCTGCAATCTCATATTTCAATTCTTTCAACACCCTTGGATGTATACCAGCCGGCCCAGGTGATTTGCTACTCTTCAGATTATCTAATAGTTCTAGTACATCTTCCCGATGTATCAATATTTCCTTCAGTTCTTCCGCACCTTTAAATACCACTTCAGTCATGGACAACATCCCTACATCTTCCTCAGTAAAGACTGAAGCAAAGAATTCATTCAGTCTCTCCGCTATCGCCTTGTCGCCTCTTAGTGCCCCTTTAACTCCTCTATCATCTAATGGACCAACTGACTCTCTCACAGGTTTTTTGCTATGAATGTACTTGAAAAAATCTTTATTTCGCGTTTTTGCTTCCGCAGCAAGCTTCTTCTCAAATTCTCCCTTTGCCTTGCATTTGACCTGCCAGTGCTTGTGCTGTTTCCAGGTTTCGTCGTTTGGTTCTTTTTTCCATTTCCTGAAAGATGCTTTTTTGGCAACAACAGCCTCTCTGACCTCACCTTTAAACCATGCTGGCAGTTTTTTGGACTTCCTTCTACTTTTCTTAAAGTGTGGAATACAGCTGGTCTGGGCTTCCAAGATAGTATTTTTCAACAACACCCAAGCTTGATGTAAATCTTTATCCTTTGCAACTGCTCCTTTTAGTTTTTTCTTAACTATTTTCCTCATTTTATCATAGTCTCCCTTTCGAAAGTTAAAAGGTAGTACTGTGGATTTCCTTACTATCCCTCCTCCACTAATTCAATCAAAGGCGATCATGCTATGATCACTGTTGCCAAGTGGCCCCAACACCCTTATCTCTTGCACTAGATCTGGTGTTCCACTAAGGACTAGGTCTAATATGGCTTCCCCTCTGGTCGGTTCATGAGCCAGCTGCTCCAAGAAGCCAAGAAGCAGTCATTTATGTCATCTAGGAACTTTATCTCCCTAGCATGTCCTGCCGTGACACTGACCCAGTCGATACCGGGGTAATTGAAATCACCCATTATTATTACCGCTTTGTAACTTTTGTTAGCTTCCTTGATTTCTTTGAGCATTTCATCATTCATTAGTTCATTCTGGCCAGGCGGTTGATACTACACCCCCACTGCCATCGCCTTCCCCTTTTTACATGGAATTTCAATGCATAGAGATTCTACAGAAAATTTTGTTTCCTGTAAAACTTTAATCTTCCTATTCGTCTCTCCGCGCTAGGCCAGGACAGGACAAATGGGTGATCAATCCGCTCCAGGAGCTGGGGACTGAATACTGACAGCTTTTTCTGACAGCCTACCCAGCTCCTCCTGGTGCCAGAAGGTCAGTCTTTCAGTCCTCAGCAGCAGGGTAGGACGTCTGATTGCTCAGCTCCCCAGAGATTCAAATAAGGTGTTCTTGTTTGTTAAAAAAAAAAAAATATATATATATATATTACTAATGTGGCAGCACTGATAGCATGCAACAAATAATACCCAGAGTCAGTTCAAGGATCCAAGCCAAGTTTAATGTGCACATGGCCCAAGCATCAAAGGACTGAGCAATGGCGAACAGGAACAACTTCCTTATATACAAGCTTCACAGTTTGATACAGGCAGACTTTCTATTGGTCCCAACGCCCCCTGCACCTATCCAATCGGGGACCCTCACTGTGCTATTGCTCCCTGTTCACCCTTCTCAGACTAGTCTAACAAAGGCACAGTTCTGTGTTATGACTACACTTCTACTGCAAGGTCATATCTAGCTCGAGGAATGCAACAGTATCCATTTAGTATGGAAGTATTGTGCAAGCTTTGTCATAAACTGATTTTTCTTACTTTTAATTCTTTACTCTAACAACAGGAAGGTGGGGGTTAGAATCCAGGCCTATCTTACAGGCCTTTCACATCTATATAGGCCTTCGCCTACCACACTAAAGGAGAGGAGAACTAAGACAAAAGATTTCTAGGACTGGGGCCAGGTTTGTGTGAAATTTTTCCGTGGGAGTATTTTCTGTCCTAGCAGGGCAGTTTAAAAAAAAAAAAAAATTATAACGAGAAATCAACTCCCCAAGGTGAACGGGACGGCAGAAAGACCTTAGTTGAAAGAAGCTTTTGCAAGCTGCGGCTTCATTTCTTCTGCCGTCGCCAGCAAGCGGATCGTCGAGGCAGAGCCTGCCTTTCTGACGAGTGTGTATCCACAGTGCAGGAATTAGGCCTGGGAGCCCCAGAGTCCTCTTCCTCCTTTGACTGCTGTTCCCGCCGGCCCTCCACTTGCAGCGGCTTGGTGCCGGGCGGTACAGCTGCCCCTGAGAGTTGGGCAGTCTGTTACGAGAGCGCTGGTGTCGCAGATCTCTTTTCTTGACTCAGAGGTAGGTTTGCCGTTTTTTTGGTGCATGCTCGTTGCAGGGTCCCTAGTTTTTCGGTTTCTGGGAGTATCGTTTGTTCGGGCTGGTAGTCTTACCTTGGAGTGGTGTTTTGAGGCTTCGCTATGGAGGAAAAAGCTTCAGGAGAGTTTTTAGCCCCCTCACACAGCTCTTTGGAAAGAGCGGGAACGGTGGCCATTTTAAGTGAGCTGGCCGGTTCTCCCATGCTGCAGAGCACAGCGCAGAAGAAGAAATCTAAATCACGAAAAGCTTCCCCAGCCTCGGGGGAGCCTAAGGAGTCACAACAGCAATCTTCTCCTGCCTTTCAACAGGCTTTGGGCTCCTTCTTCTCTCCGGATTTCATTTTGGCTATGCATAAAGCTTATCTTTTGAAGAGCTCTCAGCTGGTTCTGCTACAGATGGGGCCCAGGGGGTTCTGCCCTCAGTATCTGATCCTGGGGAAGGCCCTTCCTCTGGAGAGCAGGGTTTGGAACCGGGAGTTGAGGCCACTGCGGCGCACGGTGCTCTCTCCCAGGTCGCTGAGGAAGGAGAGCTTCTCTCAGACAACGGCTTGGATCCCTGGCCTGGTGAGTTGGAAGAGGGAGAGTTGGGACCAGGGGAGGATCCCAATGTCTTCCGCATGTTTCGTAGAGAAGAGCTAGGGGCTTTGATTGCTCAATCGCTGGGGGCTCTTAATTTGGTGCTGCCGGCGGTGCAGCAGGAGCCGCTGGAGGATCCCCTGTTGCAGGGTTTTTGCTCCGAGCAACGCTGTTTTCCGGTTCATAGGGTAATTAAGCAAATGATAGAGTCCGAATGGGAGTGCCCGGAGGCTTCCTTGAGGGGGGGTCGCGCTATTGCTAGGTTGTACCCCGTGCCCCAGGACGATAAGGAGTTGTGGCATATGCCCAAGGTGGATGCATTAGTTTCCGCGGTCACTAAGAAAACCACTATTCCCAAAGAGGGTGGTTCCGTGCTTAAGGACTTGCAGGACCGTCGGTTGGAGGCGCTTCTGAAACAAGTGTTTGAGTCCAATGCCTTAGCGCTCCAGGCCTCCGTTTGCGGAGCCTATGTGTCCAGGGCCTCTATCCGCTGGCTTCAGGGAGAGAAGTCTCTGGATAAGGGAGGCAATGAGGCTGCGGATGGGGCTAAGCTCGAGTCCGCGGTGGCTTATCTCGCGGATCTCTGCTATGATTTAGTGCGCATTTCCGCGAAATCTATGGCCTCTTTATTTATTTATTTATTTATTTATTTAGAACACATTTATATACCGCTGCTTCCAGCGATCAGCAGCGGTTTGATTCTTCTTTTGGGAGATGTCGATCAGGACAGGGTGGGGAGTATATACATATAGGACTGAGGGGGGGGGTCACGGCACACATGGTTAATGTTTTTGGGTTAAACATATTTACATTTGTACAATACATATTTACAGATTTAGGAAATCACATTTTACATGGCTATACATGGTTACACAGGCGGATTTAAAATGCATATATTTATCAGTTTACTTTGTTACGGTTTCCTGGAATTTGCAGCTTATGGCTGGTTGTAGTAGCATTTAAATAGGTGGGTTTTTAACTCTGTCCTGAATCTTGTAATGTCCTGGGTTAGACGTAGGTCAACAGGGAGCTGATTCCATATAGTGGGCGCAGAGAAAGAGAAGGCTCTGCGACATGTACTCGTTTTCACAGTTCGGATTGCTTTGGGGACCTGCAGGGTACCCAAGTTGTTAGTTCTTCTATTCCTATTTGCTGGTTGTGTGCTGATAAGAGAGGACAGGAATGAGGGGGCTATGTTGTTGATCAGCTTGAACGTTGTTACTAGCATCTTGTACTGTACCCTAGCTGCAACAGGAAGCCAATGAAGGTCGATCAATATTGGGGTGATGTGGTCAGATACTCTTGTTCCCATTATGATCCTAGCTGCGACATTCTGGGCCATTTGAAGGATACCCAGTGATTTTTTGGGTAGACCTTGGAGGATGGCATTACAGTAGTCGAGGTGCGGCATAACTAGTGCTTGAGCCACTGACCTGAAGTCGCATGGTGCTATTATTTTCCTTAGAGGTTGTATCACCCTAAGTTTATAGAAGATGGCTTTGTTTGTTTTACGCAGGTGTGTCTCCATTCTTAGGTTGCAGTCGAGTGTGACTCCTAGATATTTGATTTCTTCTTTTGCTTTGTATGTGTTGTTGCACAGGGTGATTGAGTCAGGTGACTTGAAGTTGGGTTTGCTGGACATGTACATTACCTCCGTTTTTTTTTGGTTTATCGCCATGTTATTTTTCTGTAGCCATAGCAACATCTCGTCCAGGCAGTTTTCGAGCTGTGCATATTTGGGGTCGGCGACGTCTAGTTGCGTGTAGAGCATAATATCATCTGCATAGATGTGGTAGTTGATGCTATGCCTTCTAAAAATGTCACAGAGTCTTTAGTGGCGGCTAGGCGTTTCCTCTGGCTCCGAAATTGGTCAGCTGATGCGTCATCTAAGGCGCGGCTCAGCAAGCTTCCTTACAAGGGCAGGTTACTCTTTGGGGAAGCGTTAGAAAAGATAGTGAAAGATTTAGAGGACTCCAAAGGGGGTCGTCTTCCCGAGGACCGTCCGAAAGGCGCAAAGCTGGGTTCTTTGCAGAGAGGTCACGGCAGGGATTTTCGCAGATTCCGGGGTTCTCGTTTCTCTCCCTATCAGAGGGGTCGTTTTGTAGCCAGGGGGCAGTCCTTTCGGGGAGCCCAACCGTTCAATAGGGGTTTCTTTAACACTCAGCAGAGCGCCGGTAAAAAGCCACAATGAAGGTTCGCCGGTCCAGGTCGAGATTCCGGTAGGGGGACGTTTGCAGCAGTTCCTCTCCGCCTGGACCAGCATAACGACGGACCAGTGGGTCCTAGAGATTGTGAGAGAAGGGTATGCGCTAGAGTTTGTGCAACCATTGCCGGACGCCTTTGTTATGTCGCCGTGCGGTCCACTGGCAAAGCAAGAGGCGGTCACCGAAACTCTGTTGAGGTTGTTGCGTCTGCAAGCTGTGGTACCGGTGCTGGCAGACCAATACGGCTTAGGTAGGTACTCGATTTATTTTGTGGTGCCCAAGAAGGAAGGTTCTTTTCGACCTATTCTGGATCTCAAACACGTGAATCGGGCTTTGCGAGTACCTCATTTCCGGATGGAAACCTTGCGGTCGGTTATCCGTTCAGTAAAACAGGGCGAAGTGCTTACTTCCATAGATATGACGGAGGCGTATTTGCACATCCCGATTCGAAGGGACCATCAGAGGTTCCTGCGGTTTGCAGTTCCCATGGGACACTTTCAATTCCGGGCGTTACCGTTTGATCTGGCTACGGCGCCGCGGACGTTTACCAAGGCGATGGTTGTGGTGGTGGCAGCACTGAGAAAGGAGGGGATTCAGGTCCATCCCTACCTCGATGACTGGCTCATCCGGGCGGCGTCTCGGGAGGAGTCGGTCATGGCTACCGCTCGTGTAGTGGAGTTTCTCAAGCAGTTAGGTTGGATTATCAACCGGGTGAAGAGCCGTTTGGAACCGGCCATGCGGTTAACCTATCTCGGGGTTTTCTTCGACACGGTGGTAGGTTCAGTTTTTCTTCTGGAAGAACGAGGGCGCAAGCTGGTGGCTCAGGTGTCGCCGTTCCTGCGCATAAAAGCTCCGACGGCCTGGAGATACCTACAGGTGTTGGGGTCGATGGCAGCGGCTTTGGATTTAGTTCCGTGGGCCAGGTCGCATATGCGTCCTCTGCAGCAGACGTTATTGTCTCATTGGTCACTGCAACGTCATCCTCTGTCGCGGAGACTGCCGTGTCTGGAGGAGGTCCAGAGCAGTCTTCATTGGTGGTTGGTTCCAGCTCACTTGTACGCCGGAGTTCCCCTGAATGTTCCAGAGTGGATCTTGCTCACGACGGATGCGAGTCTCTCCGGCTGGGGAGCTCATTGTCTGGCGCATATAGCGCAAGGGACGTGGACGGTGGAGCAGAGCATGTGGTCGATCAATCGCCTGGAGCTCAGAGTGGTGCGCTTGGTGCTGTTGGAATTTGTTGAAGTGCTCGAGGGCAAAGTGGTACGAGTATTCTCCGACAATCAAGTGACGGTGTCTTATATAAACAGGCAAGGGGGCACTGGCAGCGCGGTGTTGCTGGAGGAGAGTCAGCTCTTGTTTCACTGGGCAGAACTCCATCTTTTAGTGCTTTCAGCGACGCATGTGGCAGGAAAAGACAACGTTCAAGCCGATTATCTCAGTCGCCATTTCCTGGATCCCGGGGAATGGGAGTTGAACAAGGAGGTTTTTCAAGAGATTGTGCGGTGTTGAGGTCTCCCGGTCATGGATCTCATGGCGACCCTGTCCAATACCAAGGCAGCGCGGTTTTTCAGCAGGTGCAGGGAGCACATGTTGGAAGGGCTCGACGGTCTGGTGCAGCCCTGGCCGGAGGTTCGTCTTCTTTACGTGTTCCCCCCGTGGCCGCTCTTGGGGTGGCTCATTCAAAGGATTGGGAGCCAAAAGGGTACGGTGATTCTAGTGGCTCCAGATTTGGCCAGACGCCTGTGGTATGCCAATCTGGTGAGACTTCTGGTGGCTCCTCCCTGGCAGTTGCCCCTCCGGTTCGACCTGTTGCGGCAGGGGCCCGTGTTCATGCCGCAGGTGGATCGGTTCTTGCTTACGGCTTGGCTCTTGAAAGGGAGCGTTTGCCGCGTAGGGGCTACTCAAAGTCAGTAGTGGACACTATGTTACAGTCTCGTCGGCGGTCCACTTCGTTGGCATACATTAGGGTATGGAGATTTTTTGAAGCGTGGTGTAGCGATCGCCGAGTGACGCCCTGGGGAGCGCAGCTTCCTGACATCGTAGAGTTCCTTCATGGGGGCCTGGAAAAAGGACTGGCTCTGAGCACGCTAAGAGTTCAGCTGGCGGCGCTTGCTTGCTATAGAGGCAAAGTGCAGGGTAGTCCACTTTCCTCGCATCCAGATGTGCTACGTTTTCTGCGGGCGGCCAGGAACATTAGGCCTCCGGTGAGACAAGTCGTGCCTCCTTGGGATTTGAATTTGGTTTTACAGGTGTTGACGGAGCCTCCGTTTGTCGCGACGGGGTCTGGGCACCTTCGGGAGTTGTCCTGGAAAACCGCATTTTTGGTGGCATTGTGCTTGGCGAGACGGATTTTGGACCTTCAGGCTCTCTCGTGTAGAGAGCCGTATCTTCATTTTTCGACGGAAAAGGTGGTTTTGCATACGGTGCTGTCGTTCCTGCCGAAGGTGGTTTCTAGTTTTCACGTGAACCAGGTAGTGTCGCTTCCCACTTTTGTAGAGATGGCAGGTAGGAAGCTGGATCGTTCGCTTCGGCGACTGGATTTGGGGCGTGTGCTGCGTAGCTATTTGAAGGCGACGGAGTCTTTTCGACAATCCGATAGGTTATTTGTCCTTTTTGGGGGGTCGGCTAAGGGTAAGGCGGCTACAAAAGCGTCTATTGTGCGTTGGGTAAAGCATGCTATACGCGCAGCCTATGAGGCCAAGGGCAAGCCGGTTCCCATGGGCCTAGGAGCTCATTTGACAAGGGGGAAGGCGGCCTCTTGGTGGAGTATGCGTTGGTTCCGCCGGTCGAGATCTGTCGTGCAGCGACGTGGGCTTCCCTACATACGTTCGCGAAGCATTACAGATTGGATGTTCAGGCATGGGAGAATGCCAGAGTAGGAGCCTCGGTGATTATTGCGGGGCTCGTGGAGCCCTCCCGAATTTAGGTACTGCTTTGGTACTACCCATTTGTCATGGCCTGGCCCGGAGAGACGAATAGGAAGGAGAAATTAGGCCTTACCTGCTAATTGTCTTTCCTTGAGTTCTCTCCGGGCCAGGCCAGGGCCGCCCTATCTGTCTGCAACCCTGCGAGCTAAAGGAGAGTTCCTAGGAGTGTTGGTGAGTGGCCAAGGGTAGGCCAGCCTTCGTCAGAATACCTCTGTGGTGCGGCATGTTGGAAGGCGATTCTGGGGTCTCCCCCGTGAGAACACAGAGGTTCTTTTCAGAACAAAAGAGAGAAAAAAAAAAAAGGAATGACTTTGATTGGGGTGTAGGCATGTCCTTCATCAGGGGGGCTAGCCTCTTCTTGGAGTTTCTTTTCGTCTTGGTTCTTTGTTTCCTCTTCAGCGTAGTCTACATAGGTTCATTGTTGCTTTGCGGAGTTTTAGTACTAGTTTGAGTATCACTGATTTGTACGATAAGACTGACCTTCTGGCACCAAGGGGAGCTGGGTAGGCTGTCAGAAAATGCTGTCAGTATTCAGTCCCCAGCTGCTGGAGCTGATTGATCACCCATTTGTCCTGGCCTGGCCCGGAGAGAACTCAAGGAAAGACAATTAGCAGGTAAGGCCTAATTTCTCCTTTTCTGACTCAATGCCCTCTCTAACATAGAGCACAACCCCTCCACCAATTTGATCAGCTCTATCATTACGATATAGTTTGTACCCAGGTATCACAGTGTCCCACTGGTTGTCCTCCTTCCACCATGTCTCTGATATTCCAATCATATCTAACCTCTCATTTAGTGCTATATATTCTAACTCTCCCATCTTATTTTTTTAGACTTCTAGCATTTGCATACAAGCATTTTAGGGACTGTATTTTATTTGTATTAATTTGGCTATTGGTAGACATGGGTAATTTGGGATCTTTAAGCTCTGTCTGCTCCATACTCAAGGGCATTTGGGCTACTTTACTCTTTTTTGGAACCTCTCTGCTTTTGGTAGTATCCTTCAAGGATACATTCTTTCGAACCATCCGCTCTTGGGCGACTGTCGGCTTTCCCCTATTATCTAGTTTAAAAGCTGCTCTATCTCCTTTTTAAAGGTTAATGCCAGCAGCCTGGTTCCATCCCGGTTAAGGTGAAGCCCATGCCTTCGGAAGAGCCCCTCCTTTCCTCAGAATGTTCCCCAGTTCCTAACAAATCCAAACCCCTCATCTCTGCACCATTGTCTCATCCACGCATTGAGACTCCGGAGCTCTGCCTGCCTTTTGGGTCCTGCACGTGGAACGGGAAGCATTTCAGAGAACGCTACCCTGGAAGATCTGGATTTCAACTTCCTACCTAAAAGCCTAAATTTAGCCTCCAGAACCTCCCTAGGGGCTAGGATAGGACTGGAAAAGGGCTGTTGGGGGGGGGGGGGTGCCAAGATTGGAAATGGGCTGTGGTGGGGGCTTGGATTGAAATGGGCTCATGGGGGGCTTGGAATGGAAATGGGCTGAGTGGAGGGGAGCTACGATTTGACATGGGCTAATGGTGGAGCTAGGAAAGGGCTAGAAATGGGCTGATGGGGGGCTGGGATTGGAAATGAGCTGATGGAGGGACTCGAGTAGGACTGGGCTGGGATAGGATTGGAAATGGGCTGATGCGGGGACTAAAAGGGAGTGGATACTGGGTGGAGCTGACGTTGGGGGAGGATTAGAATGGGATGGGGCTGGGAGAGTGAAATGGAGAGGGGAAAAATATTTTGTGTGGGAGGGAAGAAAAATCTACAATTGGTCGGGTATTGGGAGAGTAAGTGGGGATTGAGGATGGACGGGTAAAATTTGAGTGGATGAAATAGGAATGAGGAAAGAGCAAAAGGAGAAAGATTAGTATGTTAAAACAGATGTAGAGAGAGAATGGGAAAAAAAACTAGAAGAGAGAAGAAAAGACAAATGGACAGCAGACGATAGAGAGTTAGCAGAAGACACGAAGAAACCAGAAGAAAGTGGCTGGAGCAATTACAACTGAAAAAAAAAATGCTCAAAGGATAGAAAAATATCTCTTTATTTTGAATTTATTAACTGGAATATGTCAGCTCTGGGAAATCTGCATCATTAACGTCTGTGCTTTGTTTAGTACAAGAGGAAATTAATTTATAGTTTTATTTCTACAGTGTTTTTGTACATTCCAAGTTTGGATTTTGGGGTTCCCGGTTTAATTATTGTCTTCCTGTTTCTAAATTGTGATTCCTTATTTGGTGATGGCCCATGTTCTGCATGTGTAACTGAGCTGAGGTATTCTGCTTATGTAATTCCTATTTGACATTGCCAATTGTTCTCTTTCCCCAGTAGGTCATGTATTGGTTTAATATTTGCAGTGTTGCCTTTTGATAGGTATGGTCTAGTGCTTTGTGAGTCCTGGTAGTGCTGTTACAATACGGCGGGTTTGCTATGGGTTCTAAATGTATCCTACAAAATACACCCCCGGGAACCAACCCCAATGTATCCAACTCAAACTTGATTCCCCTAGAAAATATCACCATACACTAGACCCAATGTGAAACAGCCCAAATATGATTCCCTAATCTAACTAATCTCCACACTACATATACACCCTTAATTTTTTGTCGGATCGTTCACCATGAGAGGAAACCTTCCCTCTCTCGAGGTGAACCCTCCATTTTAATCAGTTTATTAACTGGCCTATTACCGGCCTCAACAGACAAAAACAGCACTGCTCCGTGCACACCAACCTCTTGCCCCCTATCGTGTACATTTCCCTTGGATTTCTGTTACCCAAGTGCATGACACTGCACGTCTTCACATTAAATCTTAATTGCCAAGCATCAGACCATTCCTCCAGTTTTTGCAGATCCCTCCTCATGTTAAGCACTCCCTCGGGGAGTCCACTCTGTTGCAAATTTTCATATCATCTGCAAAAAGACAGACTTTTCCATTCAGTCCTTCAGCAATATCACTCACAAATACATTGAACAGTGCCGGGCCCAGGTCCGAACCCTGAGGCACCCCGCTAATCACCTTCCTTTCATCCGAGTGAGCTCCATTTATCATCACCTTCTGTCGTCTATCAGTCAACCAATTTCTACATAAGAACATAAGATATGCCATACTGGGTCAGACCAAGGTCCATCAAGCCCAGTATCCTGTTTCCAACAGTGGCCAATCTAGGTCATACGTACCTAGCAGTTTCCCCAAAAGACACAGGTTCCACAATGCTTGTACTGGGTCAAGCATTGATATCCTGGGTCCCTTCTTAATAATGGTTTATGGACTTTTCCTCCAGGAACTTGTCCAAACCTTTTTTAAACCCAGCTACACTAACAGCCTTTACTACATCCTCCGGTAACAAATTCCAGAGTTTGATTACACGTTGAGTGAAAAAATATTTTCTTTTATTAGTCTTAAATAGTTTACCCTGTAGCTTCATTGCATGTCCCCTAGTCTGTCTATATTCTGATAACGTAAACAATCGATTTACGTTTACCCGTTCCACTCCGTTCATTAATTTATAGACTTCTATCATATCTCCCTTCAGCCGTCTCTTTTCCAGGTTAAAGAGCCCTAACCTTTTTAGCCTTTCTTCATAGGGGTATCCTTCCATCCCCTTTACCATTTTGGTGGCTCTTCTCTGAACCTTTTCTAATAACGCTATAGCCTTTTTAAGATACGGCGACCAGAATTGCACACAATATTCAAGGTGCGGTCTCACCATGGAACGATACAGAGGCATTATAATATCTTCTGTTTTATTTTCCATTCCTTTCCTTATCATACCTAGCATTCTATTTGCTCTTTTGGCTGCCGCTGCACACTGGGCCGAGGGTTTTAACATGTTATCCACAATGACGCCTAAATCTTTTTCCTGTGTGGTGGTTCCTAAAGTGGAACCTTGCATCATGTAACCATAGTTTGGGTTGTTCTTCCCTAGGTGCATAACTTTGCACTTGTCCACATTAAATTTCATCTGCCATTTTAATGCCCAGTCTTCCAATTTATCAAGATCCTCTTGCAATTTTCCACAATCCTCTTGGGTTTTAACAACTTTAAATAGTTTTGTGTCATCTGCAAATTTGATAACCTCACTCGTTATTCCACTTTCCAGGTCATTTATGAATATGTCAAAAAGCAGAGGACCCAGCACAGATCCCTGGGGTACACCACTATTCACCTTTCTCCATTGGGAAAATTGGTCATTTAGCCCTACCCTCTGCTTTCTATCTTTTAACCAGTTCCTGATCCACAGTAGTACACTGCCTCCTATCCCATGACTCTTTAGTTTTGCCAAAAGTCTCTGATGAGGGACCTTGTCAAAGGCTTTCTGAAAGTCAAGATACACTATATCAACCGACTCACCTTTGTCCACCTGTTTATTCACACCTTCAAAAAAACATAACAGATTAGTAAGGCAAGATCTTCCTTGTCGAAAGCCATGTTGGCTGTCTCCCATTAGGCCATGACTATCTAAATGCTGAATAATTTTATTCTTTATGATGGTTTCTACCATTTTTCCCGGTACTGACGTCAAGCTCACCAGTCTGTAGTTTCCCGGATCACCCCTGGAACCCTTTTTAAAAATTGGTGTTACATTGGCTATCCTCCAATCTTCAGGAATTAGAGATGATTTTAATGATAGTTCAGAGATTACTAATAGCAGGTCTGCAATCTCATATTTCAGTTCTTTCAACACCCTTGGATGTATACCATCCCGCCCAGGTGATTTGCTACTCTTCAGTTTATCTAATAGTTGTAATACATCTTCCCGATGTATCGATATTTCCTTCAACTCTTCTGCACCTTTAAATACCACTTCAGTCATGGGTAACATCCCTATATCTTCCTCAGTAAAGACCGAAGCAAAGAATTCATTCAGTCTCTCTGCTATCGCCTTGTCACCTCTTAGTGCCCCTTTAACGCCTCTATCATCTAATGGACCAACTGACTCTCTCATAGGTTTTTTGCTGCGAATGTACTTGAAAAAATCTTTATTTCGCGTTTTTGCTTCCGCAGCAAGCTTCTTCTCAAATTCTCCCTTTGCCTGCTTTATTAATGCCTTGCATTTGACTTGCCAGTGCTTGTGCTGTTTCCAGGTTTCATCGTTTGGCTCTTTTTTCCATTTCCTGAAAGATGCTTTTTTGGCAACAACAGCCTCTCTGACCTCACCTTTAAACGACGCTGGCAGTTTTTTTGACTTCCTTCCACTTTTCTTAAAGCGTGGAATAAAGCTGGCTTTGGCTTCCAAGATTGTATTTTTAAACAACACCCAAGCTTGATGTAAGTCTTTAACCTTTGCAACTGCTCCTTTTAGTTTTTTCTTAACTGTTTTCCTCATTTTATCATAGTCTCCCTTTCGAAAGTTAAAAGGTAGTACTGTGGATTTCCTTACTATCCCTCCTCGACTAATTAAATCAAAGGCGATCATGCTATGATCACTATTGCCAAGTGGCCCCAACACCCTTATCTCTTGCACTACATCTGGTGTTCCACTAAGGACTAGGTCTAATATTGCTTCCCCTCTGGTTGGTTCATGAATTTCTGATCCAGTTTACCACCTTGGGACCCCATCCCCAAACTACTGAGTTTATGGATAAGCCTCCTATGAGGGACAGTATCAAAGGCTTTGCTGAAATCCAGGTAGATGACATCCATCGCGTGTCCTTGATCCAGTTCTCTGGTCACCCAGTCAAAGAACTCAATCAAATTTGTCTGGCAAGATCGTCCCTCGGTAAAACCATGTTGCCTCGGATCCTGTAACCCTGTGGTTTTGAGAAAGTTTACTATTCGCTCTTTCAGGAGCGTCTCCATTACTTTTCCCGCCACCAAGGTAAGGCTCATGGGCCTGTAGTTTGACACTTCTTCCCTGTCACCACTTTTGTGTAGAGGTACGACATCAGCCATTCTCCAGTCCTGAGGAACCTCTCCTGTTTCCAAGGATCTGTTGAAAACATCCTTTAAGAGCCCTGCAAGAACCTCTCTGAGCTCTTTCAGTATCCTGGGATGTATCCCATCCGGTCCCATGGCCTTGTCCACTTTCAGTTTTGCAAGTTATTCTAAAACCTCATCCTCTCTGAATGGTGTGGTATCTACTTCATTCCCATTTTTATATTTGGGAGTCACAGGTGGTCCTTCTCCAGGATTTTCTTTAGTAAAAACAGAGCAGAAGTATTTGTTTAGTAATTTTGCTTTATCAATGTCATTTTCCACGAGTCCGTTTCCAGCACTTCTGAGTCCTGCAATTTCACCTCTGATCGTCTTCCTTTCCCGAATATACCTGAAGAAAGTTTTGTCACTGCACTTAAAACCTTTATCCATCTTTTCCTCTGCCTTTGATTTTGCTATCCTTATTTTTTTTTTTATCTCTTTGAGTTTGATCCTGTATTCATTTCTGTGTTCTTCTGTTTGCAAGCTTTTGAATTTTGCGAAAGCTGTGTTTTTTGCCCTTATTTGAACAGCCACTTCTTTGGAAAACCAAATAGGTTTCCTTCTCTCTTGTTTTTATTTACTTTTCTTAAATATTTATCTGTTGCCCCTTTTATTGCCCCTTTTAGTTTAGCCCATTGCAATTCCACTTCCCTTATCCCCTTCCACACTGTCAGCTCCTCCTTTAGGTACTCGGCCATTTTATTGAAGTCAATGTTTTTGAAGTTTAGGACTTTGAGCATGCTATGATTGGATTGCACCTTGGCTTTTATCTCAAACCACACCGTGTGATGATCACTGTTGCTCACAGGGGCACTCACACAGACATTAGACACGCTATCACTGTTGGTGAGCACCAAATCCAGCATTGAGCTTTCCCTGGTTGGTTCCATCACCATTTGTCTAAGTAACGTATTTGGATAGCATCCACAATTTTTTTGCTTCTTTCCAGATTTGCAGAAGGAGTACTCCAATCCACATCGGGTAGATTAAAGTCACCCAATATGATTGCTTCCCCCTTTGTTGCTATCTTGGTAATATCTATAATCAACTTGTTATCTCTTCAATTTGAGTCGGAGGTCTGTAGATTACAGCAGTATGGATGACAGTGCCATCTCCTCTTTCCAACACAATCCAGAGCGCTTCTTCTTTTCCCCATGCACCCTGCATTTCAATAGCTTTGATATTGCTTTTGACATACAAGGCTACTCCTCCCCCTTTTCCATTTTCTCTGTCTCTTCTGAATAGATTATAGCCAGGCATGGCTATATCCCAATCGTGTGATTTATTAAACCATGTTTCTGTAATGGCCACAATGTCCAAGTCCTTTTCCACCATTAGGGCTTCCAGGTCCGGATGTTTGTTGGCTAAGCTTCGAGCATTTGTGCTCATTGCTTTCGAGCATTTAACTGGCTTGTGTGTATTTTGCATTGATTTTATTCTACCCACTTCTTCCCAGTTGCTTTTGATGTGTTGTTTAAAAGTGTGGTTGTTTCTGTTATTCTGCTTTTGCAGGGGTTGACGTCCAGAACTTGACCTTCCCCCTCCGTCACCCCCTTCTTCTAGTTTAAATGCAAATCAACATATTGCCTGAATTTTTCACGTAGGATTCTTTTCCCTGCGACAGAGAGGTGTAGTCCATCAGCACAGTATAGTTTTTTGTTGGTCCATGTGTTTTCCCAGTCGCCCATGAATCTGAATCCTTCTCGTTTGCACCAGGTCTGGAGCCATGTATTAAAACTGTTAATGCAATTTAGCCTTTTTGGCCCCTTATCTAGAACAGGTAGAACTTCTGAGAATGCTACAGTGTTAACAATGGGCTTGAGTTTTTCTCCCCGAGATTGGAAGTCCTTTTGGACTGTAGAGGCACTATTTCTAGCCAGGTCATTTGTACTCAAGTGGATGACAACATCTAGTTTGGAGTGTTTGCTTTCCGTGCTAAGTACATCAATAATTTGGTTTGTATTCCTGCCGGCTAAGGAGCCTGGGAGGCATTTGACTATCTTCTCTACTTTGAACTGTGTTCCCAAGTTGGTGTCTCTGATGATGGAATCTCCAAGTAGTAGTAGTTTTCTGTTTGGTGAGCTTTTCTTCATATTTGGTGCTTTAGCAGGAGATTGGGCATTAACTGACTCCTCTAAGGGCCCTTCAGTTTCTTTGGATAGGGCATCCTCATTAACCAAGGCAGAGAATGCATTATGCAGGGATATCTCTTGGTGTATAGGATGTCTCTGTGTCACAGATCACAATCTACCCAAACCCACTGTGATCCATTTGTTCCTGGTGTGTTTGACTCTTTGTGGAAGCAGTGGTGGACTTTGTTCAGTCTGTATCCTAGAAGAGGTGCGCTTCATTGCAGTCAGTTCTTCCCTCAGTAGAGACAATTCTTTATGCATGGCAGCTAGGTCTTCTCTTAGTAGAGTCAATTCGTTATGCATGGCAGATGACCTTCGGCACATAGGACATGCTCTTAGGCTCCAAATGATTCTTCTTGGAATGAAAGTACTGCAGGTATTGTATTGAATACAAGACATGCTGGTTAAGAGAATGTGGGTGTATCCCAAGCTATTGACCACTATATAGGCAATGCAGCCCCAGGGGTGCGTTTGGTGAGGGGTAGCGTGGGTGGGAACCCAAGTGTCCCTGCCCCAGTAGGCTTATACCTGAACTGTGGGCACAATCAGAGAACTGTTAAGGCTACACAAGGAAATCAAGCAGTTTGACTATCCCCAAACGTAAGGTAGGACCAGCAATTAGCAATTTTCCCAATACCTAAAGTTTAACCAACCCTTAGTATTCTATATTTGCAATAAAAAACAGCAGAGATAGAAAGGAGAAAGCTTATCTGTGTCTTGTGCAGCTCCAGCCTTTCAGACTGGCTGTGACCGGTAGGTGAAGCCAGGTGTCTGATGATCTAAAGAAGCCCCTCCCTGGGAGATGCCTTTCAAGCAGACAATGAATCAGAATTACCCAAAATATACCTTTGTAGTTCCGTCAGCCCCCTGTGCAAAGGCCTCTGTTGATCCCTTCCAAAGTAAGTATTTCTATTCAAAGTAGATTATTTTTCTTATAAGTGTCCCTGCCCCAGTAGGCTCATACCTGAACTGTAGGCACACTCAGAGAATTGTTAAGGCTACACAAGGAAATCAAGCAGTTTGACTATCCTCAAACATAATGTAGGGCCAGCAATTAGCAATTTTCCAAACCCTTAGTATTCTATATTTGCAATAAAAAAAACCCAGCAGAGATAGAAAGGAGAAAGCTTATCTGTGTCTTGTGCAGCTCTGGCCTTTCAGGGACAGCAGGAATCAGTCCTCACATATGGGTGTAGTCGGCACCGATGGAGCCCTCGTGCGAAGCAATTCCCCAGCTTTCAAAGAAAGCCTTTGGGATTGCATCACGCATGCACAGTCCCCTTCCCACCCAAGGGTGCCATCTTGCTCAGTCAGATAACATAACTAAAAAGATGGCAAAAATGAGAAAAAATTAATCAAAGGACTGCAACTACAGGGGAGGAGGGAGGGTCGTGAGGACTGATTACTGCTGTCCCTGGAGAACACCTGTTACAGGTGAGTAACTACGCTTTCTCCAGGAACAAGCAGGAAGTCAGTCCTCACATATGGGACTCCCTAGCTATAGGCTACTGAGAACCCATAGCTGAAAATGGCTCCATCTAGAAGAGCCGCAGCAGCAGTGATAGGATTTTTCTTCGAGAATGCAACCCCCATGGTAGCCTGACACCAAAGGGTCGGAGGGTAGGAGTTGCCTAAACCTAGAATAGGTTACAGAGTACCGCCTGACCGAAAACACTGTCCCGCTGGGACTCTCCAGGCAGTAGTGGGCTGCAAACGTCTGGCTTGAAGACCAAGTTGCGGCCCAGCAGATGTCTGCCAACGGAACAGAGCGGTGGTTAGCCACTGATGCGGCCTTAGCCCTGACAGAGTGGGTCGTGATTCGGCCGTGCAATTGGAGGTCAGCTGCCCTGTACGCCCAGGCGATGCAGTCTGCAACCCAGGTGGATAACGTGCGCTTGGAGACAGGTAGATCCAGTTTACTAGGCTCGTAAGAAACGAAGAGCTGGGAAGCTCTCCGATGTCCCCGCATACATTCCAGGTAGAAGGCGAGCGCCCTCTTACAGTCCAGGGTGTGCAGAACTGCTTCTGCCCTGCTGGTATGTGGCCTGGGGAAGAAGGTCAGAAGAACCACCTCTTGGTTAAGGTGAAACGAGGAAACCACTTTTGGAAGGAACTTGGGGTGAGTACGTAGGACCACCCTGTTTTTATAAAACCGTGTATATGGTCTATCCGATACTGAAGCTTGCAGCTCGCTCACACGTCGAGCAGATGTGAGTGTCACCAGAAAGAGTGCTTTCCAGGAAAGGAAGCGGAGATGACAGGTGGACATTGGTTCAAAAGGTGGGCAAGTAAGCCGCTGCAAGACCACATTTAAGTCCCACTCTGTAGCCAGTGGGCGAATCGGAGGCTTCAAGAGTAGGAGGCCTCTGAGGAATCGGGATACCAAAGGGTGAGCTGAAAGAGGTTGCCCGTCCACTGGAGAGTGGTTAGCCGATAGCGCACTCAGGTGGACCCTGACAGAGTTAGACTTGAGACCTAACTCTGAGAGGTGGAGCAAGTACTGTAATATCTGAGGTACTTGGCAAGTGAAGGGTTCTCCTTATTTTGGGCACACCACCCTTCAAATCTACGCCACTTGAACGCGTAGTATTTTCTAGTGGATTGCCTCCTAGAGGCCAGCAATACCTCCTCAACCTCCTTGGGAAGGAGTAGAGGACCAAGTACTATTCTCTCAGCAGCCAGGCCATTAAGTTGAGGGATCTGAGATTGGGGTGTAGCAAGTAACCCTGTTCCTGGGTCAAGAGGTCGGGCTGCACCCCCAGTGGGAGTGGAGTTTTGACCGCCAGTTGAAGGAGAAGAGGGGAACCAAGGCTGTCTGGGCCACCTGGGGGCTACCAGGATGACAGAGGCCTTGTCCCAAAGAATCTTGAACAGAGTGCGTGCCACCAAGGGTGTGGGTGGGAACGCATAGAGAAGGCCCTGTGCCCACGAGATCAGGAAAGCATCTGCCGCCACGCTCAGAAGATGCGGCTGCCTCGAGCAGAACTGGGGCAACTGATGGTTTTGCGGACTGGCAAAGAGATCCATGGATGGGAGACCCCAGCGGTTGAAGATCTTCTGGGCTACACCCCGATTCAGTTGCCATTCGTGAGGCTGAAGAATCCTGCTCAACCTGTCGGCCAGGAGGACATGTGATGTTGCACTGCAAAAGAGCAGAGGTCCAGAGTTCCTGGCATAGGATGCAAGATCCTGTGCCTCCCTGTTTGTTGATGTAGAACATCGCTACTTGATTGTCTGTATCAGCACCGACTGATGTGAAAGAAGATGACAGAAGGCTTGAAGAGCTAGGCGGATGGTTCGAAGCTCTAGAAGATTCATTTGAAGTGCGGCCTCTTGCGAGGACCACAGACCCTGAGTGCATGAACCCAGGATGCATCTGTCGTCAGCACTCTGACGTGAGAGGGAGGTTGGAATGGTACTCCCTGAAGTAAGTTGGGGAGGGGGGGGGGTGAAGCCACCATTGCAAGGCTGTCACCAGTAGCTTGGAAATCGCTACCCTGTCTCTGAGACGGCCGGTGGCTTGCGTCCACTGGTCTTTGAGGCTCCATTGAGCTGTGCACATGTGGAATCGAGCATATGGAGTCACATGCACCATGGAGGCCATGTGGCCCAGGAGGCGTAGGAAGACCCTTGTGGAGACCTGAGGTCTGTGCTGGACCTGCTGTACCAAGTACAGCAACCGCTTTGCCCTGTCCAGCAGTAGGTAAGCCCTTGCCTGAAGTGTGTCCAGTCTTGCCCCTATGAACTCCAAGTTCGAGTGGGGAATAAAGTGGACTTTGCGTGATTTATAACAAATCCTAGGTGCTGGAGCAGGGTGACTGTGCGAGCAGTGGCCTGCTGTACCTCCTGTGCCGATTGGCCCCTGATGAGCCAGTCGTCTAGGTATGGAAAGACGAAGACACCCTGGCTTCTGAGGAAGGCCGCCACCACTGCTAGGCATTTGGTAAATACTCTGGGAGCGGAAGCTAGGCCAAAGGGAAGCACTTGTACTAGAAGTGGTTTCCTCCAACCACAAACCTGAGATATTGTCTGTGGTCTGGGTGTATGAGGATATGAGTATAAGCATCCTTTAGGTCTAAGGAGCATAGCCAGTCTCCCTGGTGGAGGTAAGGCAGTAGGGTCCCAAGGGAAAGCATTTCGAACCTTTCCCTCACCAGGAACTTGTTCAGATTTTGCAAGTCTAGGATGGGGCAAAGGCCTCCTCTTCTTTTTGGTATGAGGAAATACCTGGAGTAGCAGCCTTGCCCCTGCAGGTGGTGGGGCATCGGTTCCACCACCTGATCCTTTAGCAGACCTGTCAACTCCTGCAGGAGGAGGTTCCTGTGAAGAGGGGGGGCCTGAGAAGCTCTCCTGGGAAAAAGGAGGTGGGCACATGGTTGAAATGAAGTAAAGAAATGAAGTTGAAATGAAGACTATTTTCAAAACCCAGGCATCGGTAGTAATGGCAGGCCACCTGTGGGCGTACAGAACCAGCCTTCCTCCTGTGCAGGGCCAAACCACTGGTGGGAGAGGAGCTATGCAGTGGGAGTCAAAAACCCCCTCCCGGCTGGGTAGGAGCCGGAGCTGGAGGCTTGGGGATCTTCAGCTTACATGGGCCATGCCCCTGTCCCCTGGCCTGCTGCCCCTGTTGGGGAGCTGGGGTGGCCTGGTAAGTGGGGTAGTTTCTGTAAACTGTACCTTTCCTCGGGAAAAGGGGCTTTTTCCCCGAGGCCGCCTTCTTGTGAGAAGGTGCAGATGTCTTCTTCGACAACCTTGTCCGGGTCAAGTGCTCGGACTCGATTTCTGCAGCTTTTTCGGTCATGGGTTTGCCGAAGAGGTTATCTCCTCGGCACTGGACATCAACCAACTTGTCCTGAACGCATAGCTCCAGGTCCGATGACATGAGCCAGGCCTGATGGTGTGCACCGATGCTAGCCACGGCTACTCGGGCCGAAGCCTCGAAGCCATCGTAAGCTGCCCGAGACATGAACTTCGAGCACTCTCTGATCCCCATGGACAAGGCCTTGAAGCGCTGCAAGGGTTCCTCGGAGAGACCAGCTGAGAACCCAAAATCTCCTTTGCCAGTTCCCGCAAGTACATGCCCATGTACAGCTAGTAGGTCTGGACACGGCATGACAGCATCGAGCCCTGGTAGCACTTTCTGCCGAGGGCGTCCAGGTTCTGGGCCTCCCAGCCAGGAGGCACCAAGGAGTGCGTCTTTTGGCTTTTCAGCCGTTGCATGGCCGATTCCACAACCATGGAGTTGTGCGGCAGCTGCACATTTTGGAACCCAGGACTCTTGTGGACTCAATAAATGGAATTGACCTGCTTGCTGAGCACCAGCATCGAGGCCAAGGACTCCCACATGCGGAGCATCAGCCATTCCAACATCGGAGGCACCGGTACAGTAAGGGACTCCTTCGGGGGAGAGTCATACTGGAGGGCATCGAGTTCCTCGGCTCGAGGCTCCTCCTCGGCGTCCACAGGGAATGCCAAAGCCTTGGCCATGTCCCTTATGAAGTCTGAAAATCGAGTGTCCTCCGAGGGGACCTATTCTGAGGCTCCGAACCCGGAGAGTCTGATGGGATACACCGGGTTCGGTAGGTGTCTGGGGAGTCTTCCTCCTCAGTCTCCCACGCCGAGTCCTCCGGCCTCGAGGGCTTCGAGCCCGACCGCCCTGATGCCAAGGGTACCGGCGTCAACGACCTCCGTCCCGAACCGGAGGTTGAGGGGGACCTTGGCCAAGGATCGACTCGAGACCTGATTGACTCGAGGATCAGCTCGGCCTCCTGTGTCGAAGCGGATGGACGGGCGAGACTGGCCATCAGTGCCTGCTGCTGCTCCATGAAGGCAGCCATGCTGCTCTCTCTCCAGGGCCGCCAACCTGAGACTGAGCTCAGAAGGCTCCGCAGCTCCCGGCTCAGGTCTCGACGGTATTGGGCCCGACGCCGGCTCTCCCAGAGGAGAGTCCACGAGGACAACAGACATTACCTTGTCCGACGTCTCCGGCTTCTTGCGAGGTTGTTTAGCCGACCGCTTCGACTCCGAGGACCCGGGGAGGTGGTCCAGGCTCCGCAGCCTGGAAC
Source organism: Ichthyophis bannanicus (assembly GCA_033557465.1). NCBI lineage: Eukaryota > Metazoa > Chordata > Amphibia > Gymnophiona > Ichthyophiidae > Ichthyophis > Ichthyophis bannanicus. The sequence continues at coordinate 1,258,867,220 of CM066032.1, read as the reverse complement.
CCGAAGGCCCAGAACCCAAAGGCCCAAGCCAATCAGAGGCATCCAGCGACGACGCCCTCGCGAGTCTTTTCTTCTTCCGGTGTTCCCTGGAGGGAGACCCCCGCTGAGAAGACCCACAACGGTGCTCCAGCTCCAAGTCCTGAGATATCGAGGTTTCCGACGAGGTCCAGGCCCGGGCGGATGCAGACTCAGGAAAAAGCCTGTCACGCTGATGCTGCCTGCTCCTCAAAGATTTTGAAGACATCTTGCCACACAGCCCACAGACCACTGGGTCATGGTCAGGGCCGAGGCATCGGAGGCACCAGTTGTGTGTGTCGGTGAGAGACATCAACTTCTTACACCGATCACACTTTTTAAACCCACTGTTAGCCCTCGGGGGAAAAAGGGCCTCTGCGAGGTCAAACAACCGGGCTGCCAGTGAAAAATAAAAAGAGCGCGAACGCTAGTCACGAAGGACAAAAACAAAAAATAAGACCGGACTCGATAGCGGTGTACTGAGCCGAAGGCGGGAAGGGCAACCGGTGTTGAACCAGGAAGCTGAAAAAATAATTCAACTTTTCTACTTTTTCCACGGTGAAAACGGGACCACGTCCGTTGGGCTCCACGGAAAAAAGAACACTGAGCAAGATGGCAACCTTGGGCGGGAAGGGGACTGTGCATGCGCGATGCAATCCCAAAAGGTTTCTTTGAAAGTTGGGGAATTGCTCCGCACGAGGGCTCCATCTGCGCCGACGTCACCCATATGTGAGGACTGACTTCCTGCTTGTTTCTGGAGAAATATACAATCTTAAAAAGAGCAGTCAGATGCAAAAAAAAGTACATCAGGTATTCCCAAACTTGTCCTTAGAAGCCCACAGCCAGTTGGGATTTTTGGATATGGACAATGGAGATGCATGACTACTGTTATTACTACCATGTTTATAGTTTTACTAGACACGCAGAGACACTAAAATGGTAAAAATTAATTTTACCCGAGATCAAAATTGGAATAGTCTTTTCAGTATTTTAATGTATTGGAAAAGTGCTTTGCGATGACTTCTTTACAGAATTAATAGCCTGTGCAGGTGTTAAGTATCCTCCATTGCTTGTGCTTACTGTTCTTATCACTCAGTCATATGGCGGATAATATTCATTGATGGTCAGCAATGCATTCATTTAAACACCAACCACTACATCTACAGCATAAAGGCACATTTTAGAAAGGTTGTTTATGTGGCGAAAGGGATATGGAAGTGAAAATGCCTGCACATCTATATCCAGGAACAAAAAAAGATCCCAAAAGCATAGGTATTCCAACAAATATCAATAATCAAAAGAATACCATGGATCCCCAACTGCAATCACCATCAAATTTTTGTCGGGCATAAACCGCAAGGTAAAGAGGAAACTCCTCTACACCTCACGCAGTACATACCCCTTTTATTTATTTTTTATTTATTTTATTTTCTACTAAACACTGTCCATGTTATCACTCAAAAACTTCAAAACCAAAGAGAAGTCCACACTTATCTGCTCAGGCACGACGCGCACGTTTCGAAGCAACAAGCTTCTGCTTCAAGTGTTCCCAATGCGAAAGTAGTGTGTTCATTCCTTCAAACTTCCAAAAACGCCGAAAGTATGGCGGGTGACGTCAGGGTTACAAATCAGATAGGCCAATTATAGGAACGCCCATTCTAAGCAAACCAATCACAGAAAGCAGGGAAACCCCACATCACAGGGGAACCCCTACACGGATTGGATAGCGGTTAAAGAGTCAACCAATCAATGTCCTTATTTAATCCAGCAGGAACAATTGAGTTTAATGTGAAGATCCACCGTTGTTCTAGATTTCTCAAATGAGCCATTCGATCTCCCCCCCTCGGATCCCGCGGCACATGATCAACCACTATCCATTTTAAGTGCTCAAACTCATGATGGAAATCAAGACAATGTTGTACCATCGGGGCTGACAGCACAGATTGGCGCAAACGAGATGCATGCTCTCCCAATTGAACCCGTACAGCATGGCTAGTACTTCCCACATATCGCTGTGAACAGGGACAAACTAAAAAATACACTACATAATCATTTCGTGCTGACACGTGTATCCCCTATATGAAATGGGGACTACATCTGTAGATTTAGTTGATTCCTGGGCCACGCTCTTGTACACTTGGACGTAGTATGGTCTTCCATGTGTAAATCAGGCCTTTGCTAAAATGGCCATTTACACGTGTTTGTGATCTGCACAGCAATATGACTGATTATACATGTGTAAATCGCAAATAGGGCTTCTAGAATGACCCCCTTATTCAGCAGTGTTGACTATGCATGTATTACAGTGACTGGCAGTACCAGTATATGATTTGTTGAGGCCTGCTATACAAGTGAATATTGCTGCTATATAGATAATTCTGCTGCTCCACCCTCCTCCTGCTCCTCCACTGTACAAATAGCGTTGGAGAGGGGTAGACTATTTTCAGACAGATACTATTCATACAATGGCTGAAAATACACAGACAGCAGTGTTGTACTTTTACCACTAAACATATATAGTTCTGTTTGAATATTGACCCAATTGGGAAGAGTGGCTCAGTGGTTGGGACAGGTTACCTCAGGCCGGAAGGCTGGGGGTTCAATTCCCACATGGGGACAAGCAACCTCAGGCCGGAGGGATGGCGGTCTCTAGTCCCATAGCCACTCCTTGTGTCCTTGGGCAAGCCACTTAACCCTCCATTGCCTCAGGTACACTTAGATTGTGAGCCCTTCGGGGACAAGGGAATAAAAAAGTACCTGTTAGTATACATGTAAACCGCACTGATTCTAGAGAGCGCAGTATAAAAAATAAATAAATAAAAATAATAGTCAGTAAAAGCAGATAAAGTGTGGTAGGCTATAACCTCAACCTAGGCCTGGATTTCAACCCCCACCTGGGATTAGTGCTGAAAAGAACCAGAGTTTAAGAATCTGCTTTAAACTGCTTTTGAAAGTCCCCTTTCTCCCCCTGAATTATGCTTGAATTGTCCTTGCATTCTCTGAGCTAGAAATGTCCTTGAAGTAGAAATGTAATCATGTCTAAGACTATGCCTTTGTTAGAACAGTTTGAGAAGGGGGAACAGGGAATGGGGCCCAGAGGGTGTTACCGATTGGAAAGGTGTGAGGGGCGTTGGGACCAATAGAAAGTTTGCATCTATCAAATTGTAAAATTGTATATAAGGAATTTGATCCTGTACTTCGTTGCTCAGTCCCTTTTGGACACGCTCCTGTCTGAGCCTGTGCACAATAAATTGGCTTGGACCCTGCAGCTGACTCCTGGTATATTTATTGCATGCACTTCGCTGCTACATTTTCCTGGTGCACTGGCCGGGAAGTGCGAGTAGTGGATGGTATTCAAGTGAATATACCACGTTTTACTGCCTCAAGGTTTGGTCCGGCTGGAACCGTGTCTGGCCGACCGCAGGGGAAACCTCAGGCGCCACCGGTCCTCTTGCATCGGAGAGGATTCCTCCTTGCCTCGGTGGATTACTGGATCCGACCGGCCAACACCTCCGAACCCGAGGGGAGTCCAGGATTCAACCCATGACCTGTTTCTGTACCTAGTACCGGATCCGGTGAGTAGAAATTTCTTTGCTACTCAGTCTGGAATTTTGGAATGAGAGCCTGATCACCTCTCTGGGCGGTCCTAGTATGTCTTGCATGAGTATGCGCAAGACCGAAGCTACCGCCCCTCAGTCAGTCAGTAAGACCTGGGAATTCTGGAATGTGCCGGCATACCTGTCTGTGTTTGAGTGAGAGATCTTGAAAAAGCATCTGGTGTTTGTGTCTCCCTCTGTTTCTAGGGCTGCCCGGACCCCTTACCGGCAGTCCGATCACCCGCACCCTCTGTCTGTTGTCTAACCACGGGTTTCCGTTCTGGTATAATGTAAGATTATTAATTAAGGAATAGTACTGAGAAAAGAAAAAAACCCTCAGGAGTCACTTTAAGGAATTGAGTCTAAGCACAGCACAGCGACGACGAGCTGTCTCAGTGATTTTATTTTTCAGCACAGCGTGAGAGACGGTATCTAAAGCAAGCAGAGGGAGAAGGGATGTGTTTTTCACAAAGCCTGCAGAAAGGAATGTCTCAGTATCCTGGAAAGTTTCAGTATCCTTTAAGTTCTTATTAAACCCTTCGGATCTCCTCAACTGTTTTAGTTATATGTCTGCCCTGCCTGTATTGTTACTTCACCTATACCTGTTATATTAGTTTGCTGATTATATCTCAGCCCTGCCTGTATTTCTACGTCAACTGTTCCTGTTATATTATTATTATTTTTATTTATTTATTTATTCTCTGATTTATGGGGGAAACCTGAATGGCTTAGAGGTCTGAGTACGGACCAGGGGAGGAGGAAAGTGTTTATTTTACAGTTGCTAGAGAGTGAGAGAGTGATTTCTGTGGGATTTGAGAGAGAGAAACCTGAATGAGTGAGAGAGAGACAAAAGTTTTGAACAGCATTTTTGAACAGCATGGGAGGGGGTGTATCTATACTGAGCCTTCTGCAGTGTCTCCTTAAGAAATTTAAGAGGGGTTTCTCTGGTGATTATGTAATTGTAATGACCCCCCAGGTCGATGGGAAGTTTTATGTGAACGGGAATGGCCCCGCGCCTGTCTTTATAGAGTGCACCCAGAGGAACACTGCCACATCGTTCTTTCACGCTGGGAGTTTTGGATTTTGCCGGCATGTCTGTTTGTGTGTGTGTGTGAATGAGAGGTCTTGAAACACAGACCAAGCAAGTGCGGACTCCTGATTAGCGCAGTTCCTGGCCGGGCGACTGCACCCAGGTCGCGAAAAGGAGGAAGCGTTTGGTGTTTGTCTACTGTCATGTAGAAGACCCTTCTGAGCCTATGGAGATAGGGAGAGAAGAGAGTTTCATTTCAGAAACTGACAGGCAGTCAGAGCACATGGCTCAATGTTTTCAAGGAAAAGGTAAACAAAAAGAGTCACGAGCTGAACAGGCACACCCATGCTGTAACGTATCCCCAAGCTCAGGAGTTAATGAGAAACACCTGGTTGGGGGAGGGGCAGAGCTAAGCCCTGAGAAGCAGGATTATAAAAAGTGGTCATTAGATTTGACCAGGGGAAGGAGGAGGAAGGAGGAAGAGAAGGAGCAGGAGTTCCAAGGAAGCTCCAAGGGAGAGACGCCCAGGACAAGAGCAAAGACAAAGGCAAGGGATCCGGCAGGGGATCAAGCAAGGGAGCACGCTGACCAAAAGGAGTCAAGGAGGAGTAAAGACCCAGAAAGCCAAAGCCCAAAAGCCAGGTGTGAGCAGCACAGGGCCGGTGCCATCCAGTAAATGCAGGAGGAAGGAGAAACCTCCTGAGAGGCTGGCTTGGGAAAACTCAGAGGCTCCAGGGAGAGAGACATACTGGCATGAGAATATTTATATGTCTGAGGCAGAAGCTGATAAGCTAAAAGGCAAGAAAACACAACCGGTGTTTGGAACCCTTTCTGACCCAGCAGAACAGAGAATTCCTTCCTCTTTAAAGCAAAAAGGTAGGCTTCACAACTTGTCCAGATTTGAACCTAGTTTTAAAATATTTCCTTGTAGTTGCCAGGAAGTATTAGGCTCCTCAAGCAGCAACTCCAGTATATATGGTACTTTACAGCCCTGCTTGTTAGAGTGCTACACAGGGAAGCCACGTGAAGGCAGAGAAGAAGTTTGTTTTAAAACGCTGTATAGCAGCTTGCAGACACACCCAGCTGACGCTGACTTAGAAGAGATGCAGATAGACTCTGATATCAATGATGTAGCAGATAATCAGATGGATTGCATTTTGTCTCTTGCTGACTATATTGAATCTCTCTGCTGAACAATATATTAAGAAGGCTGGGAAAGCAGCAGAAGAAAAGGGAACATTTTCTTTTGTTATGAGAAGCTGTTTACTTTTGTTTGTACTGAGCACTGCACGTTTTAAAGCCTGAAGCTAAAGAGGCTGGTTACCTTAGTTCCCGAATGTATTCCTCACGCCAGTTATATGGCAACTGTCCTAAGTTTTCCACATGCACTTAATCTTCTTGGAAAGGGAAATAAATCCTTGTCATTTGCCTGAAACCACTCGACTACAATTTCTTCTTTTCTCAGAGGGTAAAAGGGACTACTATTCCCCCAAGGCATTGCAGGAGCAAATGCCATGCCAAACTCCCTGAATTAGGAATCCCCATGCAGACCAACCCTCCGTGCCCTAGGCGCTGGGTTGGCCCCCAGGTGACAAGTGGCGTAGTTGTGAGGATTTTCCGCTTGGAATACAAAGGACATCCCAAATAAAAAAAAAAAAAAAGACATCAGGAGACACCAGAAGTTTGTACAAGGGGAAAAGAAAATTTGCTAAGCTGTTGATGGAGAGCTATCGGAGATTCGCTGGCAAATCGGCCAGGAGGACCAGGATTCAAAGGAAAGACTCCTTTCTCAAGGCTTGAATCTACACTGTGCCAAGGAACAACAGTCCTAAGGATGGATCCGCAAGAAGTGTTGCGCTGGATGTCTAACCAGTTTGAAAAGCAGATGGAGCTGGCTCATCGCACGCAAGAACAGACGGCCGCAGCAATGCATGCCCAGCAAAAACCCCTTGTCGAGTTAATGGAGGCTTTACTGGCAAAGCAGAAGGCTACCGAACAAGCAAGTCCCTCATTGGCTACGGTGGTAGGACCACAAGACTGTGGAGCCTTAGCTTTTGGACAATTAACAACCAATGATGATTTGGACGACTTTATAGAGGCCTTTGAAAGGATTGCAAGGGCTGTCAAATGGCCGCTAGAACAATGGGCAGTGAGGTTCACCAAATCCCTTACAGGGGAGGCTTTAGCTGCTTATAAGGCCATGCCCGCTGCTCTAGAGTCTGACTATGATGAAGTTAAGAAAGCAGTTAAGGACAGCCTAGGATTAACACCATTGTTCTATAAGAGAATGTTTAGGGAGGCTCGGCTGAAGCCTAATGAAACACCTAAAGCATTATATCAAAGGATTAAAGGTTTAGTGTGGAAATGGCTTGTTCCAGAGAAAAAGACTCTTGAGTCTGTGATCGACACTATCGTTCTGGAACAATTCATGGAAGCAGTACCCCCTGAAGTCAAATATTTCCTGATCCTACAAAGTTGCCAGACCACCGCAGAGGCAGCCATCCTTACAGAACACTATTTTGAGGCAGAGTTGGCCGGTAAACCGAAAGGAGGCATTCTGAAAGTGGCTGGGGCAGCCAACTTTGGAAGATCAGAAAAGAGCTTAAGAGCTAATATATCCAGTGCGAATACTGTTGTACCATTGTCAAAAAGAAAATGTTCCCTTTTCTTCTGCTGCTTTCCCAGCCTTCTTAATATATTGTTCAGCAGAGAGATTCAATATGGTCAGCAAGAGACAAAGTGCAATCCATCTGATTATCTGCTACGTCATTGATATCAGAGTCTATCTGCATCTCTTCTAAGTCACCATCAGCTGGGTGTGTCTGCAAGCTGCTATACGGTGTTTTAAAACAAACTTCTTCTCTGCCTTCACGTGGCTTCCCTGTGTAGCACTCTAATGAGCAGGGCTGTAAAGTACCATATATACTGGAGTTGTTGCTTGGGGAGCCTAATACTTCCTGGCAACTACAAGGAAATATTTTAAAACTAGGTTCAAATCTGGACAAGTTGTGAAGCCTACCTTTTTGCTTTAAAGAGGAAGGAATTCTCTGTTCTGCTGGGTCAGAAAGGGTTCCAAACACCGGTTGTGTTTTTCTTGCCTTTTAGCTTATCAGCTTCTGCCTCAGACATATAAATATTCTCATGCCAGTATGTCTCTCTCCCTGGAGCCTCTGAGTTTTCCCAAGCCAGCCTCTCAGGAGGTTTCTCCTTCCTCCTGCCTTTACTGGACGGCACCGGCCCTGTGCTGCTCACACCTGGCTTTTGGGCTTTGGCTTTCTGGGTCCTTACTCCTCCTTGACTCCTTTTGGTCAGCGTGCTCCCTTGCTTGATCCCCTGCCGTATCCCTTGCCTTTGTCTTTGCTCTTGTCCTGGCGTCTCTCCCTTGGAGCTTCCTTGGAACTCCTGCTCCTTCTCTTCCTCCTTCCTCCTCCTTCCCCTGGTCAAATCTAATGACCACTTTTTATAATCCTGCTTCTCAGGGCTTAGCTCTGCCCCTCCCCCAACCAGGTGTTTCTCATTAACTCCTGAGCTTGGGGATACGTTACAGCATAGGCGTGCCTGTTCAGCTAGTGACTCTTTTTGTTTACCTTTTCCTTGAAAACATTGAGCCATGTGCTCTGACTGCCTGTCAGTTTCTGAAACGAAACTCTCTTCTCTCCCTATCTTCATAGGCTCAGAAGGATCTTCTACATGACACTACCTATTTGTTTCTAGGGCTGTACGGACCCCTTACCTGCAGCCCGACTACCCACCCCTACTGTTTGTTGTCATGTACGTCATTATGGGAGGGTCGGAGTCCACGCAAACTCCGTTGAAATGTATGGTCAAGAATTTTAGTAAGGGATTTGCCGGAGACTATGGAATAAAAATGTCTCCGTCCCGATTAGAGATGCTCTGTGATAGGGAGTGGCCAGTACTGGTCACCTTGTGGCCCCATGGGGGTACCTTTGATGTTAGTATCATATCCTTAGTTCACCAAATTGTACAAAAAGCCCACCCTGACCAGTTCCCCTGTATAGATTCCTGGTTAAGTATTTGTGAAAAAGAGCCCTCCTGGATGAAGGGTTGTTATGAGGAACAGTGCAGAATATTTGTAGCAACCACACGGGGGGCCCGGAAGCCTGGGGAAAAGAAACTGCCTGTCTATTCTACCCCAGAATCTCCAGACATTCCGTCCCATCCGCCCCAGTTCCTCTATAGGCCAGTCTCCTCGGCTCCGCCACCATCCCAGGCAGAGCCTGTCCCGGAGGGACCCATCCCTGCAGTTTTACCCCAAGTAACCCCCCAACTGCCTCCACAGCTGGAGGACACACACGCCCTCCCGACCGAAAGCCCCGGCTCCGTTTGGAGTGCTTCGGGTGGGCCACAGTCCACCGATGACTCTGCAAGCAGGGATTCATTTGCCAGTTCAGGGTCACTCACTGCCGTCACCCAATATCATGGAACAGAACCCCGACAGTCCCGACTACCTTATGTTCTCCAGGACCAAGCAGGAAGTCAGTCCTCACATATGGGTGTCATCGGCCGCCGATGAAGCCCCAGCGGAGCATTTCCCCAGCTTTCCATGAAAGCCTTTGAGAATGCAGGCACGCATGTGCGGTTCCCTTCCCGCCTAAAGGTACCATCTTACCTCAGTCTCTTTTTTTCCCGAGAAGCCCACCGGTTAAAAGTAGATTTTTTTCGGCGATTATCGCTATTTTTTCTCCCAGTTCGACGCCGGTTCCCCTCCCGCCGGGTTTGTTACACCGGTATCGAGCCCGATTCTTCTTTTTCTGCACTCCCTCAACTGGTGGCTGCACCCACCCAATCTTCTAAAGGGGGTGCCTTTTCAGATTCCTGGGTACACGGTGGTACTGACCACAGATGCCTCCCTGCAGGCCTGGGGAGCTCATTGTCTAGGCAAGTGCACCCAGGGCCTGTGGTCTCCTTAGGAAGCTGCACAGCAGATCAATCTCCTCGAGCTCAGAGCTATTCAATTAGCACTCAAAGCTTTCTCTCCTACCCTGGCTCATCAATCTGTCCTGGTTCAGACAGACAACCAGGTTGCCATGTTTTATGTGAACAAACAGGGCGGGGCTGGGTCCAGAATCCTTTGTTGGGAGGCTCAGGACCTTTGTTCATTTGCCCTCAAGCACAACATGCTCCTCAAGGCTGTGTACCTTCCAGGCCAGGACAACTACCTGGCCGACAGATTAAGCAGGATTCTGCAGCCCCACGAGTGGCAGCTGCATCCTTCAGTAGTTCAGAAGATCTTCCTAAAATGGGGTCTCCCTTTGGTAGATCTCTTTGCCAGCCCGAAGAACAAGCAACTGCCAAAGTTCTGCTCCAGGCAACCGCATCCTCTGAGAATAGCAGCAGATGCTTTTCTGATTCCATGGTCTCAGGGCCTCCTGTATGCGTTTCCTCCCACTCCCTTGGTGGCCCGAACTCTCTTCAAAATTCTTCAGGACAAGGCCTCGGTCCTGCTGGTGGCTCCCAGGTGGCCGGACAGCCTTGGTTTCCTCTTCTGCTTCAACTGGCGGTGGATCCCCCACTGCCTCTGGGGTTGCAACCCGACCTTCTCTCACAGGAGCAGGGTTCCCTTCTGCACCCCAATCTCAAAGCTCTCAATTTGATGGCCTGGAGGCTGCAAGGGTAGTCTTGGCTCCCTGGGGCCTACCTCAGGAAGTTGAGGAGGTTGTCCTAGCCTCTAGGAAACAGTCCACTAGGAAAACCTATGCTCTCAAATGGAAAAGGTTTTCTGTGTGGTGTCAGCTACGTACAGAGGATCCTTTCTCCTGTACTGTGCCAGTAGTGCTTCAGTACTTACTGCACTTAAATCAGGGACTTAAGTCCAATTCTGTTCGGGTCCACCTCTCAGCTCTAGCAGCTCACCACTCACTGGTGGAGGGACATTCTCTGTCAGGTCACCCCTTGGTGTCCCGCTTTCTCAGGGGCTTGCTTTTGCTCAAGCCTCCAATCCGTCCTCCTGTCCCTGAGTGGGAGCTGAATGTGGTCTTGCAGCAACTGACTGGGCCACCTTTTGAGCCGATGGCTACTTGTCCACTACGCTTCCTCTCTGGGAAGACACTCTTCCTGATAGCCCTTACCTCGGCTAGGCAAGTGAGTGAGCTTCAGGCCCTGGTCTGTGATAGGCCTTACACTAGGATTTATAGGAACAGGGTAGTCCTTCGGACTCATCCAAAGTTCCTCCCAAAGGTTGTATCCTCTTTCCACCTCAATCAGGAGGTGGTTCTTCCAACATTCTTCCCTAGGCCTCATGCTAGCCAGGCTGAAGCAGTCCTGCATACCCTGGACTTTAGGAGGGCCTTATCCTTCTACCTTGACCGTACGCAGGGGCATAGAAGGGCTACTCAGCTCTTCGTATCCTTTGACCACAATAAGTTGGGGTTGGCTGTGTCCATGCGTACCTTGTCCATCTGGGTGGCTGACTGTATCACCTGGGCTTACAAGGCAGCTGACCTTCCTTTGCAGGGTAGGGTCACGGCCCATCGTGTCAGGGCAATGGCTGCCTCAGTGGCTCATTTCCGCTCTGTGCCCTTGGTAGACATCTGCAGGGCTGCAACTTGGTCTTCAAGCCAGACTTTTGCGGCAAATTACTGTCTGGAGAGGGATTCCCGTAGGGACAGTGCTTTTGGCCAGGTAGTACTCCGGAATCTCTTTGAAGTTTAGGCAACTCCTGCCCTCCTGCCCTCTGTTGGGCTACCGGTGGAGGTTGTGTCTGTGAAAAGCCTTTGCTGCTGAGACTAGAGGGAGTTCTCTTGTTCAGCCTGGGTTCCTCGGTAGCCCAGAGATAGGGAGTCACCCATATGTGAGGACTGACTTCCTGCTTGGTCTTGGAGAAAGAGTAGTTACTCACCTGTAACAGGTGTTCTCCAGGAGCAGTAGGAATCAGTCCTCACAACCCTCCCTCCTCCCCTGGGAGTTGCAGTTGTACATAGTTTATTTTTCATTTTTGTGTGCTGTTCTTAGCTATGTCATTTGACTGAGGTAAGATGGCACCTTTAGGCGGGAAGGGAACCGCGCATGCGTACCTGCATTCCCAAAGGCTTTCATGGAAAGCTGGGGAAATGCTCCGCTGGGGCTTCATCGGCGCCGATGACACCCATATGTGAGGATTGATTCCTGCTGCTCCTGGAGAACACCTGTTACAAGTGAGTAACTACTCTCTTTCAGACGTACAACTGCAAGCCAAAGGGATGGTCACATTATGCCGTTGCACCAGGTCCAAGGTCTACGTACTCTTGATGACCACAGGTTGTGGTGGGACCAACTAGTCTCGTTTATGTGCCCTTTTCCACCACTGATTTACTGAACTGGAAGACGCATTATGCCTCCTATACTGAGAAGCCCCAGGATTTGATTGAATTAATGTCTAGTATTATGCAGACCCATCAGTCTACCTGGTCTGATTGTCGCCAGCTCCTGTCCACTCTCTTCAGTACCGAAGAGCGAGCATGAATTGTGCAAGCGTCCACCCGATGGTTAGAAGAAAATCTTGTAGGAGAAGCAGGCCTAGATCCCCGGCAAGCAGCTGCCACGGATTTTTCAAATGATGACCCAAGTGGGATCCAAACAGTGTAGACGGGGCGGCGGCCCTCAATCGGTTCCGCCAAGCCCTCCTGCAGGGCCTGAAGAAAGGAGGCCAGAAAGCCATGAATATTGGAAAAGTATCAGAAGTCATCCAGCGTCCGGATGAGAGCCCAGCGGCCTTCTTTGAACGATTATCTGAAGCCTATAGACTATACACCCCATATGATCCAGCATCCCCGGAGAATTTGCGCATGGTGAATGCGGCCTTTGTGGGTCAGTCCCCGGGAGACATCAAACGGAAACTGCAGAAGCTAGAAGGATTTGCGGGCATGAATGCGGCCCAGTTAATGGAAGTTGCACAGAAAGTGTTTGTGAATCGTGACCAAGAGCGTCAGAAGGAAAGTGAATGTAAGATGAGGAAGAAAGCTGATTTCCTTGCTGCAGCTTTAGTTGAATGACGAGGAGGTTTTCCTAATAGAAGGACCCGAGGACATGGAAGGGGCCGAGGGAATGGCCGGCCCCTGGTAGGCATGAATCGGTGTGCCTACTGCAAGGAAGAAGGACATTGGAGAAACGAATGCCTGCACCGCGACCCTGCCTCCCGGAGGGGAGGTGGGGGCACTGGGAGAGCAGGGGGACGATTCCAGAGTCATGGAGAGACGCTTCATACACAGTTCCAACGAGAAGAAGAAGTAGCTATAGAGGGAGTGACAACCAAAGGGGGCTACAATTCGGTTGAGTACTAGGCCAGACTGAGCTCCAAGTTTTCTCTGGGTCCCCAGGAGCCTATGGTCAATCTGAAAATTGGGGACCAATATATGGACTTTATGGTGGATACGGGGGCCGAACACTCGGTGGTGGCAAAATCGGTGGCCCCTCTGTCTTCCCGATCTATTACTATTGTCGGAGCCACCGGTACTCGGGCCACTAAACCTTTCTTGCAGAACCGCACCTGTGAATTATGGGGACGGAAGATAACACACCAGTTCCTGTACATGCCTGAATGCCCGATCCCCCTCTTGGGCCGAGATATGCTTGCTAAGCTCCAGGCGCAGATATCCTTTGCTGAAGGGAGAAAAATGGAAATGACTCTGAACTCGAAATCTGCTGGCCTAATGGTGTTGACTGTCCCCCGCGAAGAAGAATGGCGGTTCTATAGTACACTTCCGCCCAAGGCAGCCAGTCCCCATATACCCACCAATATTCTGGCTCCGCCCGAGATATGGGCGGAGGATAATCCTCCGGGCCTAGCAAAAAAATGTAGCCCCTGTTCTAGTCACCCTCAAACCAGGAGCGGAACCAGTGCATGTGAGACAATAACTTCTTCTGCGACCAGCAATTGAAGGCATTCATTGTCATCTAATGAAATTATTGAAGTATGGACTTCTAGTGTCAATCACCCTGGAATACCCCCCTCCTCCCAGTCGAAAAGTGATTACCGCCCAGTGCAGGATTTGAGACGAGTGAATAATGCAGTTGTAACCATACATCCGGTGGTACCAAACCCCTACACTCTCCTGGGACTGATCCCCGCTGAGGCTACTCACTTCACCGTCCTGGATTTGAAGGATGCTTCCTTCTGTGTACGCTTAGCACCAGCCAGCCAACTCCTGTTTTCCTTTGAGTGGGAAGACCCTACTACAGGAAGGCGAGGCCAACTCACCTGGACTCGACTACCTCAAGGATTCAAGAACTCGCCTACCCTCTTCAGTGCTGCCCTCAATCAGGACCTTTCAAGTTACTCTGTTACTCCAGGAAAAAGAGTCCTTCTCCAGTATGTGGATGACCTGCTGATAGCCACCAACTCCAGAAGTGAATGCGTGCAAGCCACCAGTGATCTCTTGCACCTCCTGAATGAAGCCGGATACAAGGTCTCAAGGGCCAAGGCTCAGCTGTGCCAAACTGAGGTTAAATATCTGGGATTCCATTTGTCTAGTGGGATTCGGCGGCTAGGATCAGAGCGTAAGGAAGCTGTGTGTCGCATCCCTACCCCAACCACCAGAAAGCAGGTGAGGGCTTTCCTGGGAGCTGCAGGCTATTGCCGAATATGGATACCCAACTTTGCACTGTTGGCAAAGCCATTGTATCAGGCCACCAAAGGAATGGAGCGATCTCCCTTGGAATGGGGACCTGAACAGGATGTAGCTTTCCGATCCTTGAAAGCAGCATTAATGTCCTCACCAGCTTTGGGTCTGCCAGATGTACAGAAACCATTTTGACTATATGTCCATGAGTCAAGTGGAAATACTCTGGGTGTATTGACTCAACCTCTTGGATCCTGGCAGCGACCTGTAGCTTATTTATCAAAACAACTGGACACTGTTGCAAAGGGATGGCTGCCTTGCTTGAGAGCCATTGCAGCTACAGCCCTCCTGGTAGGAGAAGCTGACAAGCTCACTTTGGGTCAGAATCTCCAAGTTACGGTACTGCATTCTGTCCCGACCCTCATGGAACACAAAGGGAATTACTGGTTCACCAATTCATGAATGTTAAAATACCAAAGCATGTTATATGAAAACCCCCGGCTACAGTTGATCATCAGTCAGGCTCTGAATCCTGCCACATTGTTGCCGGTTGACCCAGGCCCCCCTGACCATGACTGCCTGGAAATTATGGACACTGTGTTCTCCAGCCACCCTGATTTAACTGATCTTCCACTGAATAACCCTGAATAACCCTGAATAGACTTTCTTTGTGGATGGAAGTAGTCTTGTCGTCAATGGATGACGCTGTGCTGGCTATGCAGTAGTGACCCTGGACACGGTAATTGAATCGTCAGCTCTGGCCCCAGGAACCTCAGCGCAGAAGGCTGAACTGAAAGCCCTCACTAGGGCACTGATAATAGGGACAGGGCTCCGCTTGAATGTGTACACAGACTAAGTATGCCTTTACCACATTACACACCCATGGAGCCCTGTACAAGGAACGTGGGTTAATAACCTCAGGAGGCAAGTCTATCAAATATGGTCCCACTACTAGATGCTCTATGGGCCTCCAAACAAGTCGCAGTAATGCACTGCCGAGGTCATCAGGCAGGGAAAGGAGAAGTTTCACGGGGAAATAGGTCTGCTGATGCTTCTGCTCGAGAAGTGGCCATAACTGGACAAGTTCCTGCCCCCAATACCCCAGTCCAGGCAGCATTATTTCCGGTACCCCTCAGTGCATGGACGCCCCGATATACCTCCAGAGAGTTAGACTATTTCTGTCAGGAGGAAGGGGGAGTGTTAACAGAGACCGGATGGATAGTGCTACCACCGCTAGTAGGTGGTCAGCCTCCGGGTCCAACTGTAATCCCTGAAGCTTTAGGTCCAGCCTTTGTCCATGCTTTCCACCAAGCCACACATTATGGAAAAACTGCGATGGAAAGAGCTCTTAGACCTCATTTCTGTATCCCGTTATTAGGACCCCTGTCAGCATCAGTAGCCCGTAGATGCTTAACTTGTGCAAAAAACAATGCCCGGCAGGGTCCTAACCAGCCCCCGAGAGTCAAGTCAGTAGGAGTTACCCCCATGGGAAATATCCAGGTGGACTTTACTGAAATGCCACATGCAAATGGATATCGTTACCTGTTGGTCCTGGTTTGTACATTTTCCAGGTGGGTGGAAGCCTTCCCCACCAGGACTGAAAAAGCCAGGGAAGTCACCAAAGTTCTACTCCATGAAATTATTCCCCGGTTTGGTATACCACTAGTTATGGGATTGGACAGTGGTCCCTCATTTGTATCTCAAGTGACTCAGCAGTTGACCCAAGCTCTACAAGTGCAATGGAAATTACATTCAGCTTACAGACCCCAAAGCTCAGGAAAGGTAGAGCGTATGAATCGCACCCTGAAGTCCCAGCTGTCTAAACTCTTCCAGGAGGCTCACCTGAAGTGGCCCCAGGTTCTTCCTATGGCCCTCCTCAGGATACGTTCAGCCCCCACCAAGTCATTAGGAGTTTCCCCATTCGAGATTTTGTATGGGTGACCTCCGCCCATTGTCCAGGGGATAAAGGGGGATATGAATCAGATTGGGGCCGAAATCACTAGACAAGAGCTGTTGGCTCTAGGTTCTGTCTTGCAGAGTCTCCATGCTTGGGTACAAGACCAACTGCCTATCAATCTGACTGAACCACTGCATCCCTTCAAGCCTGGGACCTCAGTGTGGATCAAGGAGTGGAGGAAGGAACCGTTAGCACCTCACTGGAGAGGACCCTACGTCGTCATACTGTCAACCCCTACAGCAGTTAAAGTTGTAGAGCTTGAACCTTGGATCCACCACAGTCGGGTGAAGTCAGCAGCAACCACCGAATCCTGTCTCTGGACTTCAACAGACCACCCCGGATCACCGCTGTGACTTATGCTGCGACGAAAACCGCTGCTGTGAGAATCTACAGCCCTACTCCTGCCACCTACTGGAAGCCAGCAGGTCCACGTACGGCAGAAGCTTGAGGAATCTACAGCCCTACTCCTGTCACCCACCGGAAGCTGACAGGTCTACGTACGGTGGAAGCTGTGGAAGAAGAGAACTTAAGTGAAGAATTTGCAATTTCTAGATAAACTCATTGAGATATTGTAATCATGATATATCTGTGTATCTATGTTGCACTTGCGGTAGCCCTGGGGCCCCTTAGAATGACCACTGATATACCTCCCTTGTATCACATGTTATGGACCAGCCACATGGGCAAATGATGGGTCCTGGGGATACCGCACTCCTGTTTAGGTTTGCAGACTATTGTGTTTGCTGTTTTACTAATGATAGCTATGTGTCTACTCCTTCCATGTTTCCTACCCCTTTGCCTGCGTATGGTCACCTCAATCATTGACAGTACAGTTGAACGAAAGACAGCGGCCAGGGTACTAGCTATGTGGAAGTATCAGGCCTTGCCTCAGGAGGAAGCATCAGTTTAAGAGGGACATGATATGTGATTTTTTCCTCACCCCTTTTTAAGAGGGGTAAGGATAATCAAAGGGGGGAATGTGGTAGGCTATAGCCTCAACCTAGGCCAGGATTTCAACCCCCACCTGGGATTAGTGCTGAAAAGAACCAGAGTTTAAAAATCTGCTTTAAACTGCTTTTGAAAGTCCCCTTTCTCCCCCTATGAAGTTTGTACAAGTTCATTATGCTTGAATTGTCCTTGCATTCTCTGAGCTAGAAATGTCCTTGAAGTAGAAATGTAATCATGTCTAAGACTATGCCTTTGTTAGAATAGTTTGAGAAGGGGGAACAGGGAATGGGGCCCAGAGAGGGTCACCGATTGGATAGGTGTGAGGGGCGTTGGGACCAATAGAAAGTTTGCCTCTATCAAATTGTAAAATTGTATATAAGGAATTTGCTCCTGTACTTCGTTGCTCAGTCCCTTTTGGACACGCTCCTGTCTGAGCCTGTGCACAATAAATTGGCTTGGACCCTGCAACTGACTCCTGGTATTATTTATTGCATGCACTTCGCTGCTACAAAAGAACATATAGCCCTGCGAGCTGAGCTGGTGTATTTTTGACAGACACTTCCTTTGACTGCAAGCCCTTCCTTACAGCTTTGAATACAATGTAGTGTCACCCCACTAAATGTAATCCCAACGTGTGTAGCCCACCACCTTGATTGAAGGAAAAGGTGGTATATAAATATGGATAAATAAATAAATGTCATAACCCTGACTGCTGTTCGTTCAACTCCACAAATGCTACAGTATGAGATATTCATTTGGATTCAATGCAGGGCCGGCACAACCATTACACAAACTAGGCTTTCACCTAGGACAGCAGCTTCTGGGGGTAGCAAAGAGCAGGGCATTCAAAGCTAAACAATATATTTTGACAGCTGCAGTTGGGATGTGTGTAAAGTTTAAGGTTTGCCTAGGCGGTGTCAACACCTTGAACCTACTCTAGGGCCAACTCTGATTTAGTGCCATTGAACTACAGGTTTTGGGTCCTGTTCAATGTGCTGCTCTAACTCTCTGCCTTGAGCATTTTTTGGCCTTTCTGATGCTGCTTCCATGTGCACTTTATACATATGCATAAAAATGCGTAGGACCAATCAACTCATTTAATGAAAAAAGGCAGTTGCTTTGTGATGTTTTAGCCTTTTAAATATTGTGCCTTTAAGCTTTCTTCTAAAACTAGCTCAAAGGAAAACCTATCTCCTCCAGAGATGATCCATCCTATCAATGCTACCATGGTAAGTCAAAACAGGTGCTAAGCTATATAATAGGCACAGATAAAGTGCTATGAAGACCATAAATTTAGGATAAAGTCTAACTAAATTCCTTAATTTGAACTGCTTAGTCAGTTACCGGAGCTTAAAGAGCTTAGATATGTTTAAAGAGAAAATAAGAAAGAGGGGAAAGTTGCAAAAGAAAATAAGGACCTGGAAAAGATAAATAGATGGCCGATAAAATGACAGGTGTACAAGATTAAAAGACAGGAGCAGTAAGCCTTGGTTGAAGGGAAAAACTCAGCTGGTATAAAGGACCAGGCCTTCAGCATGTCAACTTCATCAGCAAAATAACAGCATTAAGGTTTCATTCCTGGTAAAACTGACAATGCTATGACTGAATTCAAGGGGCCTCACTAAAACTAACCACAGTGCATCCCCTGTAAGGGCTGGAGAGCCCACCTTCCCTGCTTCTTCTTGTTTAGCTCTGTTTTTACAGGTGTGCAGAATTTAGCGTTTGCCTTGATCACTGACCTCAGCTCCAAAGCATACTTAATGCTGATAATAACTGCGGGATAACTGGAGGATCAGGCCAAAATCTGCTTTCCAAAAGACTTACAAGTTGTGCCACATTCATGCTCATATCTCTCTCAAAAAAATCTGGAATTTCCTCATACTTGCCAGTCTCATAATCTTCTACAGGTCACAAGAATTTTTTCAAACTGTATCATTAACATTTCTAATAAATTGTTCCTGACAGTGTTTAATACAGGTTTATATTATATCTCAGGATCTTTCATATAAATGCACCTTAAATACCTGGTAGTCATAATGAGAAATACAGTGAAATGCAATAGAAAAGAAGCAAAATCAATAGGAGAAGCAGGGCCCTATGCTCCCGGGGAGCCTCTTAAAGGGACCATGGAGAAAATTCCTGATACATTACAACCATACATCACCTTCCACCAATAAGTACAGAGCTGAAAGATTCCATCAACTGATAAACAGATTAATATGAATAAAATACAGCCTCTAACATGCCTTATGCAAATGCTATATTATTATTAAGTGCCGTCGAATCAGTGTCAACTCACGGCGACCTTCTGGATAGTTGTCCTAAACTGTGTTGGGTCTTCAGTCAGGCAGCTCCTTGTTGACAGATGACACCCATAGCTGCTATTATTGTATCGATCCATCTCATTGCTGGCCTTCCTCTATATGATTGGCATCTCAGAGACATGGTGGAAGGAGGACAACCAATGGGACACTGTGATACCTGGGTACAAACTATATCGCAATGTTAGAGTAGATCAAATTGGTGGAGGGGTTGTACTCTATGTTAGAGAGAGAATTGAGTCACATAAGATTAAAGTTTTGCAGGAAACAAAATACTGTACACTGTAGAATCTCTATGGATAGAAATTCCATGTTAAAAGGGGAAGGCGATGGCAGTGGGGGTGTACTACTGACCCCCTGGCCAGAATGAACAGGTGGATAATGAAATGTTGAAAGAAATCAAAGAAGCTACCAAATGTTACAATACAGTAATAATGGGTTGTCAACCTCCTCCTGCAGCTTGGAGACTGGTACGTCAGAATCATGATATCACTGGATATAGCCTGCTGCCCTCTCTCTTCTGTCCCAATGTAACCAGTCTCCATGCAGCAGGAGGACCTTGGCGAGCCTTGTTAGGGGCTCTCTGGAGAAACAGATAAGGAGTTAAGGGCTAGTATAGTGTAGTTGGTTTGGTTTTGGATTTGGGGTTTTTTTGGTCTGTTAAAAAAAAAAAAAAAAAAAGAGGCAGAAGAATTTTATCCTGCATTGAATTTTGCCATTCTTACTCACTGTTAAAAAAAAAAAAAAAAGAAGGACATATATTTGAGGTATTGGTGTAATTTGCAGGACATCAGGTTCTCTCGCCCCCGGACGTTTCGGGGGAGAGCCCCTTGTCGTTAGTGTCTGCCTCTCGGACCGCGGGGCTGAATTTTCGCGGCTCCGGGGGACAAGACAATGGCCGTGTAGCTGACTGGATATCCGGTAGTACGGTACGTTGGTTTTAGACAGACAAGAAGCAGCGCAGACCTGACCGGTAAGCAGGCACCGGTTTCAGGCTGTAGCGGAAGGGGGGGAGTCTCGGTACGGAGCACGGGGCTTTATCCTCGGGTTTGGCGCCTTTTACCTTTCTCCCTCAGGGCTCTGGGTGGCCATTTTCCTAGCCGCAAGGAGACCGCGTGGCTGACAAGCAGTTCGCTGGGGCGCTGGGCTCTCCGTGGCGTTCGGGGGGGCGCATCTTTATTTTCTTTTGTTTATTTCTTTGTTTGTTTCGTTTATAGTTTTCTTTTGCTGTTTTGCCGCGAAACGGACTTTTTCGCGGGGGGGGGGAGGACGTTACAAGGAGTTTCCTCCTCGCGAGGGGGGGCCGTTCGTAGGCTGTTTTCTCGGGTTCGGAGCTCTCTAAGTCCTGGGACTGCAGTTTAATTTTAGGTTCTGGGAAGTTAAAAAAAAAATACTAAAATAAAATAAATATTACTCATAAAAAGAGAGGAATATAGCAAAGCCTACAAGGCATTGAGGGCTCTGGCTAGTCCTTTTTCTTTGACAGTGCTATGACGGGTCGTGCACAGTGTATTGTCTGTGGGACCCGAAGGGGCACAGTAGCTGAATTAGGGGTGTGCCTTGGCTGTGCAACCCTTTCTTCAGCTGAGGAGCAGCAAATGGATGTTAAGGAAGCCTCAAATGCGCAGGAGGCGTCGTTGGGGGCGCCAGAGGTCTTTCCACAGCCTTCTCCACAAGGTCAAATGTTGGAAGACGTGGCAGAGCCTTCGGGAGCTCTGCTGGGGGTGCAGTCTACGGGCCTCGGGGAGTTTACTCCTGAATTTATCTTGTTGATGCATCAAGCTTTCTGTTTGAGGTGTCAGGGTACGTTCTCGGGATCCCCAACGCCCTCCGGATCTTCCCAGCTGCCGCAAGCGGGTGATGAGAGAGGCGAGGATCCACCAGCGTCTAAGAAGCCAAGGATGCGTCCTTATGCGGCGGCGCCGGAGGCTGAGTGGCCGGATGGAGAGGAGATTGATTGGGACCCGGAGGACGGGGTGCAGGATCTTGAGGAAGGTGAGATTCCTGAGCCAGAGGATCAGTCTAAGATCATTCGAGTCTTCCGTCGGGAAGAGCTACCCGCGTTGATCAAGGAGGCTATGCAGATGCTGAATCTTTCCACTCAGACTCCAGCGGAGGAGGCAGTGGAGGATCCGGTCATTCAGGCAGTACGGCAGACGTAGGTGGTGTTTCCTGTTCACAGGGTGGTGGACAGAATGATCCAGGAAGAATGGGACCGGCCTGAGACGGGGCTTCGAGGTATTCGAACTATGAACAGGCTTTATCCGCTGGCAGACAAGGATAGGGACCGGTTCAAAGGGCCCCGGGTGGATGCGGTAGTGTCGGCGGTGACAAAAAAGACTACTATCCCAGTGGAGGGCAGCGCGGCTTTAAGAGATGCCCAGGACCGTAAGGTGGATGGTTTGCTGAAGCAGACTTTTGATACAGATTCGCTGTCTTTGCAGGCGTCCATCTGTGGAGCTTGGGTAGCTAGAGCGCGTTTGCATTGGGTTCAGAGACTTAGTCAGTCCCCGCACTTAGATAGCGAAGAGATTAAGGAGCTGGGTCGCCTTGAGTCCAGTACGGCGTATCTGGCTGATGTACATTATGATTTAATTAGGGTGCTTGCCAATAGTACGGCGTCTGTGGTGGCGGCCCGCAGGTCAGTGTGGCTACGGAATTGGGCAGCGGACGGCCCTTCCAAATCTCGCCTTAGTAAGTTGCCGTTTAAGGGCGGATTGCTATTTCGGGAGGACTTGGATAAGTTAGTCAAGGACCTAGGGGAGTCCAAGGCGGGTCGGCTGCCGGAGGATAAGCCTAAACAAGGGAGGTCCAGTCTGGGTTATCGTGGTCAATTTCGAGATGTCCGTAGATTTCGTGCTTCACGGTTCGGGAGTTTTCAGCGTGGCCGATTCCTCTCTCGAGCCCAGGGTTTCCGTGGATTTCGCGGAGCCAATAGAGGTTTCTCGGCAGGATCCGCTTCCGCGACCCATAAGTCCCAATGATGTGAGGTGGGTCTCGGCGGAGGGACCTCCCATAGGAGGGTGGTTGCGGGAGTTTCTCTCCGCTTGGACCCACATTACCTCCGACCAGTGGGTGTTGGAGATTATTCGACAGGGGTACGCGCTGGAATTGGCGTGGCCGGTAAGAGATTCTTTTGTCATGTCCCCTTGCAGGGGTCCAAAGAAGGCCCTGGAGATTCGGGGGACTTTAGAGCGGCTTATCCACTTAGGCATGGTGGTAGAAGTGCCGAAAGACAAGTACGGCGTGGGTCGCTATTCCATTTATTTCGTGGTGCCAAAGAGGGGCGGAATGTTACGGCCCATTTTAGATCTGAAGGCAGTGAATCGTTGTTTGTGGGTTCCGCATTTCCAGATGGAAACCTTGCGCTCGGTCATAGTGGCGGTGCGTCAAGGGGGGTATTTGGCGTCTCTGGATCTTTCGGAGGCCTATTTGCACATTCCTATCCGGGATGCCCATCAGAAATTTCTGAGGTTCGCTCTGCCCTGGGGGCACTTCCAGTTCCGGGCATTGCTGTTCGGTCTAGCGACGGCGCTGCGAACATTCATCAAAATCATGGTGGTGGTGGCGGCGGCATTGCGGAAAGAAGGAATTCTGGTGCACCCATACCTCGACGATTGGTTGATTCGAGCCAAGTCCGAAGCAGAGAGCGTTCGGGTAACGAACCGAGTAGTGGAGTTCTTGCAAAGCCTTGGTTGGGTGGTAAATCCAGCCAAGAGCCGTCTGAAGACCTCCCAGGATCTAGAATACTTGGGGGTCCAATTTGACACGAAGAAAGGACAGGTGTTTTTACCGTACAAGAGAGCTCAGGCCCTGCGAAAGCTCGTGCGTCAGTTCCATTCCGTGCCGGCTCCGTCGGCTTGGTCGTATCTTCAGGTCTTGGGGACGATGGCGGCAACGTTGGAGGCGGTGCCATGGGCCAAAGTGCATATGCGGCCTCTTCAGCGTGCGCTTCTTTGCCGCTGGTCGCACCAGTCGGATCTTTTGAGCGAACGGCTGCCATGCCCAATCAAAGTCAGGCAGTCCCTGCAGTGGTGGCTCCGTCCGTCTTCTCTTTCAGCTGGCATGCCACTGGAACAGCCAGACTGGATCCCTTTGTTGACGGATGCCAGCTTGGCGGATTGGGGAGCACACTGCAGGAACAGGTTCGCGCAGTATGGTTGCCTCAGGAGGCGTCCTGGTCGATCAATTGGTTGGAGCTGCGAGCCGTGCGTTGAGCACTGGTGGAGTTCCAGGACGAGGTGGTAGATCACCCGGTTCGGGTGCTCTCCGACAACTCGGCAACGGTGGCCTACATCAACCGTCAGGGTGGCACGGGGAGTTCGGCCATGGAAGAGGAAGCGGACATGTTGTTCGCTTGGGTAGAACAGTGGCTGACGGCGATCTCAGCGACGCACATTGCGGGGAAGGACAATGTCATGGTGGGCTTCCTCAGCAGAGTGCAGGTGGATGCGGGGGAATGGGAACTGCATCCCGACATCTTTGCGCAAGTAGTGGCTCGCTGGGAATTACCCGTAATGGATCTGATGGCGACCTTCCGGTCGGCGAAAGTCAGCCGGTTTTTCAGCAGAAGGTGAGAAAGAATGTCGGAGGGCATCGACGCCCTGCTGCGTCCGGGGCCGACTGCGGGGCTTCTATAATCTTTCCTCCGTGGGCGTTGATAGGACGGGTGGTACAAAAGATCAGAGCTCATCCAGGAAGGGTTCTCCTTGTAGCGCCCGACTGGCCGAGGCGGCCATAGTATGCGGATCCGTGCGTCTTTGACGGGTGGCTGTGGAGGTTGCCGGCTCAGTCAGACATGCTGTTGCAAGGTCCCCTCCACATGCCGCAAGTGGATCGGTTCTCGCTTATGGTCTGGCCATTGAGAGGGCTCGGCTGAAGAAAAAGGGCTATTCCACGGCGGTCGTGGCTACGTTGCTTAGAGCACGGAAACAGTCTACTTCCTTGGCTTATGTGCGAGTCTGGCATGTGTTTGAAGATTGGTGTTCGCGTCGTCAAATTCGAGCGGCCACGGCGGACCTTCCTGCAATCTTGGGGTTTCTGCAGGACGGGTTTGATAAGGGTCTTGCAGCTAGTTCCTTGCAGGTACAGTTGGTAGCGATTTCCTGTTATCAGGGCAAGGTTAAGGGAGTGCCGCTCGGGACCCATCCCAATATAGGTCGGTTTCTGAAGGCGGTGTCGCAGATGAGGCCGTCGCATAGGGTGTTTATTCCACCGTGGGACCTTAATCTCGTGTTGGCAGCGTTGTCTAAGTCTCCCTTTGATCCATTGCTTCGGGCGACGGTAAAGGACGTGACCCTGAAAACGGTGTTCTTGGTGGCTATCTGTTCAGCTAGGCGTATTTTGGAGCTGCAAGCATTGTTGTGTAGGGCGCCGTTTTTGTTTTTTTCTCGGGAGAAGGTAGTGCTACGTCCTGTTCCATCATTTTTGCCTAAGGTGGTGTCTCCTTTTCATTTGAGCCAGGAGGTTTGTTTGCCAGTTCTCTGATCCCGGGGAGGCGGCAATCTGGATGACAGTCTGAGGCGTCTGGATATGAAGAGGGCTTTGCGTCGCTATTTGGCAGTGACTGAGTCTTTTCGTAAGTCGGATCGATTATTCATGCTTTTCGGAGGTGTGCACAAAGGAGAGGTGGCGGCTAAGGTGTCAATTGCCCGGTGGGTCCGGGAGGCGATCGCCTCCGCTTATTTGCTTCAAGGTAGGACCGTGCCTGCGGGGTTGAGGGCGCATTCTACCAGATTGCAGGCGTCGTCGTGGGCGGAACACAGTTTGGTTCCGCCGGGAGACATTTGTAGGGCGGCAACTTGGTCATCTCTGCATACCTTTGTAAACATTACCGTCTTGACGTCACGGCGGTGTCTGATGCCCGTTTCAGTTCAGCGGTGCTGAGTGCTGGCTGGCGGGGTCCCTCCCAATGAGTACTGCTCTGGTACTTCCCAGAGGTAGAGGACTGAACTGGAGGAATGATAAGGAAATGATAATTACACTTACCTGGTAATTGTAGTTCCTTGAGTGATGACAGTTCAGTCCTCCATCCCGCCCAGGGTTTGTTCAGGGCGGGGGGGGGGGGGGAAAACGGTGGTTTCAACCAAGAAGAATACTATTACAGGTGAGTCTGTCCGTAATTGCAGCGACTGTTCGCTGTTTTACGTGTGGTTTGTGGTAGGGCTGTGAAGGGTGTAAGAAGGCCTTACCAGAAGGAGTATGTAGTTATAAAAGTAGTTAGGCTAATTTTTATTTGTTGATATTTTTACTACTTATTTGTTGCTCCTTTGAGTCTGCTTTGTTAGTAGTTTACACTGGGACAGAAGAGAGAGGGCAGCAGGCTATATCCAGTGATGTCATGATTCTAACATACCAGTCTCCGAGCTGCAGGAGGAGGTTGACAACCCAGAGGTAGAGGACTGAACTGTCGTCACTCAAGGAACTACAATTACCAGGTAAGTGTAATTATCATATTTCAATTACTGTGGTATCGACTGGGTCAGTGTCACAGCAGTACATGTTAGGGAGATAAAGTTTCTAGATGAAATAAGTGACTGCTTCTTGGAGCAGCTGGTTCATGAGCTGACAAGAGGGCAAGCTATTTTGGATCTAGTCCATAGTGGAACACAGGCTCTGGTGCAAGAGAAGGGTTTTGGGACCACTTGGCAATAGTGATCATAGCATGGCAAGGAAATCCACAGTACTACCTTTTAACTTTCAAAAGGGAGAATATGATAAAATGAGGAAAACAGTTAAGAAAAAACTAAAAGGAGCAGCTGCAAAAGTTAAAGATTTATATCAAGTATTTGCATTGTTTAAAAGTACTATCTTGGAGGCCCAGAACAAATGTATTCCACACTTTAAGAAAAGTGGAAGGAAGGCCAAAAAACTGCCAGGATGGTTCAAAGGCGAGGTCAGAGAGGCTGTTGCCAAAAAAGCATCTTTTAGAAACAGAAAAAGGAGCCAAATAACGAAAAGAGGAAATAACATAAGGATTGGCAAGTTAGATGAAAGGCATTGAGAAGGCAGGCAGAGAGAAGATTTGAAAAAAGCTTGCTGTGGAAGCAAACATGCATAATAAAAATGTTTTCAAGTACATTCTTACAAAAAACCTATGAGAGAGTCAGTTGGATCATTGGATAACAGAGGAGTAAAAGGGGTGGTAAGTGAGGACAAGGCCATAGTGAAGAGGCTGAAGAAGATGTAGGGAAGTTACTCATGCCTGAAATGGTATATAAAAGTGATGTATCGGAAGAATTGAAAGAAATATTGATAAACCGGGAAGATGTATTACAACGTTTGATAAACTGAAGAGTAGTAAATCATCTGGATTGGATGGTATACATACAAGGGTGTTGAAAGAACTGAAATATGAGATTGCAGACCTACTACCCTCATTTAAAACATTTAAGGCAAATCTAAAAACCCATCTCTACTGTCTAGCTTTTGGCCTCTCTCCACCCCCCCCCCCCCCCGCGCCTCTTTTCACCACCCCCATGATGTTGTTTTCCCTTGTTTCTGTTACTATAATCTAGCCTCAACCTTTTACTCTTCTCTCTTCTTTCCCATCACACTATGGCGTTCTTTTCCTAATTTTCTAAGCAGCCTTTTGTATATTGTAAACCGCTCAGAGGCTATTGTGATGGGCGGTCTATTAAGTTCCCAATAAACAATAAACAATACTATTAGTAATATATCATTATAATCAACTGTAATACCTGGAAGAATGGCCAATGTAATGCCAGTTTTTAAAAAGGGTTCCGACCTACAGACTGGTAAGCCTGACGTTAGTATCTGACAAAATGGTAGAAACCATTATAAAGAATAAAATTACCGAACATGTAGATAGTCATGGTTTAATGGGAGAAAGCCAACATGAATTTAGCCAAGGAAAGTCTTATCTAATTAATCTGTTATATTTTTTGAAGGTGTGAATAAACAGGTAGAAAAAGGTTAGCCTGTTGATAGACTGTATCTGGATTTTCAGAAAGCCTCTGACAGGGTCCCTCATGAGAGAGGTTTACGGAAATTAAAAAGTCATGGGATAGGGGGAGGTATACTATTGTGGATTAGGAACTGGTTAAAAGATATAAAAGAAAGTGCAGAGCTAAATGGACAATTTTCTCAATGGCTAAAGGTGAACAGTGAAGAACCCTAGGGCTGGGCCTGCTGCTTTTTAACATATTTATTATAAATGACCTGGAAATGGGAATAAGGAGCGAGGGGATCAAGTCTGCAGATGACACAAAATTATTCAAATTTGTTAAAATACAAAAGGATTGTAAAAAACTACAAGAGAGTCTTGATAAACTGGAAGACTGGACATCCAAACAGCAAATGAAATTTAATGTGGACAAGTGCAAAGTTATGCACCTAGGAAAGAACAATCCAAACTGTGGTTAGACGATGTAAGGTACTACACCTTAGAAACCATCACCCAGGAAAAAGATTTAGGCATCATGGATAATACCTTGAAACCCTCCACCCAATGTGCAGCAGCTGTCGAGAATAAAATCAAGGACTGCACCTTGAATATTTTGTGCAATTCTTGTCGCCATATCTTAAAACGGATATAACAGAATTAGAAAAGGTACAGAGAAAAGCAACAAAAATTGTGAAGGGGGTGGAAGGATACCCCTATGAGGAGAGGCTTAAAAGGTTAGGATTCTTCAGTTTGAAAAATAAATGACTGAGGGGAGAAATGATAGAGGTCTGTAAATTAATGAATGGACTGGAATGGGTAAACTTAGATCAGTAGTTTACGCCATCAAAAAGTAGAAAGACTAGAGGACACACAAAGAAGCTACAATGTAACCCATTAAAGACATTCCTAACAGGGGCTATACATTTCAAACAAAGAATTTTTGTTTTTTTGTTTGTTTGTATTTAAAATTGCTAGCTCTCTGACTGGGAGCTCTTAAAAGAGTTTTGGTACTTTTTAAAACAAAGTTACATTCTTTTTGGTGCTTTTAGTTTAAAAGAAGAAATATTTTCTTTAGTGGGGTAGGTTTAAAACTCTGCTTTGGTAACTTTCTCAGCACCTAATCAGGAGTTAGTTCCCTCCCTACCCCCCTCAACTCCCACCCACCCCTTAGTGAGCAGTCTTGCTTTATAGGGCACCTCCCCAATTAACAAAACACAGGGATTTGGAACAACATATTTTGAATATAAATAAAGAGATTTAACTGTTTTTTCTCTGAAAGGGAAGCTGGGAAACTGGCTGGTACATTAGGTAGATCTCTCTTGCTTTAACAGATAGCTAAGCTCCACGAACAGAACAATGGCTGGGAAAAATAGTATCGCTAAAGCTGTTGCCCCCATTACAGCTTCTGCCTCTGTCCAGACAGAGGTCCCAAAAGCCAGTTGCAGGACCTGTTCCATGTGCAGGGTGCCTGCATGCTGAAGCTCTCAGGAAACAAGTGGAGGAACTCAGAGAGGAGGTGGCGAGGCTGAGGAGCATTCAAGACAGTGAGAAGTACATTGATGAGATGCTTCTTGCAGCAACCAAGCTCTCCAGCAGAGAAGATAGGTGCCTACAGAATGACGAAGGTTGGACACAAGTCACCTGCAGAATCATCAATCCAACTTCTCCAGCCCTTGAACTGAAGAACCATTATGCAGCCCTGGAAGTGGAGTAGGTGAAAACAGCCCTGGAAAGGGAAGAACCAGAGCTCAAGTACCCCAAAGTTGCAGAATCAGTGACCACAAGGAAGTGAAGGGTAGGGGTGGTTGGTGACTCTCTTCTGAGGGGTACTGAGGCATCCATCTGACGACCAGACTTGATGTCCAGAGAGGTATGCTGTCTGCCTGGTGCCAAAATCCAAGATGTTATGGAGAGTTTGCCGAGACTCATCTAGCCCACTGACTATTACCCAATGTTGCTAATCCATGTCGGAACAAATGATACTGCCAGGTATCCCTCTGAGTGTATCAAAAGTGACTTCATGGCTCTTGGACAGAGGGTGAAGCAGATGGGTGCTCAGGTGGTATTCTTTTCAATCCTCCCTGTTGAGGGTAAAGGCCAAGGCAGAGAGGCTCACATCCTGGAGATGAATGCATGGCTGCGTGGATGGTGTCATCAGGGATGCTGTCCCAAGGGTTGCAGAGCAGGGATGGCGTCAATCGGTCCAAGAAAGGTTGACGCGTCTTCAGTAGTAGACCAGCTAATCTACTGAAGAGGGCTTTAAACTAGATTTGTTGGGGATGGGTGAAGAATGCCCCCAGGTAAGTGAAACATTAAATACCTTTATGGAAATGGTTAAAAGGGGTAACATATGGAAAGCAGTGTATATAAATGCCCGTAGCATGGGAAATAAAATCCCTGATGTTGAAGCTTTGGTGGGATCTCCCTCACAAGACGAAGAGGTGGACAGTTAATTGAAGACATACGCAGTATTGCTAGGAAAGGGGAAGTGCTACTGATAGGAGATTTCATTATGCTAGATGTTGACTGACACATTCCTGCTGCAGTATCATCTAGAAGTAAGGAGATCCTGGATTCTCTACAGGGAGAACTATTCAGGCAGTGGTAACAGACCCCACACGTGAAGAGGCCATACTGGACTTGGTGCTTACCAATGGTGAAAGTGTTTCTGATGTTATAGTGGGAGATCATTTTGCATTCAGTGATCACCAAATGGTATGGTTCAGTATTAGGACTGCGGCTGATAGAATCCATTCAAAAGTGAGGGTCTTAGACTTTAGGAAAACTAACTTTGCCAAGATGGGCCAATATCTCAGGGAGTCATTAGCGGGATGGGATCAGCTGGGGGATGTAGAAAAACAGTGGGCAAAACTGAAAGGGGATATTTTAAAGGCAACCGACCTTTTTGTTAAAATGGTAAATAAAGATAAAAGGAAAAGGAGACCGCCATGGCTTTCGAAAAAAGTAGCTGAAAAGGTGAAGAAAAAGAGGGAGGCCTTCATGAAATACAAGAGATCACAGAGAGAGGAAGACAGGCATCTATATTTGGAAAAACTTAGAGAAGCTAACAAAGTAGTCAGGAAAGTAGCAGGAAAGCAAAGATTCAGAAAGAGGAGGAAAGAGCCAATGCAATAAAATGGGGGGATAAGACATTTTTCAGAAATGTTAGTGAGAAGAGGAAGGGCAAAAGTGGTATTGTCAGACTCAAGGGTGAAGGGGAGGAATATGTAGAAGCTGATTAGGATAAAGCAGAATTGCTTAACAAATATTTCTGTTCTGTATTCACAGATGAAGAACCAGGAAGAGGACCTCAGAAAACACCCACAAACAGGAACAGAAGCAAGGAGCATCTTGAACAATTTTCAGAAGACTGTGTTTGTGAGAAACTAGCTCAAATTAAAGTAGACAAAGCGATGGGACCGGATGGGATATACCCTAGAATACTGAGGGAACCTGGGGATGTTCTAGCAGCTCCACTGACTGATCTTTTCAATGCCTCGTTGGAGTCAGGAGTGGTGCCAAAAGACTGAAGAGAGGCTCATGTGGTGCCTTTACACAAAAGCGTAAGTAAGGATGTGGTTGAAAACTAAAGGCCGGTTAGTTTAACTTCAGAGGTGAGTAAATTATTGGAAACACTGCTCAAAGAGAAAATAGTGAGGTTTCTGGTGTCCAGCAGATTACAGGATCCGAGGCAGGTCTTGTCAGACAAATCTGATTGATTTTTTTGACTGGGTGACCAGGGAATTGGACCGAGGGAGAGCTCTAGATGTGGTGTATTTAGATTTCAGTAAAACTGTTCCTTACAGGCGACTTATAAACAAACTGAGCAACCTAGGGATGGACCCTAAAGTTACTGCTTGGGTTAGAAATTTGTTGAGTGGGAGGTGACAAAGGGTACAGGTAAATGGAGCTCACTCTGAGGAGAAGGAAGTTACCAGTGGTGAGCCCCTGGGATCTGTCCTTGGTCCGATTCTTTTTAACATCTTTGTTAATGATATAGCAGAAGGGCTGTCGGGTAAGGTTTGTCTTTTTGCGGATGATACTAAAAACTGCAATAGAGTAGACACCCAGGAAGGTGTAGATAACATGAGGAGGGATCTAGCTAAGCTTGAAGAATGGTCTAGAATTTGGCAGCTGGGATTTAATGTTAAAAAATGAAAGGTCATGCATTTGGGCTGCAGCAATCCAAGGGAGCAATATAGTATAAGGGGTGAAGTACTTTTGTCCACTAAAGAAGAGCAGGACCTAGGCTTGGTTGTGTCTGATGATCTTAAAGTAGTTAAACAGATAGAAAAGGCAACAGCAAAAGCTAAAAGGATGCTTGGGTGCATATGGAGAGGAATGGCTAGCAGAAAAAAAGGAGGCGATAGTCTTTGGTGTGACCTCATTTGGAGTATAGTGTGCAATTCTAGAGACCGCACAGGATGGAGTCAGTACAGAGGGTGGCTACTAAAATGGTTAGTGGTCTTCATTATAAAGCATATGAGGACAGACTTAAGGATCTTAATATGTACACCTTAGAGAAAAGGCGGGATAGAGGTGATATGATTGAGATGTTTAAATACCTCCGTGGCATAAATGCACAGGGGGAGAGCCTCTTTCGATTGAAAGCAAGTTCTACTATGAGGGGACATGGGATGAGGGTGAAAGGGGATAGATTCACGAGTGATATGCGGAAATATTTCTTTACGGAAAGAGTGGTGGATCCATGGAATAGTCTCCCAGTGGAGGTGGTAGAGATGAGGACAGTATCTGAATTCAAAAAAGCATGGGACAAACACAGAGGATCTCTAAAGGAAAAAAGGGGACTGTTGTTGTTGATATGGAAGGACAGACTAAATAGGCCATGTGGTCTTTTTCTGTCGTCATTTTTCTATGTTTCTAAGAGAAAATATTTTTTACTCAATGTTTATTTATTTATTTAGACAGTTTTGTATACCACCTTATCCTTCAATCAAAGTGGTCACAACACAATTGGGGGATACATTTAACATGAGGGGATATGAGACACATACACTAATATCTACAGGGAACATGTAATGTTCCCTGTGTTAATCAAACTCCAGAATTCATTACTGGAAGATGTAGTAAAATCTGTTAGCATACAGTAGCTGAGTTTAAATTGGTATGGACAAGTTCATGGAATAAAGATCCATAACCATCATTAAAGAGGACCCTGAAAATCCACTTCTTACCCCGGGATGAGCATTGTGGAACCTGTGTGCCTTTTTGGACATCTGCCAGGTACTTGCGACCTGGATTGGCCACGGTTTAAAACAAGATACTGGGCTTGATGGTCCTTGATCTGACCCAGTATGGCATTTTTTATGTTCTTATGATAACTTCTCCCCTCCCCCAAGCACCTACCAAATCTGTGAAGTTTGGATCAAAATGCAGTCAGTAGGTTGGTCCAATGGCAGTGGAGACACAGGATTCCTGCTCTTCAGGCTGTCAGAGACCACAGTCCTGTTAGTAATTAGTAGGAAAGGGCTAGAGAATAAATCAAAGAATATCATAATGCCTCTGTATTGCTTCATAGTGCAACTGCACCTTGCGTACTATGTGCAGTTTTGGTTTGTGCATCTCAAAAAAGAAAAAGCAAAATTAGGAAAGATTCAGACCAGGGCAACCAAAATGGATGGAACCCTTGTGGGGGGAGGTTAAAGGGTTAGAGCTCTTCAGCATGAGTGGAGTAGAATTGGTAAACAAAAATAGGCTGTTTATTCTTTTAAAAAGTACAAAGAATAGGGAACAAATTACACAGGTACACTAAAAAAAATTTTTTTAAACTGCCTCTAATGTTTCGATTGATTTTTACGTTTTTTGGTGCGCTGAATCCAAATCTGGTAACCAATTTGCTCCATCACGTACAGATTTTTTGCTACATTGGGTTAGCAGTTTGAGGTGAACGTTTCAGAAACACCCGATGGTGTGAAAATAAAATTCTAATAAATGAGATCCGACACTGTGGTAATAACTAGCAAATTTTTATTTCAAAGTTTAGTAAAAACACGATATTTGTCAACACAGTTTAGATTTTAAAGTCATTCTTGGGTCAATCAATCTCCTGGTGGGCCCGTTTCTTCTTCCCCCGAATGCTTCTCTTGGTGCGCTGCTTGGCGTATTTTTCATCTGGGGTTTCCCGCAGCAGCAACCAGCAGAAATCAGCCATCATAGTGGTGTTCCATCTTCCTTGGTACCTTCTCTCTGCGTCCTTGATGTCCTGGTGAAACCTTTCACCTTGTTCTTCACTGTACGCCCCCAAGTTTTCGGGAAAGTAGTTCACATGGGAGTGCAAGAAATGGACTTTCAGGCTCATGTTACAGCCTTGTTCTTTGAAGGCATTGAGCATCCTGGCAACAATATCCTTATAGTTCTCATCCCGCCTGTTCCCCAAGAATTTGAGAACAACATCCTTGAAGGAATCCCAGGCTTCTTTTTCCTTCTCAGACATCGTTTCAGCGAATGCTCCATCTGAAATGAGTTTCCTTATATCAGGGCCAACAAACACTCCTTCCTTTAGCTTTGCTTCAGAAAGTCGGGGGAACTTTGAGCAAAGGTACCAAAAGCACTCACCATCTTTTGGAAGGGACTTGATGAATTGCTTAATGAGACCCAACTTAATGTGGAGAGGTGGTTATAGAATTTTATCACGAGCTACCAAGCTCTCATGAAGAACATTTTTCTCACCGGGTCTCAAATACTCCCGAATTGGCCAGTCTTTTTTCCCCCAGTGTAGGTCGCGGGCCCGGCTATCCCACAAGCAAAGGAAGCAGGGATATTTGGTGAAACCGGATTGCTGCCCTAATAGCATGGATAGAATTTTAAAGTCTCCACAAATCATCCACTTATGCTCATCATAACGAATCTTCTGAAGAATCAGGGCCAAATTCTCGTATTTTTCTTGGAGAATAACAGAGTGAGCAATAGGAACTGAAGCGAATGTGTTGAATTTATTTATTTATTTGCAACATTTTTATATACCGCCACTTCCTAAGATCAGTGGCGGTTTACATTGAACATAAGTTATGAAGAAGA
The DNA here is from genome assembly GCA_033557465.1 of Ichthyophis bannanicus. Lineage (NCBI taxonomy): Eukaryota > Metazoa > Chordata > Amphibia > Gymnophiona > Ichthyophiidae > Ichthyophis > Ichthyophis bannanicus. The sequence goes on along the minus strand of CM066032.1, from coordinate 1,258,832,852 downwards.
ACACCTTTTATGCTGTCTTTTGACGAATCAATGAACAGCCGCCATTCAGCAGGATCATACTTGAGTTTAAACTTTTCCATCACTCCGTATATATTGTTGCAAAATACCAAATCTTCCTCTTTGCTGAAATACTTCAAAAATTGTGTCTCGCGGTTGCGGTACCAATAAAAAGTTGTTCCTGGTGACAATAGATTTTTCTGTTTAAGCCGAGAACCTAGCAGTTGGGCAGCATCTTTTGGGAGTCGTAAATCCCGGACTAAATCATTCAATTCAGCTTGAGAGAAAAGTTCAGGTTTCGGATCTGGTTCAGTTTCAAACTCGGAAGTACTGGACTCATCGGGAAAAGCCATCTGATGAGTCTCATCATGATCAGAACCGTCCACACAAATATGATCCAAAGATTTTGGTGGTTCAGGCACAGGTACTTCGTTGCTATGAGGCATAGGCCTAATTGCTGAGGGAAGGTTGGGGTAACTTATTACGTTCTTATTTTTTAAGTTGTATCCCTTCACAATGCAAGAGCAAAAATAGCAGTCACTGCTGTGGTCTCTTTGTTCACGCCACATCATAGGTATTCCGAAACGAAATGCTTGTTTTTTACCTTTCATCCATAAGCGTAGATCTTCCTCACATGTCTTGCACACTTTGTGAGGAGCCCACGGTTTGTCTTGATCGCCTAACTTCAAACCGAAATAGGCGAAATATACTTTTTTAATAAATGCAGAAATGTTCCTCTGCTGCTTTTTCACGGTATATTCCCCACAAATAAAACAAAAACTGTCCGGAGAGTTGACGCAACCTCTGGCTCTGTGAGCCATCACAAATACACAGCACTGCAAACTACAACTGTAGTGAACCACTTCGGAATAAAGCTGGATTACGACTGAGCAAACAAAAGGTAATAATGAACTTGCAAGAAACTAAAATTTGACAGGAACGTTCATGTCGCAACCACCGTGTTTGAGCGAGCGAGCGAACGAGGCGAGGCGAACAGGAAAGAAGATGCGCCAGCGCGAGTACTGGATTTAGCCCCCGCCTCCCAATTGTCCTGTTAATGTATAAAATGAATACAAAACACTCTAAAATATCATGAGGGAGTGTTTCTAGTTAGTTAACCATTACAACCTCTATTTTGGGCCAAGAAAATAAACTGCAGTCGGCTAAAAAGAAATTATGTGAACATTCCTTATATGGGTAAGAAATCTAATTTTGCAAGAAAACGTGACGTGATGGAACATTTTGGCTATTTTTCCTGGATTCAGCACCCCAAAATCTATAGGAATCAGTTGCAAAACTGGAGGCAGTTTTTTGGTAGTGTACCTGTGTTAAGTGGTACATTAAAACAATTTGTAAAAAATATTTTTTCACTCAACACATAATTAGGCTCTGGAATTCATTACTGGAGGATGTGGTAAAAGGATTTAGCATAGCTGGGTTTAAAAATGATTTGAACAAGTTCCTGGAGAAAAAGTTCATTAGTCATTATAAGCTGCATGGATTCTAGCTATTCTCTGGGATCCTGCCAGCTCTTTGTGACCTGGATTGACCACTGTTGGATATGGGATTCTGGGTTTGATACTTTGGTCTGGCCTAGTATGGTAGTCCGTATTTCCTGCTACAATGGGACCACAAACAAGTTTACCCTAATTTCTGTCTGCAGTGCCTGCACTTTCTCTACCATCAACGCTAGCCCCAGAGCTTAAGCTAGGAGTGGGCACCGTTCCTACTGTATTCTGGATGACTTGCATCCAGTATGAATGTTTTTTTTTTATTTCTGTCATTCTTGGGTTGGAGTGGTCATCTTATTGAGACTTAATATAGATGTTATGCAATGAGACTGGCATCTGAAGGTATGCAGCAAGACACAATGACAGCAAATTATTGTTTCTTACTCAGTGCTGCACAGCAATTCACCAGCTTTACCGCTGCTGTGTTTTAAGATGTGACCTCTATCAACTTCCTGGGTGACCTTATAGTCACTGGCCTTGGATCATCCATCTAATTTGATAGCTTTGGCTTGCTACCTTCCTTATACTAGCAGGCGGGTTAGTACCAGTCAGTAAGTACAGATCCTTTATGTTGGCTTAGCATTGTCACTCATCAACATGTGATGAAACAGCTATTTATTTATTTTTATTTTATTTATTTAACTGCATTTATATACCGCTTTTCACCGGGTCAAAGCGGTGTAACATATAACAAAAGGGGGGGGGGGGAAAATACTTTAAAGGGTGGGGCCATCACCAGGGGGGGCAACATTTATTGATTTGGGGTGGACATAGACATGTACACTTCTGCTGTATCTAAATATTAGTTCATGCAGATAGGGTGGATTTTCTGTTCAGAGATGTTCACGGAATAGGATTGTTTTCAGCTGTTTCTTGAATGATGTGATGTCAGCGTTGTTCCTGATGTGGTTTGGCAGAGAGTTCCAGAGGGATGGAGCATAAAGTTCGAAGGCTCTGTTGCAGGTCCGTTGTGTGGATTTGGTTCTTTTGTGGGGGACGACGATGGAGTTATTTGAGGATTGTCTGGTTGGTCTGCTGTGGGATGGGCGAGGCAGTAGGGGGTGGAGTGAGGTGTTCCGTGTTTGATGGATAGTCTTGTGGGTGAGTAGGATAGCTTTGTACTTGATTCTTGCTTCAATTGGAAGGATGTGGAGGTCTCTTAGGATTGGGATGATGTGATCCCGTTTTTTCGCATTCTGAATAATCCTTGCTGTAGTATTTAAGGCAGTTCGGAGGGGATTGGTTTGTGAGGCGGGAAGTCCATGGTAGATTATGTTGCAGAAGTCCAGATGAGGGAGTGTCACAGCTTGCATTACTGTCCTGAAGTCGTGAGGTTCTAGGAGGGGTCGGAGGCGTTGTACAGTTTTAGCTTTGTGGAATATCTGGTCTTTCTCTGAGTGCAGCTAAATCAGAAATTCTAATATAAAGAACGCTCATTTCAATCAGTATGGAACCAAAATCTTCTTTTCAGCAATATTATCTCTTATGGTTACTCTTAGGATTATTCTCAATACAGTTAAAGGTCTCAGACTTTTTTAGCACTTATTTTTGGACTTTTAATATATCCAACATTAGTGGCCAATAGCATCAATGACCTTCACCAAGCTGTTAGTATATATTATGGATTTCTTAACTAAACCAAAATAATACTCGTGAGAGCGTATGGAATTTGTGTCTCCTTTCGCATTACTCAAGTATAAATGTTGATCTCCAGGAACAAGCAGGAATGAGTCTTCACATATGGGTACGTCGGTACAGACGGAGTCTGCGCGGGAACGCTTCCCAGCGTCCAATCAAGAGCTTTTGGAAGCATCCCAGCATGCCTGCATGCTGCCTTCCCGCCTTTCCCAACTGCCTCTCAGTTTTCGTTTTTCCACGAAGCCGGCAGGACATCCTCCTGTCACCGCAGAAAATTCTTTTTATTTCTTAGTTTTCTTGTGGTCGCGGCTGTCTTCCCGACGCCACCGGTACCGCCGGTGTTTTCTTTTCTTGTAAAAATTTCTTTTCCACGGGATATTTTTTCTTCATAGTGTCCCACGGTCTCTTAGGCCTCTTCTTTTTCCTTCATGGAATCGCCACTTTCTCCAAGAAATGTTCAGACTGTGGCGGTACAACTTTATTTTTAGACCCTCGAAGTCGGTGTCTAACCTGCTTGGGTCCTGACAACAGTTTAGAGAGAAGAGGTCTTCAACATCGAGGTTCCCTCGATACACGGTTGCCCTCCAACTTCAGGGCACCGTCCCCTTCTTCTTCCACAGGATCAGGTAACCCACAAACAGTCTGTTAAGACTAGCCAGTCCTTGAGTGGTAGGTCTCATGCATAGCTCCGGCCTTGCTCTCGAGGGCTCACTGGCTTCAAAACCCCGGCGGGAGTCTTCGGTCTCCAAAGCATATAAGCGGTTTCAGGTTGTTCCTGGGGTTCACCCCTCACAGAACATACCTCAGCCGTGTCCGGTGGTGGCATCCGCTTCGAGCGGTACCGTTACCCCGGCATCGGCACTGGTGTTGGATGAAACACTCCTCACCAGGGATCGTCATGTGGCATCCTTGGTACTTTCGGGACCGGTGGATACTCTCCAGACTGACTTTCCATTATCGGTACCAGCACCGATACTACTACCTACGTCGGTACTCTCCAGATGTGCATCGATAGCCTCGCTTCCTTCGATGCCGAGTCTGGAATCGATCTCCAGTCTGGAGGACTGGGTACCGACTCGCCTTGGTACCGTCTCTCGGCGGTACCGAAGGCTCGGTTTCGATGATTCGGGTCCGCAACTCTCGGTTCCCCCGAGGCCGATTGAGTTGCCACTGGTTGACCTTCCTTCACCGGTATCAGACACGGTACCGACGTCCTCATTACCTTTACGGTCGATGCCTTCCATGCTTCGCTTATCAGGCTCTCTGCCCTCGATGCCGAGTTTGGAATCGATCTCTAGTCTAGAAGACTGGGTACCAATACGTTCTGGTACCGACGCCGATCGATACCGGTGGCTCGGTACCGAGGATAGCAACTGGAGTTTTTCGGTGACCTCGGCGCCAATTGAACTGTCACCGATGACTGCTCCAATGTCGCTGTCGGGCTCGACTCCAACATCGGTACCGGTATCCACAGTAGCATCGTGGCCAACTCCTGCCATGCTTTTTTCAACAGGATCGCTCCCTTCTATACCAAGCTTGGAGTCGATACCTGGCATGGACACTGTGGTAATGACGGTCGCTGCTCCTGACAACCAGTACCAGCGACCATCCTTTAAGCATTCCACACTGCACTGTGCAGGATCTTCTATTCCTATATATCTGGATAGCTCTGTTGGTGCTCAGGCTAGTTCTTCAGATCTAACCTGTCCAAGGAAGATTCCTGTTGGGAATCCCTCTTTTCAGACTTTCCTCCTGGATATAGCAAGATCTCTTGCCATTCCTATCCCAGGACATGATCCTGCACAAGACTCTTTTTCTACCACAGCAAAGGAGAACATAATGCTTCCTTTGCATCATTCCTTGCAGGATCTCCTTCTAGGAATGTGGGAAACACCTTTAAGGGTACCCCCATCTCCCAGGGCAACTGATCTCTCTTATCAGGTGCCCCCCTCTCCAGGATTTCAAAAGACTCAACTTCCTCATCATTCCATAGTTGTGGAATCAGCAATGAGGCGGGTGAAGAGTAAGAAAAAGCACTCTTCATATCTGCCAGGTCGTGAGTCTAAGACACTAGATGCCTTTGGACGTCAAACCTTCCAGACATCTATGCTTTCTGCAAGAATTCTCTCATATATTTTTTATATGAGTCTTTCTCTTGAGGAGGTCACAAAGCAATTACATCTTTTGACTCCTTTCCTTCCAGATTCCAGGAGTTCAGACTATTCCTCACTGCTTAAGCATATCCAGAATATCTCTTGGTTTCTTTCTCGTGCTTCCCTAGACTCTTTTGAGTCTGTTAGCAGGACTTCTGCTATAGCTATAGGGGCATGACATAGAGCCTGGCTCCAAGCTTCAGACTTGGACAAATGGGCACAACAACAGCTGGGAGATACTCCTTGCACTGGAGAAAATCTGTTCAACAGGGAGTCTTTACGTCACGTTACTCAGTTGTCCACTGATTTACCTGTTCCTAAGGGTTGTTCTACACCTTCTTCTGTCCCAGTAGGTAGGAAATGTCCTCCCAAACTTTCTTCCCACAGGAGAAGAAGGTTTTATTCATCACTTGCCCATCATACAGATGTTCCCCAACAGGGGAGGCATCGTCCTGGTCTGAAGAATTTAACCTCTCACCAGGCTCAGCAAACCCAGCAACTGCAGGGTTTCTGATCAATCATTATCAGATGCTTGTGACTCTTGGGGTTAGAATCTACAGTTGCCTCTTCTCAATAGAGGCAATCCAACGCTCATTCTAACCCCTACACATGGATCTCTTTCCAAAAGACATCCATTTTTCCTATATTTATATGAGCTGTCAGGATCTTCATGCCTATAAGCCACAGGTTTCTCCTCTTTTCCTCCTACGGAAAGAGGTCTAACCACTATCTAATGATAGTTCCTGTGCCAGCATGTATTTTTTCCTTTCTATAGACTTACTACTTGGTAGGTCTTCTTCAGCTCCATTCTCTTCACCCTCTTACCAGGCCTTTTCCTCTGTAAGAGCGGAATCACTTCACTGGGAGGCTTTTCTTCAGCCTTTCTAGTTTTGTCACTTTACAGTGCGGAGTTTTCCTCTCTGAGTTACCTCCTCTGTTTCAATCTTTCTTTGGGGCAGCTTATCAGACATGTCCAGAGTTTTCCACTCCTGTTTTGTCTGTTCTTTCTGTTTTTGAACAGTAAAATTCTTTCTGCTGTCTTGCTAACAGCTGCCTATGCAGGAGCCTTAATATTTGGACCACTGGTTCTTTTACACAAACAACCAGATTGTCCTCCGCTAACATTCTGTCTAGTCTTAGTAGTGTCTCCAAGTCAGTGCTTTCATCTATCTTGGAGATTATCTCACTACAAGCTTTCTGCATTGTCTTCTATTTCTGTCATCTCCATTCTCCTGGGTTTGGCAGCATAGTTGGCAGAGATACTGGCTCTCTAGCAGCCAGTTCTATCTCCTCCTTCTGCTGCATCATGCTCTCTGCAATTCTACAGAGAAGCTTTCCACTATGGGCCCTTGCTAGAGAGCATGGGGTTTTTTTTCTCCTACAGCTATCCCATGACTAGAAGGTTCTCCCTTCTTTTACTATCTCCTTTTTGATATAAAGAACATAGGCCTTCTCTTACATAAAGGCTTAAGGAGTTGCCAATTCCCTGCTTTGGTCCATAGTATTCCCAATCGGGGGTATGCTCTTTCTTGCAGCTCGTCCTCACGGTAAGAACGCATGATACTTTTTGCCCTTAATCAGGTCAACCTGGTATCTCATCTCTATGCGTCTTCTGTCTACTTACCATCCTAGTGTCCTAGAAGTCTCGAGACTTCCTGGCTGCAGATTGATATTATCCTCTCTTTTCACGTAACCATCCTGGTTATTTTCACAAGCTAGCATCCTTGCTGATCAGAACCAGGGGGAATAGATTCTCTATATCTCTTTTCAAGTAAGTTCCACCTCCTTGTTATTAGATGAATCTTTCCTCTCCACATATCCTATGTGAAAGCCCCACTGTAGGCATATCTCTGTCTGTTTAATTACAGACACCCATATTTAGATCTACATATTCATAGTTATCTGTTGTGTGTATTTTATGCCCTTCCATATCTCACTATAGATATATTTTATATATATATATATATATATATATATATATATATATATATGTATCTGTCGAGATATTTTCTTATAGACAGATATGTATTCACATACTTATCCATCTGACTGTCTAGGCTCATATAGCTATATGATTCTGACAGAGGGGCTTTACTCAGACCTTGCTATCCAGCAGGTTTGGGGTTCTACACACACAACCACGCCTGTGGTAGTCAACAATTTTTATAACATAACCTAAGGGTTTAGGTACCTCTGAGGCTCTCCGTGCTCCAATATCTCTCCTAGCTTACCCCAGTTAGGAGAGACATTGTGGATCTTCAGTTAAGCACAAGCTTTAACGACTCAGGCATTTGTCCTTTCTTTTTGGGATACAAGGGCTTCCCATACCCTTTCTCCCCTCAAGGACTCTGCCTGTTTGTCCAAATCGGTTAGACTTTCTCTTTTGCTCCTCAGAGTGAGCCACTCTGCCGCCAAAAGAGTTGGGTTTTTCTCATAAAGCCTTCCGCTGAAGGACCACCATTTTTGTACTACCCCAGTTTTTCCTACTGGGGTTACCTGTTACCTTTTAGGCTTCTGACCTCCTCTGTGTTTCCTACAGGTTTATTACCTCCACTTACAGTGAGGTCCTCTTCAAGGTTCCTCTACTGGGTTCCCAGTAGATCCCATGAACCTCCATCCTTCTGTGAAGACCTATCAGGGGAGGTCCATATTGCACTTTCCTTGCAATATCATTGATGACAATTATCATCCACATATGGACTTCTTCTCTGCAGTCCTATGCTAGGTTAGCTGTTCCACAGCATCTTTCTTTCTTCAACTCCTATCCTCCATCCTCAGGATGCCTGGTGTTCTGGGAGATAGCATGTTCCAACCTAGGACATGCTGGGACTCCAGGCATCTCAGCTTGGGAGTCCCCATATGTGAAGACTTGTTCCTGGAGATAGCACAGTTACTTACCTGTAACAGGTGATCTCTGGGAACAGCAGGAATAAGTCTACACAACCCACCCACCTCCCCAGGAGTTGTATCTCTATCTATCTTTCCTTTCCTTTCTCTCTCTCTTTGTCTCAGCTTTAAAACTTAACTGAGGAGAGGCAGTTGGGAAAGGCAGGAAGGCAGCACGCAGGCGTGCTGGGATGCTTCCAAAAGCTCTTGATTGGACGCTGGGAAGCGTTCCCGCGCAGACTCCATCGGTACCGACGTACCCATATGTGAAGACTTATTCCTGCTGTTCCCAGAGATCACCTGTTACAGGTAAGTAACTGTGCTTTCTCCAGGACCAAGCAGGAAGTCAGTCCTCACATATGGGTGTCATCGGCGCCGATGAAGCCCCAGCGGAGCATTTCCCCAGCTTTCCATGAAAGCCTTTGGGAATGCTGGCACGCATGCAAGGTTCCCTTCCCGCCTAAAGGTGCCATCTTACCTCAGTCTCTTTTTTTCCGAGAAGCCCACCGGACATGTGTCCTGTTCTCCCGGATAAAAGTGATTTTTTCTTCGGCGCTTTTTCGCTATTTTTCTCCGGTTCAACGTCAGTTCCCCTCCCGCCAGGTTCGGTACACCGGTATCGAGCCCGCTTATTTCTGTTTCGGTTTTTGCCCTTCGTGGCTGGCGTTCGCGCCCCTTCTTTCATTTTTCCCTGGAAGGCCGGTCTTTTGACCTCGCAGGGGCTCTTTTTTCGCTGATGGCTTCCAGTGGTTTCAAAACGTGTGGTCGGTGTAAGAAACTCATGTCTCTCACCGACACACACGACTGCTGCCTTCAGTGCCTCGGCCCTGACCACGACCCCAAGTCGTGTGTGCCATGTGGGAAGATGTCTTCCAAGGCACTCAAAAGTTGACAGCATCAGAAGGAAAGGTTTTTCTCGGACTCAGCCTCCGGCCAGGCCCGGACCTCATCTGAGGCCTTGACATCTCCGGATTCCGATCCCGAGCGCCGTCGAAGCTCCTCGGACAGGGGGTCCCCCGACCAGGAACGCAAGAGGAGGAAGAAGAGGCTCGTGAGGGCGGCAGCGGAGGAGGTCCCTGGTCCCTCGAGAGCCAGGTCTAAGACCCTCGACTGCCGTCCCGGGCCCGTGGACCAAGAGAAGCCTGCAAAAGTTCCTTGCGTGGAGCCGGAATCTGCTGGACATGTAAGCCCCATAGTCCTCATGGACTCTCCTCCCAGAGAGCCGCCGGGGCCCGAGTCGGTGGCTGCTGCGTCTCCCGAGCTGAGTCTCAGGATGACAGCCTTGGAGTGCAGATTGTCTGCCTTCATGGAGCAGCAGCGGGCACTGATGGCCAGCCGGTCTGGTGCATCTGCCCCGACCACCAAGACGTCAACTTCGAAGTCAACCCCGGAGACCGAGCCGATACTCGAGACCCTCGTGGCTCGAAGTCGTCCTTGGTCGAGGTTTCCCTCGACCTCCCGTTTGGGACCGAGAGTGTCGGGGCGGGTGCCTCAGGGCCCCGCGGGGTCGGACCCTGACACCTCCTCGGATGAGTCCGCCTGGGAGACGGAGGACGAGGAGTCTCCCAATACTTTTAAGACTCGGTGCATCCCGTCGGACTCACCGCAGTCTGAGCCCCGGAGTAGATCCCCTCTGGAGGACACTAGGTTCTCGGAGTTCGTCCGGGATATGGCCGCTGCCTTGGCTATCCCTGCCGATCCCGAGGAAGAGCCTCGAGCCGAGGAGCTCGATATTCTACAGTACGACTCTCCTCCGAAGGAGGCCTTTACTGTCCCAGTTCCTCCGATGCTGGAACGGCTCCTCTTCCGGATGTGGGAGGCACCAGCCTCGGCGCCGGTTCTGAGCAAGTGAGTCGATTCCATCTATCGACACCGCAAAAGCCCTGGTTTCCAGAAAGCACAGCTACCACACCATTCCATGGTTGTGGAATCGGCCATGCATCGTCTGAAGAGCCAGAAGATGCACTCCGTGGTGCGCCCCGGCAGGGAGGCCCGCAACCTCGATGGCGTCGGTAGAAAGTGCTTCCAGGGGTCTATGCTTGCTTGCCGTGTCCAGTCTTACCAGCTGTACATGGGCATGTACTTGCGAGACCTGGCCAAGGAATTGGCCGGATTCTCTGCTGGTCTCTCCGGGGAACCCTTGCAGAGATTTAAGACCTTGTCCTCGGGGATTCGGGAATGCTCAAAGTTCATTTCCTGCGCCGCCTACGATGGCTTTGAGGCTTCAGCCCGAGTTGCGGCTGCCGGCATTGCGGCTCGACGCCAGGCATGGCTGCAGTCATCGGACCTCGAGCCATGGGTTCAGGACAAATTGGTCGATGTCCCTTGCTGAGGTGAGAACCTTTTTGGCAAACCTGTGACCGAGAAGGCCGCTCAGCTCGAGACCGAGCACCTTACCCGGACAAGGCTTTCGAGGAAGACCTCTGCCCCTTCACATAAAAAGAAGGACTCGGGTAAAAAGTCCTTTTACCCGTGGAAGGGCACTGCCTACAAACAGTACCCTCAGTATCAGGCTGCCCAAGCTACCCCCAAGGGTCAGCAAGCCAAGGGCCAGGGTAATGGGCCCCGTAGGCAGAGGACCCCCAAGCCTTCTGCCCCTGCTTCCACTCAGCAGGGTGGGGGTTTTTGACTCCTTGAGCATAGCCACTCCGTCCCTGCTTTTCCAGCCCTGCACAGGCGGTCACCTTGTACTCTTTGCCCACCAGTGGCCTCTCAATACCACCGACATTTGGGTGCTGGACATAGTCCAAAAGGGCTATGCCCTGTATTTTCATCAACTGCCTCCTCCTTACTTCCCAGGGGAGCCCTTGAGGCCTCCCCTGCACACAGACCTTCTCCTTCAAGAGCTCCAAGGTCTGTTGGTGGACAGGGCGGTGGAGCCTGTGCCTCCCCACTTGCAAGGTCACGGATTCTACTCCAGGTATTTCCTGGTACCCAAAAGGACCATTGGCCTTCGACCCATTCTGGACCTCAGGAACCTCAATAAGTTCCTAGAGAAAGAGAAGTTCAAGATACTTACTCTTGGAACACTTCTGCCCTACCTCCAGCAGGGAGATTGGCTATGCTCCTTAGATCTAAAGGATGCGCACACTCACATCCTCATTCATCCAGACCACAGAAAGTACCTCAGGTTCATTGTGGGAGGAAACCATTATCAGTACAGAGTACTACCTTTTGGCCTGACCTCCGCTCCCAGGGTCTTTACCAAGTGCCTGGCAATTGTTGCGGCCTACCTGAGAAATCAAAGCATCTTTGTCTTTCCCTATCTGGACGACTGGCTCATCAGGGGTCAGACGTCCCTGGAGGCCAGACAAGCCACCCTCAGAACCATTGCTCTGTTTCAAAACGTGGGCTTTGTCATAAACTTCGCAAAGTCCACTTTGCTCCCATCCGAGAACTTGGAGTTCAAGGGGCAAGGTTAGATTCTCAACTGGCAAAGGCATTCTTGCCAGAAGACGGGGCTCAAAGACTGCTGGACGTGGCCAAACAGTTCCTAAACAAGCCCCTGGTCTCCGCCAGACTCTGCCTCAGACTTCTGGGCCACATGGCTTTGACAGTGCATGTGACTCCCAATGCCAGGCTCCATATGAGGCCTGCACAATGGTGCCTTCGGACTCAGTGGTCACAAGCCACAGGCCGCCTAAGAGACAGGATAAGGGTGTCCAGACCCCTTTTGGCCTCCCTCAGCTGGTGGCTCCATCCACCCAATCTGCTGAAGGGGATGCCCTTCCAAATGCCAGAATACTCGGTGGTTCTCACCACCGACGCCTCTCTGCGAGGCTGGGGTGCTCATTGTCTGGACAAGTGAACTCAAGGCCTATGGTCTCCCTGGGAGGCAGCCCAACAGATCAATCTCCTGGAGCTTCGAGCTATCCGCTTGGCTCTCAAGGCTTTTTCTCTGGCCCTGGCTCACTGCTCAGTCTTGATTCAAACAGACAATCAGGTAGCCATGTTTTATGTGAACAAACAGGGGGGTACTGGGTCAAGACTCTTTTGTCGGGAGACTCAAGTCCTTTGTTCCTTTGCCCTAAAGCACAACAGGCTTCTCAAGATGGTGTACCTTCCAGGCCAGGAGAACTGCCTGGCCGACCGGTTGAGCAGAATTCTGCAGCCCCACGAGTGGCAGCTGCATCCCTTGGTCATTCAGAAGATCTTCCTGAAGTGGGGTCTCCCTTGGATAGATCTCTTTGCCAGTCCGCTGAACAAGCAACTGCCCAAGTTCTGCTCCAGGCAACCGCATCCTTTGAGGATAGCACCAGATGCTTTTCTGATGTCCTGGTCTCAGGGCCTCCTGTATGCGTTTCCTCCCACGCCCTTGGTGGCTCGAACTCTTTTCAAGACTCTTCAGGACAAGGCCTCGGTCCTGCTGGTAGCTCCCAGGTGGCTGAGGCAGCCTTGGTTTCCACTTCTGCTTCAGCTGGCAGTGGATTCCCCACTACCTCTGGGGTTGCAACCGGACCTTCTCTCACAGAGCAGGGTTACCTTCTGCACCCCAATCTCAAAGCTCTCAATTTGATGGCCTGGAGGCTGCAAGGGTAGTTTTGGCTCCCTGGGGCCTACCTCAGGAAGTTGAGGAGGTTGTCCTAGCCTCTAGGAAACAGTCCACTAGGAAAACCTATGCCCTTAAATGGAAGAGGTTTTCTGTGTGGTGTCAGCTACGTACAGAGGATCCTTTCTCCTGTACTGTGCCAGTAGTGCTTCAGTACTTACTGCACTTATCAAATCAGGGACTTAAGTCCAATTCTGTTCGGGTCCACCTCTCAGCTCTAGCAGCTCACCACTCACTGGTGGAGGGACATTCTCTGTCAGGTCACCCCTTGGTGTCCCGCTTTCTCAGGGGCTTGCTTTAGCTCAAGCCTCCCATCCGTCCTCCTGCTCCTGAGTGGGAGCTGAATGTGGTCTTGCAGCAACTGACTCGCCCACCCTTTGAGCCGATGGCTACTTGCCCTCTACGTTTCCTTTCCTGGAAGACTCTCTTCCTGATAGCCCTCACCTCGGCTAGGCAAGTGAGTGAGCTTCAGGCCCTGGTCTGTGATAGACCTTACACCAGGATTTATAGGAACAGGGTAGTCCTCAGGACTCATCCCAAGTTCCTCCCTAAGGTTGTCTCCTCTTTCCACCTCAAACAGGAGGTGGTTCTTCCAACATTCTTCCCTAGGCCTCATGCTAGCCAGGCTGAAGCAGTTCTGCATACCCTGGACTGTAGGAGGGCCTTATCCTTCTACCTTGACCGTACGCAGGGGCATAGAAGGGCTACTCAGCTCTTCGTCTCCTTTGACCCCAATAAGTTGGGGTTGGCTGTGTCCAAGCGTACCTTGTCCATCTGGGTGGCTGACTGTATCACCTGGGCTTACAAGGCGGCTGACCTTCCTTTGCAGGGTAGGGTCACGGCCCATCGTGTCAGGGCAATGGCTGCCTCAGTGGCTCATCTCCACTCTGTGCCCTTGGTAGACATCTGCAGGGCTGCCACTTGGTCTTCAAGCCAGACCTTTGCGGCCCATTACTGTCTGGAGAGGGAGTCCCATAGGGACAGTGCTTTTGGCCAAGCAGTACTCCGGAATCTCTTTGAGGTTTAGGCAACTCCTGCCCTCTGTTGGGCTACCGGTGGAGGTTGTGTCCTTGGAAAGCCTTTCTTTGCTGCTGTGACTAGAGGGAGTTCTCTTGTTCAGCCTGGGTTCCTGGTAGCCCAGAGCTAGGGAGTCACCCATATGTGAGGACTGACTTCCTGCTTGGTCCTGGAGAAAGAGTAGTTACTCACCTGTAACAGGTGTTCTCCAGGAGCAGCAGGAATCAGTCCTCACAACCCTCCCTCCTCCCCTTGGAGTTGCAGTTGTACATAGTTTATTTTTCATTTTTGTGTGCTGTTCTTAGCTATGTCATTTGACTGAGGTAAGATGGCACCTTTAGGCGGGAAGGGAACCGCGCATGCGTGCCAGCATTCCCAAAGGCTTTCATGGAAAGCTGGGGAAATGCTCCACTGGGGCTTCATTGGCGCCGATGTCACCCATATGTGAGGACTGATTCCTGCTGCTCCTGGAGAACACCTGTTACAGGTGAGTAACTACTCTTTATTTTAAACTTTTATGACCACTCTAATTGTTCAATATATAGCAAAACCTGCGTGCTTAGCTTCAATTTTGATTTCCTTTACAGTCTCCCTTTCCGTTCTCTGATCCCAACGCCTTCCCTAAGTGCCTTCATCGTGTTTCACTGCAGTTGTTTCTTCAGGGGATCACTATGTACTTTAAACTCTAAAAAATAAGACCCATTTCTGTAACCACTCGCTATCATGCCCCTCTCTAAGTTCCTAATAAACATCTCATTGTCTTGCCTCATAGTTGTGCGGCAACAAAGTAACCTACCGGAAACATAAATGATGCTGCACATGCCTCAAAATAAACTCTGCTCCACGACTCCATTATAGTAAAACTTCATTCGGGCTGCTTTTAGAGGAATGCCGTGCATGCGGATTGAAAAATACACTACTTATTTAAAGCTTACTCATCTGCTTTTCTATTGGCGGCCCCTACAACCTACCTCCAGATGACGTCATTTGTGCCACTGATATTATGGAGCTCTCTCATCAAACTCCACTATTGGGGGTTCCTACTACCCACCCCCAAATGATGCCACTCCCGTCATTGGTACTAAACTTTCACATCTTCTAATCTTTTGATGGATCCTACTGCTCACTTTCAAAAGACAACATTCCCAGCGCCAATATTATGAAGCGAAACATTTTATCTTCAACCTCCGGTGCGCTGTGTTATTTGCCTCACATAGTTATTGACTTTCAAATTTCATAACGTTTTAGTTTTGTGGGGCAACTGAGGCTTTTCAAACCCTAGGGTTTTCTGGACCCAGTACAGGGAATCAAGCCAGCGACTGATGACTGGAAGCATAAGAAGCTCCTCCCACAGCTGCAGTAACAGCCTCTGCAGGACATGGTAGAGGGGGACAGTCACTGCCTCACAGGTTACTGGAGGAGTTCCAGTTCCTCCGCCATTGGTTCCTCTTCCGAGTCCAGAAAAAAGGGGATGACCTTGGCCAGGTCCTGAACAAAATCCTGGAAGGACATGTTTTCCAGGGGTGACTTCTGCCAATCTGGAGGGGGTGACGGGTCAGACAGGAGTTTTTTGGCCTGAAGGTCCAACACTGTCAATTTTGCCTCTGTTTCCCATTCCAATTCGGACTCTTACAGGAAGTCAAAGTAATGCAGAGTCTCCTCCAAACGCCAACCTCAAGGCTCAGGAGAGGGTAGATGTTGATGGTCCCCTTTGCATGTGGCATGCTGATGCCCTGGGGCATCGGACTCCGACACACTGGAGAGGGAGATGGCTCCAGTCACTAGAATCTATAACAGTCTCCCACTTGATGTCTCTGCCACAACAGGCATGGCATGGGTCTCCAGGATTGGCTGGAAGGCATGTGGTGATGATTTACTCCATGCCGTGAAGCCTGCATTCTGCAGAGCTTCCACCACCAAGTGAGCTTCCAAGGCTCGTAGGTGTTTCTCCAGAACCACCACCAATGCGGATATCAATGCCGCAGCCATAGATATTGCCAGTGAGCCCTCAAGTGGCGACTTCACGATGATTGGAGCATCAGGAGTGGACTCCGCCATCCTGATAGGGTCCTTCTGCCGGGGAAGCTTGGCTTGCCGTTCCTGACCCTCTCTGTCTGTCTCACACCGAGAGAGGCTGCAGTGATAGTTCACACGGATCTTCTCCTTGTGCTCCCCTTTTGACATTGATGTGGTTTCTACAAAGGGTCTTCCCTCTCCGCTTGAACCCTTCTACTCCAACTGAGCTCTCTGATCTTTTCCCTTGGCCACCTCAGGCATGGACGAGGGAGTCAGTGCTGAGGATGCTGAATCAGATGAGCCAAAGAGGGACTCCTATTGCTTTTCCCAACCCTTCAGTCCTTGACACATCATCTGCAAGCAGAGCTTGCAGGATGCTGGCTGGTGGGCAGGTCCAAGGCATTGCAAGCACCAATTAAGGTAGTCTGTAGCAGAAATGGTCTTGCCACATTTGATGCATTTCTTAAAGCCGCTAACTGGCTTAGACATACTGAAAAATACCACCTCAGCAAAATCAAAATGAAAAACAGCCATGGGTGGGAAAAGCCCCCAGAAGGGAAAAAACATCCAAAGGTTAAAAACAAACAAACAAAAGAAACCTACAGAAAAAAAACACCCAAAGGGTAAGAAAAAGGCTAACTGATGATAAACGGGTGAAAAAAAACAAGCAAATGCTCATTGACAAAGGCAAGAAATTCAAACTTTTTTTTGGACTGCAGGAACACATCTTAGGTGCTCTGCGGAAAAAAGACTGGAGAATATGGCACCATGGCAGGTGGTGAAAGCAGGCATGCATGCATGGTGTACCCCCCAAAAGCTTCCTTTGAAAGTTCTGTGCGGGGCTCTGTCTGTGCCATCACCGATATGTTAGGACTTATTTCCTGCTTGTTCACGAAGAATCTTGGCTTTTTGGGGTTTGGCTGAGGCGAATATTCTTATCCCATTTGGGCAGATCAGCAAAACATCTTCCTGTTGCTGTGCTTGGCTCTCACTATCAGTTCGCTGCCCTTCCTTTTGGGCTATCCACCATCCCGAAGATGTTCTCTAAGGTCACGGTAGTGGCAGCTATGGTGCTGCATGCCAAGGGATCTATGTCCATCCTTATCTGGATTACTGGCTCATCCAGGCCTGTTCCATTTAGCATAGTTACTCACCTGTAACAGGTGTTCTCCAGGGGCAGCAGGAATCAGTCCTCACATATGGGTGATGTCGGTACCGACAGAGTCTGCGCGGAGCATTTCCCCAGCTTTCAAAGAAAGCCTTTGGGAATGCCTCCACACATGCATGGTCCCCTTCCCGCCCAAGGGTGCCATCTTACTTAGTCAGGTGCCATAGCTATAGCTGCTCTAAGAAGATGGCAAAAATTGTACAGCAACTCCAAGGAGAGGAGGGAGGGTTGTGAGGACTGATTCCTGCTGTCCCTGGAGAACACCTTTCTCCTGGAACAAGCAGGAAGTCAGTCCTCACATATGGGACTCCCCAGTTACAGGCTACCGAGGACCTATAGGAAAAAGCACGGCAGAGCCGTGAGCAGTCGCCGGGTCCATGGATGGCTACGTTCCTGGTAGCTGGAACAAAAAGGGTCGTAGGGCAGGAGTTGCTTAAACCCGAACAGATTATGGAGTTTGGCCTGGCCGAAGGCACTGTCCCAACGGGACTCCTTCTCCAGGCAGTAATGCACCTCAAAGGTGTGAGAGGAGGACCAGTTGGCGGCCTGGCAGATGTCTGTCAGTGGCATCAAGTACAGACTAGCAACAGACATCGATATCGCTTGGATATTGTGAGCCATGACTCAGTGGTCCAAGGGAAGCCTGGCCTGGGCAAAGGCAATGCAGTCTGCCACCCAGATGGACAAAGTACACTTGGTGGCTGCCAGCCCCAGGAGACTGGGATCATAGGAGACAAAGAGCTGCCCAGATCTGTGGTAGTCCTGAGTTCACTGCAGGAAGAAGGAAAGAACCTTCTTACAATCCAAAATAGAGAATTGCCGATGCCTGGTTGGCGTGGGGCTTCGGAAAGAAAGTGGGCAGCACTATCTCCTGGTTGAGGTGGACATCCGAGACGACCTTCAGAAGGAACCTGGGGGGGGGGGGAACCACCCTTTTCCGATAGAACCTTGTGTATGGTGCCTCAGTCATCAATGCCTGGAGCTCGCTGACTCTCTGGGCAGAGGTGAGGGTCACCTTCCATGACAGGTGCGGCAGTGAGCAGGTAGCCATGGGCTCAAAGGGTGGCTTGGTCAGCTGCGTGAGGACCACACTGAGGTCAATGTTCCCTCTAATTTTCTGTAGGCTGTGTGCGCATAAAATATCAGCTGTGCAGCTTTTGAAGGAAGGTTAAATTTTTGTGCGCCACATAACAACACTCGGAGTTATATACTTTAAAATTTGACTACACGTCAGAATACAGTATTACACCACATTGATTGCACTAGAAAATATTGTAGAACTTGTGAAAACCATAAATACACAACAACTTTTAAATTTTAAGACGTCTGTGTTGTTTCCTATCAGAATCAGAATCGTAATTTTTGTGCGCTCTGTTATAAAGTATGTGCGCTCGCTCGGCGAGGTGTGTGCGCGCGCACACGCGCACAGCTTAGAGGGAACAGTGACTGAGGTCCTATTCCACTGGGGGAGGGCAGGTGGGGGGCTTGGATAATAGCAGACCCCGCGTGAAGCAGGAGACAAGTGGTTGCCCCGGGAGGGGTTTACCCTCGATGGGGTGGTGGTTCGCTGAGATGGCACTCAGGTGAACCCTGACCAAGATAGACTTCAGACCAGCCTGCAAGAGGTGTAGTAAACTGCAAGACCAAGCTGGAAGGGCAGGAAAATGGGTCTGCTCTGAGCACCACACCGAGAACCGGTGCCACTTGAAGGTGTATGCCCACCTGTTTGAGTCCTTTCGTGAGGCCAAAAGAATATCCTTGATCTCCATGGGGAGATGGGATGGGGGGGGGGGGCTAGAGCGACCAACTCAGTCGCTACGCTGTGAGGGATAGAGACCTCAAGTTGGGGTGGAGTAGCAGACTCTTCCCCCCCCCCCCTCTCCTGCATCAGCAGCTCCAGTGAGTTTCCAAGAGAGACCGGGGATTCTGTCGAGAGGTGGAGCAGCAGGGGAAACCATGGCTGCCTGGGCCACGAGGATGATCATCGAGGCTTTTTCCCACTGGACCTTGAGAAGGGTTCGGGCAATGAGGGGCGTGGGGTGAAAGGCATGCAACAGGGCCATTGCCCACGAAAGGAGGAAGGCATTCAGGGCTACCCTGTCTGGGTGTGGGAGGGGACCGCAGAACTGGGGAAGCTGCAAATTCGCAGGGCTGGCAAAGAGGTCCAGGACTGGGGTTCCAAAATGCTGGAAGAGCCATTGCATCATCCAAGGACACAGGCGCCACTCATGTGGTTGGAGGACTCTGCTGAGCCGGTCCGCCAATACATTGTCCTGGCCCAGGAGGTAGGTGGCTCAGATGGTCATGCCCTGGCTCGTGGCAAAGGAGCACAGGGCCACTGCCTCCAGAGGCTGTAGGAGCCGCTCCCTTGTTGTTTGTTCACATAGAACATTGTGACCTGGGTGTCTGTCTGGGCAAGTGCCACTCGGTGCTGTAGGCGGTTCCTGAAAGCCTTGCGTGCAAGACGGACGGCCTGGAGTTCCAGGAGGTTGGATCTACTGCTGGAACTCCTCAAGGGACCAGATCCCCTGAGTGCACCGCTCCTCACAGTAGGCTCTCCAGCCCACTAGAGAAGCATCCATAGTCAAGATCGCCTGATGCGTCGGAGCTTGGAAGGGCATGCCTCAAAGTAAGTTCCAAACCTCCACCCACCATGCAAGAGACTCCACCATGCTGGGAGTGACCGAGATAGGGTCTTGGAGGTGGCCGGTCGATTGTACCCACTGCGCTCAAGAGGCACCACTGTGTTGCCCGCATGTTGAGGTGGGCATTGGGCACGACATGGACCGTGGAGGCCATGTGGCCGAGAAGGCGACTCATCATCTGGGGCAAGATGGTGCTGCGGCACTGCACTTTGGTCACCAGGGACAAGAGGCGGTCCACCCTGTCCTGAGGAAGGAAAGCCATGGCCTGCAAGGTATCCAAGCGAGCCCCGATGAACTCCAGCAACTGAACTGGAGTGAGGTGGGACTTTGGGTAATTGATCATGAACCCCAGATGCTCCAGTACGGTCCATGGCCTACCGGGCTTCGGAGTCTGTGCCCCCTGTTATTAGCCAGTCATCTAGATAAGGATAGACAAAGGTGCCCTGCAGCTGGAGGTGGGCCGCAGCCACGGCCAGGCATTTTGTGAAGACCCGCAGGATCGACGCGAGGCCAAAGGAAAGCACCCTGTACTGGTAATGGTTTCCCTGAACAATGAAGCAGAGGTACTTTCTGTGTGTGGGATGGATGAGGATGTGAGCGTAAGCATCCTTTAAGTCCAAGGAGCATAGCCAATCATCCTATTGGAGGTAGGGCAGTAACGTTCCAAGGGAGAGCATCTTGAACTTCTCCTGCACCAGGAACTTGTTTATGTTCTGCAAGTCGAGGATGGGCCGAAGGCCCCCTTTTCTCTTTGGACGAGGAAGTATCGGGAGTAAAACCCCTGTCCTCTGAGGTGTGGTGGGACTGGTTCTATTATCTCGTCCTCGAGGAAGCCTGCAAGCTGCTGACTAAGGAGGGTCTGGTGCTGGAGAAGCCACCTTGGCTCCTCGGGGAAGTACGGATGGGGGAGCTGGTCCAGATGGAGGAGATAGCCCTCCTGAACGACCTGGAGGACCCAGGCATCAGTGGAGATGGACTCCCAACTGTGGGAGAAGTGGACCAGAAGCCCCCCAACGGCCAGCCAATCTGTCAGTGGATGAGAAGTTATGCCAATGGCATCAAAACACTGAATATGACTAAGCCGGCACCAGGGGTTGAGTCTTGGGGCCCTTTGGCTTACAAGGGCCATGGGCCATGTTTTTGCCCTGACCGCCCTGAACGGTGATCAATGCCAGTGGGTAGGATGGGTAGCCCTGTATGGGAGCCCCTTTCGGTGGAAGAAATGCTTCTTGCTCTGCTGTTTCTTCCTGGGGAGGGAGGAAGATTTCCAGGAGAGGCGAGTATGGGTCAAGTGCTCTGTTTCAATCTCTGCTGCCTTATCCTCTATGGTTTTGCCAAATAGTTGCTCCCAGATGCAAGGGACATCCAGCAGCTTCTCCTGGACCCACTGCTCCAGGTCCGAGGACTGGAGCCAAGTCTGCCGGCAGGCTCCGATGCCAGCCGCTGCCACCCAGGTGGAAGACTCGAAGCCGTCATACGCTGCTCGTGAGAGGTACTTCGAGCATTCCCCAATGGACTTCGAGAGGGCCTGAAAACGTCGGAGATGGTCTCTGTCAAGGCCCACTGCAAAGCCTCCGAGCTCTCTAGCGTGAGGTCATGGAGGAACATCCCAATGTATAATTGGTAAACTTGGATGCGGCATAACAGCATGGAGCCCTGATAAGCCTTGCGCCCGAGGGTGTCGAGGGTATGAGATTCTCTGCCCGGTGGGACTGAAGAATGAGTCTTCGGGCTCTTTAGCTTCTGTATGGCTGATTCAACCACCATGAGGTTTGAGGAAGTTGGGCTTTCCGAACCACGGGCCCCGATGAACCCTATATATAGCATCCAGGCGTTTGCTAATGAAAGGGACAGAGGCCAGGGAAGAGGAGGAGGAATCTGTTCAGAATGGGGGGAGGAGGAGGAGTCTGTTCAGAATGGGAGGAACCGGCACCGAGAGAGCTTCTTTCGGAGGGGCTTCATATTGAAGAATATCAAGCTCCTCCACGTGGGGCTCCTCCTCCCCAGACTCGGTGGCGAGAACTAGGGCCCGTGCCATGTCCCGGATGAAAGGAGGTGTCATCGGGAGGTGACCACTGCTTCTGGGTTGGTGGAGAGGGATCCGATGGGAGGTCTCAGTGGGACTGAGTCTCTGGGGAGGTTTCCTCGTTGGACTCCCACTCCGAGTAGTCCATGGAGGACTCGAGGTCGGGTGGCTTGAGATGGGTCGGTGACCTGTGCTGGGCTCCCAAAGCCAAAGCCTGCCCGGAGCCGGAGGTGCTTGCCCGAGAAGATCTCATGCCCGAGGACTGGGACGAAGATCGAGACCCGCACTGATGATCCTCACGAGGCTTCTGGCTCTTGGGGGTCACTGCAACAGGCTGGGGAGTCACTGCAGCAGCCTGAGGTCAAGGTTCCTGTGGTCTTGAGGCACGTGCCAGCAGAAACACTGCACTCCAAGGCCAGCATTCGGGCCTCCCATTCGAGAGTGGGGCCTTGCGACACCGATGCCGGGGTGACCAGGTCGGATGTCGAGGAGGCGAGGGGGTCCTCGCCAGGATGACTCTTGGAAGACCAGATGCCTTTGCTGGAGGCCTCCGTATCGGTTTGAGGTACCTTACTGGGCTGCTCCTTCTCCGACTCTAAAGTTTGCCGAGGGGGGCTGAGAGACCGGGCAGGTGACCTCTCCCGCTTGTCTGGCGCCCCCGACAGAGTCCTCGCGGCCTCCTTCTTCCGCTCGCATTTAGGCAACCTCTGGTCAGAGTACCGCTAGGCCCAGGGAGGAGCCTTGGGTGACTCCAGGGGTTGCAGGGCTGAAGAGTGGGAGGCTACCGGGGATACAGAGCCTGCCTTACAGAAGAGATCATCCAGTTCTGCTTACAACTCTGGATGGCCTCGGAGGACATCTTACAGGGGGAGCATAGCTCAGGGTCATGGTTAGCTCCTAGATACCTGAGATAATAGTCATGGGTGTCCGTGAGCCCAAAGGCAATTGGGGGAAAAAGGACCCCTGCGAGGTTAAAGACCCTCGACGTGGCCAGCAGTTAAAAAGTATGCGAAGCGCAAAAAGGAAAAATCCTGAGACCAGGGCCGAAGCAGATGTGCTCAAGAGGTGGGAAGAGGACCGGCAAAGGCTGGAAGCAAAAAACTGGTTGGAATAGAGAATCTTTTTCTGGGGATGATATGCACGTCTGAAGGGCTCGGTGGAAAAAGGGAGACTGGTTAAGATAGCATACTTGGGCAGGAAGGGGACCAAGCATGCATGGTGGCATTCCCAAAGGCTTTCTTTGAAAGCTGGGGAAATGCTCCGCACAGGCTCCCTCAGTGCCGACATCACCCATATGTGAGGACTGACTTCCTGCTTGTTCCTGGAGAATAGAAGCATCTTGGATGGCATCCTGAGTGGTGTTCTTCATAGAATGTCTCAGCTGGGCGTTCAATCAGGGAAAGAGCTAGCTGTGGCCTTCCCAGTTTCTGGGAGCACATCTTGACCCTCGAGTGGGCAGTTTGGATTGCATGGCACTATTCTGTGCACAGCATGCTCCCATAGTCTGGAATTATCTTCCGCTCCTCGGATTGATGGCAGTGACCATGAAAATGATGCTGTGGATGTATGCTTACATGCGACTGCTACAGTGATCCTTGTTGACTCGGTGGTCCTTGTGTTCTCAGGAGTTCGAGACCAGGCTCTTGCTCCTGATAGTGAAATCCAACCTGCGGTAATGACAGCAGCCGTGTCATCTGAGGAAGGGCGTGCCACTGGACGATTTCTCCTGATGACGGATGCTAGTATCTCAGGCGGGGGAGCCTGTTGCCAAGACCATATGGTCCAGAGCCATTGGAACTGCAGGGAAGCGGTGTGGTTCATCAACTGCTTCGAGGCGAGGGCCATAAGGTTGGCTCTTCTGTGTTTCCGGCCACTAATCAAGGGCTGGGTAGTTCGAGTGTTTTCAGACAACACCACGGTGGAGACATGGCAAGGCGGCATGAGGAGTGCCGGAGTAGCGCTGGAGATGGCTCACCTGTTTGCCTGGGTGGAGAGGAACCTCTGAGCCTTGTTGGCTCAGCACATTGCTGGGGTGCACAATGTGGAAGCGGACTTCCTCAGCCAACACTCTGGACCCTGGAGAGTGGGAATTGAGTTAGGAGGTGTTTCAGTTGATTCTGCGCCATTGGGGTCACCCCAAAATGGATCTGATGGTGACCTACTCCAATGCCAAAGTGTGCTGCTTCTTCAGTCACCACCCTGAGATGGGGTCCAATGGTATTATCGCCCAGATACAGCTTTGGCCAAGTCAGTTCCTGCTGTGTTTCCTCCATGGTCCTTGGTGGGGCATGTGATTCAGCGTATGGACCGCTACCAGGGCAGGACTGTTCTGGTGGTGCCAGATTGGCCAAGGAGAGCATGGTTTGGAGAACTGAAGTGGCTCCTGCCTCCTCTTCAGTTTCCTCTGTCTCGGGGCCTGCTGTGACAGTGACCAATCATCCTGGAGGACACAGTTCACTTCTCACTTATGGCTTGGCTCTTGGAAGGAGATGGCTAGCACATAAGGGCTACTCTCCAGCGGTGGTCTGTAGTCCACTAAGAGCCCAGAGGAGGTCTACCAAGCTAGCATATGTACGGATCTGGTGCCTCTTGGAGTGATGGTATGGTGCTCAGCAGTTGGCTCCTGAGGCAGTCAAGGTGCCATCTCTGTTGGTCTGTCTACAAAATGGCCCTGCAAAGGGCCTTTCACTTAGCTGCTTGAAACTTCAGATGGCAGTTTTGGCTTGTTTCCGAGGTCTGGTGATTGGTAAGTCTCTAGGCTTGCTCCTGGATGTCTTGTGCTCTCTAGGGCAGAGGTGCTCAAATCCAGTCCTGGAGGGCCGCAAACCAGTCAGGTTTTTGGGATATCCCTAATGAATATGCATCAGATAGATTCAAATACAATGGAGGCAGTGCATGCAAATATATCTCATACATATTCATTAGAGATATCCCGAAAACCTGACTGGTTTGCGGTCCTCCAGGACTGGATTTGAGTCCCTCTGCTCTAGGGGGTTCAGCGTCTGCATCCTCCCCTCCAGTCTGTGATCCCTTCCTGGGATCTGTGTCTGGTGCTCAGGGTCCTGGTGGCAGTTTCCTTTGAACCGTTGAAGTGTGCTACTTTAAAAGATTTGATGCTCACGATGGTCTTCTTGGTAGCAGTTTGTTCCGCAAATGTGGATTTCTGAACTGCAGGCTCTGTCTTGCTGAGCTCCTTTTCTGACTTTTCAAAGGAAGCCGTTTCCATTCAGCTTGTGCCTTCCTTCTTGCCTAAAGTGCCCTTCTTTCTTTCACGCGAATCAGGTGGTCTGCCTACCCTCCTCAAAGAAGCAGTGTTGGGGGAAGGATAAGGATCTTCACCTTGTGGATGTCTCAAGGTTAAGAATTTCTTAATATAAGAAATGCTATATTTGGTCAAACCAAGGTCCATCAAGCCCAATATCCTGTTTCCAACAGTGGCCAATCCAGGGCACAAGTATCTGGCAGGTTCCCAAAAAGGTACATGGTTTCACAATGCTTTTCCAGGAGTAAGCAGTGGATTTCCTGGGTCCTCTTTAATAATGGCTTATGGACCTTTCCCTCCAGGAACTTGTCCAAACCTTTTTTTAAACTCAGATACACCAACAGCTTTTACTACATACTCCAGTAACGAATTCCAGAGTTTGATTTCATGCTGAGTAAAAAAAAAATGTTTTCTTATTACTCATTTGTAGCTTCATTTCATATCCCCTAGTCATTCTTTTTGATGGAGTAAACAACCTATCTACATTTACCTGATCTACTCCAGTCATTAATTTATAGACCTCCATCACATTTCCCCTCAGCTGTCTCTTTCCAAGTTGGAGCCCTAACCTTCTAAGCCTTTCCTCATAGGGGTATCCTTCCATCCACTTTACCATTTTGGTGGCTCTTCTCTGTACCTTTCAAAATTCTATCTCCTTTAAGATGTGGCGAGCAGAATTGCACACAATATTCAAGGTACGGTCTCATCATGGAACAATACAGAGGCATTATAATATCCTTGGTTTTATTCTCCATTCCTGTCCTTATGATTCCTAGCATTCTATTTGCTTTCTTGGCCGTGGCGGCTGCATACTGGGTAGAGAGTTTCAACTCATTATCCACTATGATGCCTAAATCCTTTTCTTGGATAATGGTTCCTAATTTGGAACCTTGCATCATGTAACTATAGTTTAGATTGTTCTTTCCTAGGTGTATAATTTTGTACATGTACATATTAAATTTCATCTGCCATTTGGACATCCAATCTTCCAGTTTATAAAGGTCCTCTTGCAATTTTTCACAATCCTCTTGTGTTTTAATAACGTTGAATAATTTTGTCTCATCTGCAAATTTGATCACCTTCTTTTTGTGCCATTTGCTGGCCCGTGCAAGGGTGACATGACAGCTATTTCGCTTTTGGGGTGCTGGATTGAGGAGGCCATGGCCTCGGCATATCTGTTGCAGAGCTGTACCTGAGCACATGTATCCCCATGGGCTGAGAAGAGTTTGGTAACCCCCGCAAATATTTGTCATGCAGCAACGTGGGCATCATGTTTCACTTTTTGTCAAGCATTAACACTTGGATATCCATGCGCTGGGGAGACACAACTTTGTCTGAAGGGTTTTGCAAGCTGCCATGTTTTCTTCTCGCCTAGTGAAGTTGTAGCCTTGGTACCTCCCATTTGTCTGGACTGATCTAGCAGGATTCAAGGAAAGGACATTCAATGGTAAATAAAATGTCA
Organism: Ichthyophis bannanicus; assembly: GCA_033557465.1. NCBI lineage: Eukaryota > Metazoa > Chordata > Amphibia > Gymnophiona > Ichthyophiidae > Ichthyophis > Ichthyophis bannanicus. The sequence goes on along the minus strand of CM066032.1, from coordinate 1,258,806,522 downwards.
CCTTCCATATCATCCTGCTAGACCAGTCCAGGGCCTGCCCCTGAAACTGTATTTTCTCTGTTCTTCTGCTGCAGTACCCTTGGGTTTGTTATGATTTTTATACTTGGCTTTGTAGGTTCATCTTCTACTGGCAAGCTTCTGTTTATGCTTTCCTGTATATAGTTCTCTACTGTTGATTACACATTGTTCCTCACAACTGAGGTTGTATAAGGCTTACCATGTTTCTCCCCTATGCTTTGGGTCAAATACTGAGGAGACCTCTAGTGGTTGAGGTAAATAGATGCATAGGAGTGATGTCATTGAAACCTGGGCTTTGCATTCATTGTCTACCAATCTGCTTGACTGGTCTAGAAGAACTCAAGGAAAGGACATTAATTGGTAAGTAAAATGTCATCTTATTAACATAAGGATAGAAGGCAGTGTTCTATTGTGGCTTGGGAACTGGTTAAAAGACAGAAAGTGTATGATTAAATGGCCAATTTTCTCAATGGAGTACCACAGGGATATGTCCTGATCAAAGAAAAATATTTTTCTCTCAATACGTAATCAAAATCTGGAAGTCATTACCAGAGGATGTAGTAAAAGCTGTTAGTGTGGCTTGGTTTAAGAGAGGCTTGGATTGTTCCTGGAGGAAAAGGCCATAAACTATTATTAGAACAGCCCAGGGAAATCCATTGATTGCCCCTGGAGTGAGCACCCGCCAGGTACTAGTGACCTGGATTGGTTACTTTTGGCAACAGGATACTGGGCTTGATGGATATTTGGTCTGATCCAGTATGGCATATCTTATGTTCTTAACCCACTCAATATCCCACATCCCCCCAAACATTTATTGTATAGTACCAGTGGTTCCCAACCTAGTCCTCTGGTACTCCCAGGACAGTCAGGTTTACAGGGTATGAGAGAGATCTGCATACAATGGAAGCAGTGCATGCAGATCTCTCTCATACATATTCATTGTGGATATGCTGAAAACCTGACTGGCCTGGGGGTACCTGAGGACTTGGTTGGGAACTACTGGTATAGTATATGCATCAGCAAATAGTGCAGTAGGTATATCTGTGCTATCTGCCAGTGTGTTTACTGCAGCTAGCTACAGGAAAAAAAAATACATGATTCTTCCACCACTGCGCCCTCCCCATCCAACAAGTACCAGGAGTATCCCTGATAGGTTAAGTACTGGGACAGGAGTAATTTGCCCCATTGCCACATGTGCCCCATGGGTTCAAAATGTTAACTCTGACCTATAATGATCCTATGATAAGGGGGGAGGGGGTTAGAAGTAATAAAAATTCAATGATATAACTTGCTCCCCTTACTTGCAAAAAAAGAAAATTAGATTAGGTGATAAGTAAAATGGCACTTTATGTCCTTGCCTTGAGTCCTGCTAGACCAGTCCAGACAAGTGGGTTGTGCTCCACTACCAGCAGATTGGTGGAGACAAAGAACCAATGAAAAGCCCAAGTTTCAATAACATCACTCCTATGCCTCTATCCGCCTCAGCCATCAGAAGTCCCTTCAGTATTCATTCCAAAACAAATGGATACAGAGCAATCCTCACACCTCAATGTAGGCAACAATGAGTACACAACAGTAGAGAATATATACAGGAAGGTAGAAATAGAAAGCTGTCAGTAGAAGATGAGCCCGCAGAGCCAAGTATAATGGACCTAAGGGTACAGCAGCAGAAGAACAGAGCAAATACAGTTTCAGGGGCAAGTCCTGGACTGGTCTAGCACTACTCAAGGAAAGGATATTATCTGGTAAGTAAAATGTCACCTTCCATATCATACTGCTAGACCAGTCTAGACAAGTGGGATGCACCAAAGCTACAATACCACTGGGTGGGATGATGATACAGCAGCTCACAAAACTCTTGAGCTGAAGGCCATCTCCATCCATGCATGGACATCCAAGCGGTAATACTTGACATAAGTGGAAAGTGATGCCTATGCTGCTGCCTAACAGATGGCTGCAGGGGCTACTAGCTGAGCTCTGCTTTGCCCATGAGGATGCTCACGCTTGGGTAGAATGGGCATGCAGACACTCCAGAACAGGCTGGTACCATAACAAATATGCTGAGGCAATAGCCGTCTTAACCCAGTAACAAAACCCCCCCCCCCCCCCCCCCCAAAGTTGATTTGGCTACTGCTTCACCCTTGTGTGGGCCAACAAACAGCACAAAAAGATAGTCTGACTTACAAAAGGAATTCATAACCTCCAAATTCTACAGAAACACCCTCCAGCCATCTACACGGCTAAGATCCTAATCCTTCCACTACACTATTTCTTAGAGAAGGAGAGTAGGCAAACCACCTGGTTCACGTGAAAGGGAGATAGCACTTTAGGCAAGAAGGAAGGCACAGGCCAAATAGAAATGGCCTCAGTTGAACAGGACAGATAAGGATCTCAGCAAGATGGAGCCTGCAGCTTGGAGATCCTCCTTGCAGAACAAATTGCGACCAAGAAGACAGTCTTGAGCATCAAATCCTGCAAGGTAGCATGCTTCAACAGCTCAAAGGAGGCTGCCATCAGGACTCTGAGCACCAGAGAGACAGATCCCAGGAAGGGATCACAGACCGAAGGAGAGGATGCAGACATCAAATCTCTTGGAGAAAATGGGAGACATCAAAGTGCAAGGCCAAGGACTTGCCCGCCACCTGACTACAGAAACAAGCCAAAGCTGCCACCGGAACCTTCAGGGAGCTAAGAGAAGCTCTTCTCTAGTCTATTCTGCAGAAAAGCCAACAAGGATGACACTTTGGCCGTCTCAGGAGTCAAATGGTACACACCACACCAACACTCAGAGAGGCACTATATCCATACGTATACTAGTTTGGTAGACCTCCTTCAGCACTAAGGGGCTTGTTTACAAAGCCGCGGTAGCAGTTTCCGATCATTATCAAAGCCGCGGCCCCATTGAAATCAATAGGGCCACGGCTCCAATAACGATCAGAAACCACTACCGCGGCTTTGTAAACAAGCCCCTAAGTATAGTAGAGATTAAAGCTGGAGAGTAGCCCTTATACACTGGCAGGCTCCTTTCACGAGCCATGTTGTCAGCGAGAAGGGAGCCGGATTCTCCAGGACGATCAGTCCCTGCCACAATAGCCTCTAATTGGATGCAGCTGAAGGGGAGGCGCTTGAAGGAACCATATCAGGTCTCTAAATCACGCTCTCTGAGTCCAATCTAGCACCACCAGCACAATCCTGCCTGGGTGGCACTCTCCATGTCAAATCACACACACCCCACCAGGGGCCACGGAAGAAACATGTACAGCAGCCACTGTCTTGGACAAGGCTGGATCAGGGCATTGACACCCTGGATCCTATTTTCATACGGCAACTGAAGAAGCAGCACGTCATCAGATCCATTTCATGGTGACCCCAGGAGCAAGAATCAACTGAAACATTTCTTGACCTCACCGGGATTCAGAGTGCCGGCTGAGGAAGTTCGCTTCCACTCTAGCAATTGCTGAGCTGACAAGGCTAGAGAGACTCTTCTCCACCCAGGCAAAAATGAGATTCATTTCCAGGGCCACTCAGATGCTTTTTATGCCACTCTGCCAATTGACATAAGCCACCGCTATGGCATTGTCTGAAAACATTTGAACTGCCTGGCCCTCGACCAGGGGCTGGGAATGCAGCAGAGTCAACCTGATTGCCCTCACCTCAAAGCAGTTAATGGACCACATCCCTTCCCTGTGATTAAAACTGCCCTAGGCCATACGGTCTCAGCAATGGGCTCTCCAGCCCAAGAAACTTGCATCCGTTGTCAGCAGGATCCAGGAGAAATTGTCCAGTGGAATGCCCTTCCTCTGATGACAGGGCTGCCGCCACCACTGCAGGCTGGACTTCATCATCAATGGGGGCGGGAGCCAGCACTCGAACTCCTGAGAACCCAGGGACCATTGAGTTTACAAGGACCGCTGGAGCAGTCGCATAAGAGTACGTGCCCATGGGACTATCTCTATGGTCACTGCCATCAATCCAAGAAGCTGAAGATAATCCCAGACTCTGGAGGCCTGCTGCACACAGAACATTGCCAGGCAATTCAAGGGACTTCTGACTTTTTCCTCAGACAGGAAATCTCTGCCCATTTGAGTGTTGAAATGTGCTCCAAGAAGCTCCAATGACTGGGAAGACAAAAGCTGGCTCTTTTCCCGATTGATCTCCCAGCCGAGGTTTTCCAAGGAGGACACCACTCGGCTGTCACCCGAGATGCTTCTACCAGGGAATGAGTTCAGATGTGCCAGTTGTTCAGATAGGGATACATAGATCCCTTGGCACCGCAGCTGACACCACCATGACCTTGGAGAACATCCTTGGGGTGGTGGAGAGCCCGAACGGGAGGGTGGTGAACTAATAAGAGCCAAGCATGGAAAAACACAGATACTTCTGCCAATCCACATGAATTAGGATATGATAATATGCCTCAGCCAGATCCAGAGAAGACAAGAATTCCTGTCGGTGCACTGCTTGAATCACAGAGTGCAAGGTTCCATCCGAAAGCACAAGACATACAGGATGGGCTGGAAGGAACCATCCTTCTTTGGCACCACAAAGTAGATTGAGTATCTGCCCTTGCCCCGATTGTCAGGGGGTAAGGGCACCACCACCCTTAGGAGAAGCAACTTGTCCAAGGTGGTCCGCACCATGTCCCTTTTGACTGTAGACTCACAGGGAGAGATAATGAAGGCATCAGGAATTCACTCCTTGCATTCCAGGAGGTAGCCGAATTGAATGGTGTCTAGCACCCAGCGATTGTTTGTAATCCAGGCCCATTCCTGAAAGAGGCGGCGAAGCCTGCTTTCCATTGGATGCACCAGGGAATGAACCCCAAATCTTCATTGCATAACCTGGGAGGGTCCTCCTTTGGAGGCGGCCATGTCCCTGGGTCCATGTGCTCCACGAAAGGACTGAGAATGAGCCGAGGGGAAGAAAGGTTTTCCCAGTCAAGTGACAATAGTCCTGAAATCCCTGAGAATCTGGCCAGCGCGCCCTTGGTGGGGGGTAGAGGCTGAGAAGAAAAGGGTACTTGTCCACTTCACAGGCCCCCTGGGCCTATCTTCCAGGTGGTGGTAAGATTTGTCTCACCTAGGTCCTTCACCAGCTTTTCCAAATCTGATCCAAACAGGAGCGTCCCCTTATGGAAATACATGTGTATTAGGGAGCAAAGACTCAGCATTTCATTTTTTTAAAATATACATCTATTCTAAAGCAATGCTGTCAAGGGCAAGAAAGAAAAGAAGAGATGCACTTACACCAGTTTTCTCCATTGCAGCTGCCCAAGAAAACGAGAGAATGTCAGAATTGTTCTAGTACCTAGTAAGGAAAAAAAGTGAGTTTCCTGGATCTGTTACCTCACCACATTTTTGTTTGAAAAACAAAGGACGTGTGGTACATTTGCTTTCTAGGTGAGCATTACCTGGTATTCTTGTGATTTGGGGTCTTATCTCTTACATTTGGTTGCTGTTAAGTAGACTCAGATCACAGTAGGGTAATTGTAAAAATGTCTGGTCTTTTCCTGCAGGGCTATGAATGCAAATCCTAAGTGCCAGATAATTCTGCACATCAGTACAACAAAGGAAGCATTCAGACAAGTGGCAAATGATCTAATTTTATTTCATAAAGTGCTCGGAACAGGTAAGAGACTCCCTGAACAGAGTTATAGCTGTTAATGTACAAAATAAATGTGTAAGCAGAACACTCCATGTATACACAGAGTCAAAGAATGCTGCTGGTTGGTAAACCACCCAATGCGAACACCCGTGTATTGTAAACACTTGCTGGCTCTTTAATAGTGGGCCTCTGTGCTGCACCAGGCTGTTTGCCACAGGATAGGAATTTAAAAGCAACAGGGAATACAACAGAAGGGTACTAAAGGAGCTGAAATCTGAAGAAGGAATAGCCTTATATATAGTAAGAGGGGCCTGGCTGCCTACATCCAAGCACAGACTGAGAAACATGATGGCCAGGGGCACACATGCACAGAATCCTGGCAGCTCACAGGATCATTCCCAGCCAAAAAGTAGCTAAGGAAACCAGTTCCTTGGTGGGGATTAACAACTGCCATCTCTCCAGAGGACTCAACTGCTGGAATCACACATTGCGCACAGAATACAGATTTGCAGCATGTGTACGCCTCCCTCCAGTGCCACTCACGATGTCCAAACAACCTCTCTACAACTGCTATGCTTGTTACACTCAAAACATTTGTGCTGCCTTTTCAGAACATTTGATTTTGTCTCCTCAAATCTGTTCTCAGTATTCACCCTAAACAACCTAGATTTACAGAGCATTAAAATGATTTTCTCAAGAGACACAGAGATGCCCATCACGTTTACACACATAAAGCAAGCTTTAACCCTGGAATTACCGAGATTTTTTGCACACACTGAATACCGTTGGGATCATAAATGACCCCACGACGAAGTTTAATTGTTAACCATGAAAAATTTAAACTAAACAGACAAAATATTATTCAGAATTAATTATTTATTATATGAAAGTTAAATGTTTTGGAATTTAATGCTTTATCATAAAATTACATGAAGAAGAGTTGCCATGAAAGCAGTTTTTGCATGCACTTGATGAACACAGTAAAGTACTACAGTCATTTGCATGAGACAGACAATTTCTGAATGTTCTTTGCAAACATTGCGCTTGCAGGAGGTGCAAACTATGTTGCTTTTCTCGTCTTTTTCTCTGGAACAGCAGTGACACCTTGCCCTTTTCTTTGGGATCCAGACAGTGCAAACCGCATCAGTGGCTTCTTCAATGCAGGAAGAAGTCTCGCTGCAATTACTCTGAAGCAGCTGTTTTCCTAATTCCAAGAGGAATAGACGACGTCTGTGCTGTGACTTGGACTGCCATTCTGGATTTAGTGACATCCAAACAATGAAGGCATTCAAAGCATTGATGTCCAACATGTTGTAGAAGATTGTCACTGGCCAGCGTCTTGTCATTCGTTTTGTGGTATACGTGCGCAACATTTGATCTGCCGTATCTAATCCACCTTTACTAGAATTATAGTCCAAGATCATGTGTGGTTTTTTGTCTGGACGTGTGTTATCTACTTCTTCTTGATCATGCAAACTGCTCAGAAGAACAACTACTTTTTCTTTCTTCGGGCAATAGGAAACCAGAGTGGCGTCATCGCAAAAGGCAAACAGTGAAGTGAATACCTCTCGGCCCTTTGCTGTTACAAATTCTGGAGGTAATTCTTTTTTGTTCTTTTGAATTGTCCCCAAAAATGTCATTTGTTTTTCTAGCAATTTCTGTGACAGGGATAAACTGCAGAAGAAATTGTCAACAGTAACATTTCTGCAAGATCACGTCAATCCTTCAGTGAGTTGCAGCACAACCCTTTCACCCCGATTCTGTTCCCTGTTTTGTCCGAGTTCCCTTCCTGTATATACTTGAAGATGTAGAACATATGACATTGCAGTGTCACACAACATCCATAACTTTATGCCATATTTCCCAGGTTTGCTGGGAATATATTGTCTGAACAGAACACGGCCACGAAATGTAAGCAGTTGCTCATCCATGGTAACATTTTCACCAGGAACAAAGGCATCACTTAGAGTTGCTTCCCAGGTATCAAAAACGTGTCTGATTGGAGCAAGCTTATCCACACCTCGTTGTTCACGTCTGTTGGTTGCATCATCAAATCTGAGAGCATAAGAAATTTGCTGAAAATGGTTACGGGCCATATTTTTGACGAAAACAGAACCACCATCTTCAAGGTTCCACAACTTAACTATGGATTCATTTCATGACTTGTACATGCCTGAGAGGATCAGAAGTCCAAGAAAATGTTGAAATTCTCCGTCTGTCAAATCTTTCCAGGTGTCGTCATAAATGTGTCTTCCTTGTTTGCTCGTCCACATCATGATTTCATTCAATAAGTTCTTCCTCATGAACAAGTGGAATGCTGCGAGAGGGCCATCAACATTTCGTACAGCATACCTTGTAGGACCTTGTTGTACGGGCATGACATTAGCTCTGGCGTATCTTCCAGCAGCTTGCTTTATAGGTTTCCTGTTCCATGATGTTGCATCCTTAGATGCATAGGCTTCAATGGCAACATTTGTGCTTATAGTTGATGACTTCTTAGCTCCTCTACGACCACAACTAAGATTCCACAGATGATACTGACACTGAGGACTCCTGCCTTCTTCCCCGTCCAGCACAGCCTCGACCTGTAATTTGACTCTTTGCTGCAGGCAATGTTACCGGCTCAACATCAGCCTCACATTCACTTGGCGACCAACTGCTGTCGTCATCTGAATCATTACAAAAATAAATGATCCGGTCTGTACGGAGTGTATAATAAACCTAATGGTAACTGAAGTACTCCACGCAAACAATTAACCTCAGTGGTACAAAATGTTTTCAACTTAATATTATTTTTGAACTGAATATTGTTCATAACATCCTTCTATCAAACTTGTCTTCAACAACGAAGGAACAGGAAACCTGGGCACTAATAAATAGTCAAAATTTTACCACAATACCAGGAGGTTTCAGACCATATACCGCGCTTTGGCAAATGCTCATTTGGTAAAGCAATAGCGCTCTGGTTACATCAATAACCTTCCTGGATTTATTTTCATTTTTTTGTTTTTATGTGGTTAATACTTGCACCAGATTTCCACCTCCACCAAACTTCTAGTGATAGAAAAGAATCTTAGCTTTGTATCTTGTATCTTCTGCGCCTCAACGCTTCCCCCGGTACCTCATTAGCGTTTCACTCCAAGTAGGAGTTTCTTCAGGAGGATTAAAATCCGACATAAAACTCAAAATTTCTTTCCATCCTTCTTGACCTGCCATGTGTATATCAATACAAAAATACCGGGGGACGCGTTGAGGCTATGCAAGCAAATGCCTTTTTCTACCATCATCTGACAGGTCCTTAAACTAATAGTACTTACTGAAAGTAAGAAATTTCACTTAAGCTCGGATTACATTTTTGGACTTTATCCTTACATATTTACTTACAAAAACGAAGTTACTCACCTGTAACAGGTATTCTCTAAGGACAGCAGGAATCAGTCCTCACATATAGGGTAACGTCAGCGCCAACGGAGCCTGCGTGGAAACATCTCTACAACTTTCAAAGAAAGCCTTTTGGAGATGCACCATGCATGCATGGTCCTCTTTCTGCCCAAGGGTGCCATCTTGCCTCAGTCTAATGACATAGCTAAGACAGAAAAATTAAAATACGGTAAAAAGAAGCAATTCCAAGGGGAGGAGGGAGGGTTGTGAGGACTAATTCCTGCTCTCCCCAGAGAACACCTGCTACAGGTGAGTAACATTTTCTCCGACAACAAGCAGGAAGTCAGTCCTCACATATGGGACGCCTCAGCTTCAGGCTACCAAGAACTTGTCCAAAACGCCACAGGTGACCAGAGAATGTGAGCTGTGAGCTGCAGCAGTTGAGTCCAAACTGAGAGACTCTCGCAAGACCCAAATGTCAAGCGGGGAACCAGCACTCCGGTAGCCTGAATACAGAAGGGTCGGATGGCAGGAGTTGCCTTTACCCTGAAGAGATTACAAAGCACAGCCTGGCTGAAGGCATTGTCCTATTGGAACTCCCTCTCCAGGCAGTAGTGAGCTGCGAAGATATGGACCGAAGACCAGGTGGCGGCCTGGCAGATTTCCATCACAGGTATGGCACACAGATTTACCACAGAGATAGTCATGGCCATGATGTGGTGAGCTGTGACCTGGTGGTCTAGTGGGATCCCAGCCTGCTCATAGGTGAGAGCCATGCAGTCTGCCACCCAAGTGCACAGAGTTCACTTGGTCACTGGAAGCCCCAGTTGACTGGGGGCATAGGAGACAAAAAGCTAAGGTACTTTGTGGTGGCCCTGAGTCCATTGCAGATAGGAGGACAGGGCCCTTTTACAATCTACAGTATGATGAACGATCTATGCCTTGCCAGCATGAAGCCTCAGGAAGAAGGTGGGATGCAACACCTCCCGACTGAGGTGGAAGGGGGGACACCATCGTTGGCAGAAACTTGGGATGGATGTGGAGCACCACCCTGTTCTTGTAAAAACTCATGTAGGGTGGCTTTGCCATCAGAGCCTGGAGTTCGCTGACCCTATGAGCTGACGTGACTGCCACGAGAAAGACAACCTTCCAGAAGAGGTACTGCAGGCGGCAAGTAGCCAGGGGCTCAAACAGCAGCTTGGTGAGCTATGAGACCACCACAATGAAATCCCATTCTGCCATTGGTGGGCAGATAGGGGGGTTTGGACAACATAAGACACACAAGAAATGAGAAACAAGGGGCTGAACCGAGAGGGGCTTGCCCTCTACGGAGTGGTGGTGCACCACAATGGTGCTCAGGTGCACTCTGACTGAGTTGGACTTTAGTCCCACCTGGGACAAGTGGAGTAGGTACTTGAGTACCAGCTGCACTGAGCAGAACGGGTGTGCCTGCCTCTCAGCACACACCAAAAATTATCACTTGAAGGCATACGTCCTTCTCGTAGAGGCTTTGCAGGAGGCCAGAAGGACCTCTTCCACATTTCATGGGAGGTTGAAGGGAGCTAGAGCTACCCTTTCAGCAGCCAAGCCATGAACGACAGGGACCCCAGGCTGGAGTGCAGGAGAGAGCCCTCCTCCTGTGAAAGTAGTTCTGGGGCGCAGCCCAAGGGAATTGGAGATGCCGCTGACTGACAGAGAAGCAGCAGGAACCAAGGTTGCCTAGGCCACTAGGGGGCTACCAGTATCAGCGATGCCCTGTTATGCTGGACTTTGACAAGGGTCTTGATGACCAGTGGTGTCAGCAGGAATGTGTACAGAAGACCTTCCATTCATGGAATGAGGAATGCATCTGCTGCCACCCTAGACAGGTGCAGCTGGTGGGAGCAGAAGCGGGACAACAGCATGTTGTCTGGGCTGTCAAGCAGGTCCACTAGGGCTATGCCCCAGTCTCAGAAAAGCTGGGAGACCACACTGGGGTCCAGGTGCCACTCATGCAGCTGGAGGACTCTGCTCTGCCTGTCCACCAAGGCACTGTCCAGGCCCAGGAGGTAGACGGCCCGCAGCAACATCCCATTGCTTGTCGCATATGAGCAGGCGGCTACTGCTTCCTGGCAGAGGAAGTACGACACTGTGCTCACTTGTTTGTTTAGATAAAACATTGTGACTTGGTTGACCATCTGGACCAACACCAACTCGTGCTGCAACCGGTGGCAAAAGGCTTGGAGGGGCCAGAAATATCACCCGGAGCTCCAGGAGGTTGATCTGTAACTGGCACTCTGTCTGGGACTAATGGCCTTGTGTGCGGAGGTCCTCGCAATGAGCACCCCATCCCTGCAGGGAGGCATCCTTAGTAAGGACCCTCCGGGGGTGGGTGCCTGGAAGGGAATCCCAGCCTGAAGGTGGCAGGGGATCTGCTATCATGCGAAGGATTCCGCCAGTTGGAGGGTCACGTTTACCCCGTCTCGAAGTCTGCCCGTGGCTTGTGTCCACTGGGAGTGGAGGCACCACTGAGCTGCCCTCATGTGCAAGCAGCCATACAAGGTCATGTGGACCGTAGAGGCCATGGGGCCCAGCAGGCAGATGAGAAGGCGAGTGACTGGCAGTGCTGCACTCTGCAGCTAGCGCTCTGAGGCATTCTGTCCTCTCTGAGGGAGGAAGGTCTTGGCCTAGAGGGTGTCCATCTGAGCCCCTATGAACTCCAGGCACTGAGCCGGTGGGACTTGGGGTATTGATAATAACGAACTCTAGATGGTGCAGGGGATGAATGGTGTGCTCAGAGGCGTGATGTACCTATGCAGCTGTGCCTCCCCTTACGATCCAGTCATCCAGGTAGGGAAAGACAAAGGCCCCTTGGAGACGAAGCTGGTCTGTGACCACCGCTAGGCATTTGGTGAAGACCCTTGGTGATGATGCCAGCCTGAAGGATAGCACCTTGTACTGGTAGTGACCTCCTTCTACCACAAACTGGAGGTATTGTCAGTGGTTGGGATGGATAAGGATGTGTGTATAAGCATCCTTTAGGTCTAAGGAGCATAGCTAGTCTCCCTGCTGGAGGTAAGGCAGCAGTGTTCAGAGGGAGACCATCTTGAACTTCTCCCTCACCAGAAATCTGTTCAAGACCCACAGGTCCAGGATGGGCCTGAGGCCTCCTGTTCACTTGGGAACAAGGAAATATCTGGAGTAGAAGCCTTTTCCCCAGAGATGTTTGAACACTCACTCCACCACCTTGTCCCTGAGAAGGCCTGCGAGCTCGGTGAGGAGTCTGTTGAAGGAGAGACCTTACAGGTTCTCTTGGGAAGAACGAGGGTGGTGTCTGTTTGCAGGTGGAGGAGGTAACCCTCCTTGACTACTTATAGTACCCAGGAATCGGTGGTGATGGAGAGCACCTGTGGGCAAACAGGGCCATTCACCCCCTTGTGAGCTGCTGAGGGCCTCCTGGGGAAGAGGAGGCCATACCCAAGGAGTCAAAAACTCCCTCCAGGCTGGGCCGGGGCTGGGGCCAGTGCTTGGGTCTTAGGCTTGCAGTGGCTGTGTCCTTGCCCCTTGGACTGTTGTCCCTGCTGTGGGGCAGAGAAGGCCTGGTGCTAAGAAGCATTACCAAAAAAACCCTTTTTTCTCGGGAAGAAAGGCTTCTTCCCTGAGGCTCTCTTAGGGGGTGCACCGAGGTATTCTTAGAGAATCTTTTCCCGGTCAGGAACTCAGTCTCTATTTCTGCAGCCTTGTCTGACATGAGTTTTTCGAAGAGGTTCTCACTGGTGCAAGGGACATCAATACTTTTATCCTGGACCCATTGCTCGAGGTCAGATGACTTCAGCCATGCCTGGTGTCAGTCCCCGATGCCCACAGCGACCACTCTAGCTGAGGATTTGAAGCCATCGTATGATGCTTGAGACAAACTTCAAGCACTCCTTAATTGCTGAGGCCAGTGACTTGAACTGCTACAGAGGTTCGCCATTGAGGCCTGCAGAGAAACCGGTGAGCTCCCTTGCCAGTTTCTTGAGGTACATACCGATGTACAACTGGTACGATTGGACTTGGCAAACCAGTATCGAGCCCTGGTAGTATTTCCGGCTGAGGGCATCCAAGGTCCGGACCTCCCTACCTGGAGGCACTGAGGAATGAGTCTTTTGGTTCTTGAGTTGACGCATGGCCGACTATGACCATAGAATTGTGAGAGAGCTGTTTTTTTTGGAACCCCAGGCTTCGGCGGACTCAGTTCCATAGAGTCAAGCCATCTGCTCACAATGGGTACCCGATGCCAGTGTTTCCCACATACAGAGGAAGCGGTGCTTGCGGATTGGAGGGACGGGCACCATGAGGGCCTCCTGTGGAAGGGCTTCATATTGGAGGATCTCAAATTCCTCCATGTGGGGGTCTCAAACACAAGCACCTTTGCCATATCCCACACAAAGTTGAGGAAGGCAACATCCTTGAGCAGGGAATAGCACCGGGACACTGGTGGAGACTGGTCTAAGGGCACATCTCAGTGTCGCCAAAGTCCGGGGGCTCCTCTTCCTTGGTCTCCCAGTCAGAGGAAGAATCCAAGGCTCTGTGGCTCCCAGTCGGGCCCAGAGCCTAAAAGCTCATGACCCCCAGGAGACCTGCGGTCCGAGCCATTTGCACTTGCCAGAGAAGACTGGTGTCCCGAGGATTGGGAATGGGAATGAGAATAGTTTATAAGCCAAAATTGTATATTTGAGAACAAAGTTATGTCACAAAATAACAGACAAAATTTTACAAGGATAGCTTCATTATTATAGGAGCCACATAAGGCTAAACGTTTACATTTTTTAGCGTGTCCATTTTTTTGACCCACTTTGAGACTCTTTACATATGCTAGTTACAAAAAAATAAAAATCCTTGTTAGTTTCATTAGAGCATAAGAGGAAATTAGACTTACCTGCTAATTGTTGTTCCTTAAGGAACTCTAGTCCAGTCCCGGAACCATTGAGTTTAGAATCTCCTCCAGCAGCTTTGGAAACTGAAACACGGCATCGCTTTGATGACCTCTGCATACATAGGCAAGGACCGCCCCCTCACCTCCAGTACCTATTGACAAAGCAGACTCAGCAGAGCAACAAATAAGTAGTTAAACAAGTCATTAAATAGGTAACTCAACTCAGCTACCACAATACTACTGTTTTATGGTGTATTTTTTTTTTCAAACTGTACGAAAAAGTAATAGCTCTCTAGCGAACTAAGCACTGCTGCAAAAGGATTCCATCTGCCTTGTCCTTTGGGGTCTTACCACGAAAACCCTTCCGCCAAAAAAACATCACCGCACACGTGAGCTTCAGGCTGGAACCGTCAACACCCAGGGAGGGATCCGGGACTGGACTAGAGTTCCTTAAGGAACAACAATTAGCAGGTAAGTCTAATTTCCTCTTCCTTTGCGTCCCTCTAGTCCAGTCCCGGAACCATTGAGGATGTAACAGAGCAGTGAATGTCAATGGGAGGGCCCAGCTAGCCCAGCCTGAAGTACCGCCAACCCAAAACGTACATCATCCTCCGTTTGCACATCAAGTCTATAATGCTTAGCAAAGGAATGTAACGACGACCAAGTAGCTGCCCTACAAATGTCTACGGCCGGCACCCGACTAAACTCCGCCCAAGACGCCGCTTGCGCCTTAGTCGAATGAGCTCGGAGACCTTCCGGCACCACTCTGCCTTTCAAAATGTAGGCAGCCGCAATCGTCTCCTTTAATCATCTGGAGATAGACGACTTTGCCGCCGCCTCCCCCTTCCGCGGACCACCAAATGCCACGAACCTGTCCGACTTACAGAATGACGCAGTCCCACGGAGATAGCGCCGGAACGCGTGACACACATCCAGAAGATGCAATCTGCTATCCGCCTTCGCACCCTGCTCTCCTGAAAACACCGGAAGAGACACTACCTGGTTAACATGAAACACCAAGACCACCTTAGGCAAAAAGGCTGGCACCGTACGCAGAACCACCTTGTGGTCAAAAAAGGTAAGATACGGCTCCTTACAGGACAAAGCTTGCAACTCCGAAATTCTACGAGCAGAACAAATAGCTATGAGAAACACTGTTTTCATTGTCAAATCCTTAACCGAGGCCTTACATAACGGCTCAAACGGCTGCTTGACCAAAGCCTCCAACACCAAATTCAGGTCCCATGCTGGAACCGAACATCTACGCGGAGGTCGCATGATCAACACGGCTCGCAAGAATCTCCGAATGTCGCCATGCGCCCCCAACATTTGACCCTGTATCTTGCCCCGGAAACAAGAAATCGCTGCCAGCTGCACTCGCAAAGAACTCGCTGCCAATCCCTTCTCCACACCATCTTGCAAGAAGAAAATCTGTGGGACTGACGCTCCCAACGGCCTAAAATTCCACTCCGCACACCAACCTTCAAAGACACGCCAGATCTGAATATAAGCCAGTGACGTAGATTGCCTTCGCGCCTTCAACAAAGTGGAAATAACCGCTGAGGAATAACCTTTAGCCTTCATCCTAGCCCTTTCAAGAGTCATGCCATAAGCGAGAATCGAGCCACCTGAGGCATTCGTAAAGGTCCTTGTAGCAACAGATCCTCCCCGCTGAGGGAGCCTCCACGGGTCATCCACCAACAGCCGAACCAAATCCGCATACCAAGGCATCCTGGGCCAATCGGGCACAATCAGGATCACTTTGCCCTGGCACCGCTCTATGCGCTGCACCACCTGATCTATGAGAGCCCAAGGCGGAAACACGTAGAGCAGGCCCCCCCCTTGGCCACCTCTGTGCCAACGCATCGAGCCCCTCTGACATTCGTTCCTGCTTTCTGCTGAAAAATCTTGCCGCTTTTGCGGACTCGAAGGTTGCCATTAGATCCATGAGCGGAGGACCCCAACGTCGCACGAGTAGAGCAAACACCTCCGGGTGAAGCACCCACTCCCCCCGGGTCCACCCTTCGCCGACTTAGAAAATCTGCTTCGATGTTGTCCACTCCGGCCACATGCTGCACCGATAGACCCGCTAGATTCTGCTCAGCCCAAGCTAAGAGCTGGCTCGCCTCTGCCTCCAGAGCCGCACTGCCTGTGCCGCCCTGTTGATTGATGTAGGCTACTGTCGCCGCATTGTCGGACAGCACCCTGACTGCTGCCTGTTTCAAGCATGACTGAAATTCCCGAAGGGCCAAATACACCGCCCTCATTTCCAATCTGTTGATGGACCATTCCTTATCCTCCCGAGACCACTGTCCCTGGGCTAATCTCCCCTCGCAATGTGCTCCCCAGCCCAGCAGACTGGCATCTGACATCAAAAGTCTCCAGGACGGAGGCTCCAGTGGTGCGCCGGCCTCCAAACTCTCCTTCCGTAACCACCAAGCAAGCTCTTGCCGCACTCCCGACGGACATATGAGATGGTGAGATAACGGGTCCGACTGATGGGACCATCGCCGAAGGACAGCCCTCTGCAACGGCCTCATGTGCGCTCTGGCCCACGACACCACTTCGATCGAGGCCGCCATTGTCCCGAGCAGCTGAAGGTACTGCCACGCCATCGGTGCCTGCTGAGCCGGAAAGTTCTGCACCAACCTCCACAAAGCGCGAGCGCGGTGTTCCGGGAGAAAAACTGCGCCTAACCCCGTCTCAAAACGCGCCCCTAAATACTCTAGGGACTGAGAGGGGACCAAGCTGCTCTTTGCATGGTTGACCACCCAGCCCAGGCTTTCCAATACCTGCACCACCCGGGCGGTGGCTCTGACACTTTCTTCTCTTGACTTCGCTCGAATCAACCAATCGTTCAAATACGGGTGCACCAATATCCCCTTTTTTCGAAGCGCCGCCACCACTACCATGATCTTGGTGAACACTCGAGGCCCTGTCGCTAGTCCAAAGGGCATCGCCTGAAACTGGAAATGCCCCATGGGCAGCGCAAAGCGCAGGAACCTCTGATGCTCCTGCCGAATAGGGATATGCAGATAAGCTTCCGTGAGGTCCAATGACGTCAGGAATTCCCCCTCCCTGACCACTGCAATCACGGAACGCAATGTCTCCATACGGAAATGGGTCACTCTGAGACAACGATTCACCCACTTTAAATCCAGGATGGGCCGAAAAGTGCCTTCCTTCTTTGGCACCATGAAGTAGATGGAGTATCGACCGCACCTGCACTGATCCGAGGGAATGGGTACTACCACCCTGAGCTGCAGCAATTGCTGCGTCTCTGCCACCGTGCAGACCTTGTGTGGCGCCCTGCAAGGAGACAGGACAAAGGAATCTAACACAGGCCAATAGAGCTCTAGTGCATAGCCCTCTCAAATAACCTCCAACACCCACTGGTCTGATGTAATGTGGACCCAGGCAGGGTAAAACTCCCGCAATCGACCTCCCACGGGCAGCACCGCTACCTGAGTCCGCCTTATCTCATTGCGACTTCTTAATAGTTGAGGACTGGAAGGGCGCAAAATCTCTGCCCGCCCCCCGAAATCCTCTAAACCCCTGGCCCTGCAGCAGAAACCTCCCGCGCTGCGACTGGCCAAAACGAGAGGACCGAAACCTACGAAACTCCCGCTGAGCTCCCCTGGGCCCCAAAGCACCCCGGCCCTGCTTAGGCTTATCCTCAGGCAGACGTCCCCCCTTGGACTCCCCTAGATCCTTAACCAACTTTTCTAAATCTTCTCCAAATAGCTTTCCCCAAAACGGAAGCTTACTGAGACTAGCTTTAGACGAGCTTTCCGCCGCCCAGTTTCTCAACCACAGATATCGACGCGCCGCTACGACCGACACCATACTCTTTGCAAGGCCTCTAATGAGGTTATAATGAATATCCGCTAAATAAGCTGTTCCTGATTCTAGCCACGGTACCTCAGCTTCCTGCTCTCCCAATTGATTCCCCTGCAATCTTTGGGACCACCTAAGACAGCCTCTCGTAAAAAGTTGTATATGATCGCTAAGTTTCATTTGTTTTACTTAAACAACTGAGAAAATATTTTGACTTGAAGCTATGAAATTTTTGCAGCAATAGTATACACACAGTATAGTATCAACCAAAGAGCATTCTACTGGCAGATCTCAAACTTCACCAAAGTTAGTTTGAGTCATGTAAGATTGCGTACACAAACTTCCATCAAAATCCGTGATGGTGAGGTGGGGAGCCATAGACCACTTGATGTGGAATGATCCATTAGTCTCAAATCTAGGCCAATTAATGGCAGGCTTAAATTTATAACTTTCAAGCCCATAAATTAAGATGAACTTTCAGCTGAAAACTTTGACTCCTAAGTTTGGCTGAAAATAGGGCACACATTTATAGTATCAACTTGCTTTTCTTTTTTAAATTTCAGGCCCTCAGTTTTCAAGTGTTTTACATAAATGTCAAACTCATTGTGTTGAGCAGTGAGCACAAGAATGGTACATTAACAAAAACAAAACGAAAAAAAAAAGCCTCTACACGAATTTTAAAAAAATTGAAAAGTTTTTCTGTAGACTAAAATACAGTGACCATGTAAAAAGATAGAACTAGCCAGTGATTACGCTTCAGGATGAAGAAGCTGCTATATGCCATGATTACCTTGATTCCATTGGACATTAGACAGCTCCACCTGCAGTTTCAAAATTAATGCAACTTTTTTGAAAATCTAATACTGTAACTGGTTGGCAACCTTGAAAAGAGAAAGGTTTAAGTTCAAACTAACGGCAACTTGTATGTGGGTCACAGTAATAATGTACATATTCATGGATAAAACAGATCTTGAGAAAGAAATTCAATTAGCATTGTGATTTGTAACGGAGGTTCACATATAGTCTTGTCTGAGTGAGAACTAAGAAGAGATTGTGCGAAAGCCCAGAGGGCATGGGATTTAACAGGAAGGTTTATGCTAGTCCAGACTGTGAGGAGAGAGACAGAATATTGGAGGGGAGAAGCTTGTTTTAGTTTTCCAGTACCTCTAAATGAGCCAGCATTTTCAATACAATTCCTGTTCCCCATCCTCCCAAAATTAAACACACATCCACAAATGTTTAATATTTCAAGCTTTAATGTTTCAAAAAGATATCCAAATGCAACTAGGAAGCAATATCTGCCTCCCTGCATCAGCAAGAAATAGAACTGTATCCTAGCGAAAGAAACAAAGAAAGTTGGTTGTGACCATCTTTTTGGCACTTTGCAAACAAACCAACCAACCAAAAAAATTGAACAAACAAAAAACCATTTTTTCAGGAACAGAGATATTTAATAGCAGCTTAACAAAGTACATTAAAAAGTGCAACTGATCAGCTGAGTGAGAAAAATAAGAGGCTTTTCCTTATTTTGCTCTTGTATCCCATGTTTGGAGATCAGTGAAAGGCTGATGTAGCCTGTATGTGCTGCATCAGCAGAGATTCATGAGGGGACAGTGCCGTGGAGAAAGAGAGAACAACTGATGTCCAAGCAGTCAGAGAACAAGTTCACTTTGACAATACTATTTCCTTCTACCAGAAGGTAGAAATACACCTGCATGCTTCACCGTTTTACGAAACATATCCAGTGTCTCATACTGTTCTGTTGTGCATCTGCACAGAGTTTGGCACTGGCTTTATCTTGAGCCATCATGTCTTTTTGCAAGATTCATTTATACGTGAATTCTACCTATAGTTTCTCCGAGTGTTCTCTTCCAGCAAATGGATTTACTGTGTAACAATGAAATTGCAGGCTGCCTACTCTTTGGGATTTTTAGGCCATGGCTACTCAGCTCATGCTATCTGTGTGGTTACAAATTACAGCAATTTTCCTTAGTAAATGAAACACAAAGTCCAATATTTGGCTTTATTTATGTAATCTGATGGAAGAACGCATCTCTGCTTTGTATTTCATTTTTTTCAGCCAAGATGGTGTGCATGTGAGTAGGTGAATGTTTTAAACAGAACCAAATGTAAAGGCAGCCACAGAAAGACAACAAAAAACGCCGATTTTAATTTGGCAACATAACACCTCATATACACATAACTAATAAGGGCACTTCAGTCTTTTGAGTAAGGATGCCAGAGAACAGCTTAGGATAATGAAATGTCACTCTCTCTGGGAAAGTACATGAGAGAAAAAAGTGGGCACTTTTTTTTCTCTGATGGCACTGAAGTTTAAAAAAAAATTGCATATTTATTTTGAAAAGAGCAAAAATACAAGCTGGAAGAGAGGATTTAAAAGAAAAGGTGAGAGTGAGGCAGAGGAAATTATGTAAGAGATATTCAATGGACACCATACTGGAAAGCATAAATTCCTCATGAAAGCTTACATATGTACAGGAAACACATTTTTATACTTAATAGTGTAATCCCCCACCACTATCTCATCAAATTTTTCTGCTTTTTTCTGTAAGTCAGGGTTGTAACATTTTTTCCCTATACTGGCAAACTTGTACTAAAACTGTCAACATAACTCCACTCAATGTAACAGGTTTTGATATGCTCAGGTCCCATGTCCTGTATCCCATGGATAACACCTTTATCGCCAATACAAAATCATAATACTATATCTGGGAAACAGGTCTAAATAACCTGCTTTTAAAAAAGAAACACACATGAAAGGCACAATGCTTTCTGTACATAATACAGTTTTGCTTTTCCGTAACCCAGAACATAAAAAAAAACCCAAACAGTTTGTACTATCTAGAGGCAGGGTGAGGGGATAGAGTGAAGGCATCTCTCTGACTCAGTATTTTGATCATTCCAACAATGTACTATTTTTTCTCCTCCCCACGTGGCTCTCTTTAACCTACCCAAATAAAATATCTGCATGAAGTTACCAGCCTCAAAAGCAAAAGAGTTTGTCAAAATTCAGAAATGACATGGCAAGAAAGAAAATACCCAGTAGTTCACGCACCTACCCTTTTATGCTTACATACCGTCTTCTGATCCATATCATTCAGGAAATAAAAAGCTGATACAAGCACCTCAAAATAGCACCAAGATGGTTGTATCCCAATTCCTGGCTGGCATATTATAACCAAGGTACAGCCTTTTAATGTTTATTTTTTTGTGTTTATAATGATTATTGTTGATAGCAAGAGAGAAACTTGTTCTCAGACTTGTGCTCTATGAATTATTGCCTTGGCAAGGATAATGTTTCTTGCGCGAGAGCCAAAAATGGGGGGGGGGGGGGGGGAAATTACTATTTTATATTAACAAGAATTTAAGACTAGGATACTTTTAATGTACCAATACTACTCCCATAAATTTTTAATGGATTCCAAATATAGTTATAGGTATAGTTTTCTATCTGCCACGAATCACTGCTTTTCTGGGTGGCTTGCAGGAGAGACACCAGCCACTTTGATTTTGTTTCAGTGTTGTATATAATGGCTTTTAGGGCGGTGGTCAGCAAGCCTGTTTAAGTCCCGAGACATCTGGCTACAGTGTCAGAAAACCCCCCCAAACAATTAAAATAAAGAGAGAAAACATGTTAAACAGAAAAATTAAGATTAACAAGTCTGCTCCTTTATATACAAACACATACAGTCTTTGTGCCTTTATATAAACTTAGCCCACAGGGACTTATTTTGCACAGATGCTACACCTGCATTATATCAATTGCATTCGGGGGGGGGGGGGGGGGACCTGAAAGTCTGTGCCTGTGCAGGAGGCGAAAGAGCCAAGAGACAACTTTTCAGCTTCCATTTTCTCTACACACAACACTGCAAGGATTGTTCTGTGAGCAGTAAAGTTACGGAAGGTCATATCCATATTTCTTTATTTCCTTCCATTAACGTCAGCCATACTATGTTTGTGGTTCATACTCGCATGGCTGACTATGCTGCCTCTGCGACTAATGGCTTGTTCTATGCTATGCTATTCTCCGCTCTGGTTTGCACGTTGGAAAAACTGTTGAAAGAACAAATAGCCTCTCGCAAAATAAGAGGGCGATATGCTAGCTTGACTCATCTACCATACTAAACCCAGACATGTTAACGCTAAGGGGATTTCACATACCATTTATAAAGCCGTCACTGAAGGCAGCGTAAGTTCTCATGCACTCTTCAGGATTAACTTTACTGCTACATTTCAGCACTTGGAAATATTCAGTGCTGAGGGATATTAAACATTAAGCTTTTTTTCATGAGATTCTCAGACTATTCCAAAAGCTGTCTTACAACTTGTTTTGAAATACAATGCAGGAGGTCTGGCATCCACTTGTTTGGCATCCGGTTTCAGATGGTGCTTTGTGCATCATGTTGGTGTCACAGTTTCTGTGGATTATTTGCTATTACAGAAGATACAAACAACCTGCAGTCAAGTTTTCTGTACACTAACAGGAGTCCACAGTAGAGGTTAGTTTGTGTTCTGTAGAAGACATCTTGAATTTGCCTGTGTTCATGGAGTGTGATGCAGATCTAGCTAGTGAGTCTCCTCTCCCGATAAAGGAGAGAGGTTACTTTGTCTTTTTTTGCTCCAGGGGTACTTGGAGGAGGGCAGGAGCTTGTTCCATGATGCGCACCATCAACAGGTCAATATAGTTTTCCAGTTCCTTCACATGTTCCTCCTTCTTGCCCAGCTCCTGCTCACGCTGAATCAACATATGGATCAGTTCGTCATGGGTAAGATGATAGTACTTGGCAGCCTGATCTGGTCTGCTGGGATCCTGAAGCAGGAAAAAAATGAAACAGCAATGAATGGCAACACAACACAAATCCCCAATATAAGATGTATGGCGTCATACTTCGCATCAAAGTACACTTCAGTTTTCAGGTATAAGTTCTGAGCTTCTACCATTAAGTCTAATACAATGTTGCTAATACAGTGGAGATGGTAGAATTTGTTACTACGACAATTCAAGCAATGTGTAGAGAATAGGGCTAAATGACTACAGTGAAATAAACAATCCACCCTTCACTTGCTCAAGAGTAAGGACGTAAGGAGAAAACAAGGGTCAGTTGCAGGCCACTGCAGGTTAAGAGGTAGCCAAGTTGGAATCAACAGGCTGATGCTGTTTTCGCTGGCAGGTGTTGTCCAGCAAAGTGACAGGCAGAATCAAGGGAAAGATAAAGAAAGGATAACACAGGTTACGGGAGGGGAGAAGAACGCCTCCTAGAAATCAAATGAGTTATCAGTAAGCTGGCGGTGGCTGGATACTGTCAGCAAGTCCACAGGGACCTAGATAGCCAGATGTTCAGGTAATAGCATCATTGGTTTTGGTACCTATTTTAATAAAGCTTGGTGTAGGACACTGGGGAGGGCTGCTGGGTGTAGGATTAAATATGAAACTGTGTATGCTCATGAACGTAGGACAGAGCACCAAAGATGGCACTGAAAACTACTTTGAACAAGGCAATATCTTACAAGTAAAGCTTCTTCATCTGCAATACCTCTTTAATAGTATATATGGTAAAACCGCGCAGACAGGATAGGCCCATATGGTCTTGATCTACCATCATCTATTAGGTCCCCATGCAAACCTGTGTTTCCTTTGTAAGTTTATATTTAGATTTAATTTAGTGGAGGAGTGGCTTAGTGGTTAGCGCATCAATGTGGGACCAGAGCAACCAGGAATCAAATCCCACTGACACTCCTTGTGGCCTTGGGCAAGTCACTTAGCCCTCC
The DNA here is from genome assembly GCA_033557465.1 of Ichthyophis bannanicus. NCBI lineage: Eukaryota > Metazoa > Chordata > Amphibia > Gymnophiona > Ichthyophiidae > Ichthyophis > Ichthyophis bannanicus. Next base: position 1,258,782,995 of record CM066032.1, on the reverse strand, counting down.
ATCACCTCAGGTACAACCTTAGACTGTAAGCCCTCCTGGGACAGAAAATTACCTAGAGTACCTGACTGTAACTTGCCTCGATCTACTACTGGAAAGGTGTGATTACTTGGAACATTCCTACTTTAAGCAAATACAGTAAAAAGCTTGATAAAAGAAAATTGTGGTAAAGGAGAACAGTACATGAACAGTCACTTGGTACTGACACCTTCCTGTGCAGAGAGAAAATTCTCAAGTACCCAGGGCCGGTACGACCATTAGGCGAACTAGGTGGTCACCTAGAGCACAAATGGTGTGTGAGTGCCCATTGCCCCTGCCCCTCTCTGCGTGTACAGCAGTGGCAATTCTGTTAAAGAGGAGCCAAAGCTACCTTCTCTTCTGGGCTACGGTGCCGTTGCGTTTCCGCCCCTTCTAATTCCACATTGGAAGTATGAACAACACTACAGCCCAGCAGAGTAGGTAACGCCAGCGACGTGGTGCCTTTTTAACAGTATTGCCAGCACTGCATGTCCCATAAAGGGGTGACCATGGCAGTAATGGGCGCAGGCACTGGAGCAGGGGTGGTGCTGAGAATGAGGTTCACCTAGGGAGCCTCATATCCTTGCACTGGCCCTTCAAGTACCACTCATTGCTATCAGATATCAAGGAAATGTGATGGAAAGATACAGAAACTATCCTAGTTGTATTAAGTACCAACAGTCTGATTAACAAGAATTTCCAAGTGCATCTTGATGCGTTGCTTGTGCATATTACACCTTCTGAACTCCAGGAAGCAACTCTCTCTGGAGCAGTGCAAGTGTTGCGGCCAGCATTAGCAGTGAATCTGAGAGACCAAGATCATCTCCAACATAATCTGGCATAAGGTGAGGTTCATTCCTGTCATAAGAGGGTCATTTTAAAAGGTTTAGTCATGATATAGATGTCTGAAGACGTGCACATGGGCATCAAAATCACAGACATGTCTCCGTAGCCATTCCACAAATGGCGCTCGTAGACATCTCAGGTACAGGGACGTCCAAGTAGGCACGAGGGTGTGTTGGAGGCATGTCCTGGGAGGAGCCATGGACTTACACGTCTCCTTTCGATCTCAGAAATGGCGGAGACGTCTGCAGGCACAAATAGGCATCAGGACAGTACTTGTTTTCACCTTAAAACATCCAGAGTGTGTAGAGAAGATAGAGAATTACGTGACTAGCCTTAGACCACAAAGACCCACATTGGCATATGAACCCTGGCCACCTTGCTCTTAAGCCACTACTCTAACCATTATACTATTAAGACGTTTTTGTTCTGAAATGCTATCCTGGGGACGTCTACTGTATATAGATGTTTGATATATGTGCATATCAGGCACAACCATGTTTCCAAAATCATGCCTGAAGTTGCATGTGCTTGCTTTTCCCCCCAGACGTTCTGGCTTTGACGTCCCAGATTGCACTTGGACGTCCCATTGTGAAATGTGCCTCATTGTATGCACAAAATTAACCATTTGGAGACATGGCCCTTTAAGTATCTAAGTATGAAACCAGACAATAGGCATAAGAATAGTAAGTGTATGCATACAGTCTTAATGTGCTTATTTTTAGTTTCATCCCTCTACCTTCTGGTCTCTGCCATCCTGATACTGCAGGAATAACTTGTAAACTTTAAAATTAAAGCAGGGTATTGATTCTTCTCGCCACAAACTGAGGCTAAACACACTAATACGTTCCTTCCCTTCTGTGTTTATGGGAATAATGCATAGTGCATGTAGCCCAAAATATCTCACTAAAAACAAGCTGTATGAATCAAAACCATGGTCCTACACTAAGCCTATAAATCGTAACACTAATTTTTATTAGAGTATGCATCCTACCAGTCTGAAGAATAATCTACCTTATTTGCAGCTTTTGAGATTCAAAATAATATATTCTACTATGGAGACATTTAAAGCACAATGTGAAAATTTAAAAAAAAAATTGCAAGAAAGGGGTTATTCTTGAAATATAGCGCATGTCTTTGTCACAAGGAAACAGTTGTAATACAGCAAGAAGACAAGACTACGGGTGTTTTCAGATATTCTTCAGAGATGAAGTGCATCAGAAAAATATTCAGTAGATATTGAGAGATTTTGAAAGCACATTCCTGCTTTGGGTCTAAAAGTGTTAGAATATCATACACTAGAAATCGGAACTAGAAAGCAGAGAGGTTCCAAAAAAGAGTAAAGTAGCCCAAATGCCCTCGAGTATGGAGCAGACAGAGCTTAAAGATCCCAAATTACCCATGTCTACCAATAGCCAAATTAATATGAATAAAATACAGTCTCTAAAATGCTTGTATGCAAATGCTAGATGTCTAAAAAATAAGATGGGAGAGTTAGAATATATAGCACTAAATGAGAGGTTAGATATGATTGGAATATCAGAGACATGGTGGAAGGAGGACAACCAGTGGGACACTGTGATAGCTGGGTACAAACTATATCGTAATGATAGAGCTGATCAAATTGGTGGAGGGGTTGCGCTCTATGTTAGAGAGGGCATTGAGTCAGAAAGGATTAAAGTTTTGCAGGAAACAAAATTTGCTGTAGAATCTCTATGGATTGAAATGCCATGTAAAAAGGGGAAGGCAATGGCAGTGGGGATGTACTATCGACCACCTGGCCAGAATGAACAAATGGATGACGAAATGCTCAAAGAAATCAAGGAAGCTAACAAAAGTTACAGCGCAGTAATAATAATGGGTGATTACAATTACCCCCGGTATTGACTGGGTCAGTGTCACGGCAGGACATCTCACTAGCATCTCAGGACATGCTAGGGAGATAAAGTTCCTAGATGACATAAATGACTGCTTCTTGGAGCAGCTGGTTCATGAACCGACCAGAGGGAAAGCCATATTAGATCTAGTCCTTAGTGGAACACCAGATCTAGTGCAAGAGATAAGGGTATTGGGGCCACTTGGCAATAGTGATCATAGCATGATCGCCTTTGATTTAATTAGTGGAGGAGGGATAGTAAGGAAATCCACAGTACTACCGTTTAACTTTCGAAAGGGAGATTATGATAAAATGAGGAAAATAGTTAAGAAAAAACTAAAAGGAGCAGTTGCAAAGGTTAAAAACTTACATCAAGCTTGGGTGGTGTTGAAAAATACTATCTTGGAAGCCCAGACCAGCTGTATTCCACGCTTTAAGAAAAGTGGAAGGAAGTCCAAATAACTGTCAGCATGGTTTAAAGATAAGGTCAGAGAGGCTGTTGCCAAAAAAGCATCTTTCAGGAAATGGAAAAAAGAGCCAAACGACGAAACCTGGAAACAGCACAAGCACTGGCAAGTCAAATGCAAGGCATTGATAAAGCAGGCAAACGGAGAATTTGAGAAGAAGCTTGCTGCGGAAGCAAAAACGCGAAATAACGATTTTTTCAAGTACATTCATAGCAAAAGACCTGTGAGAGAGTCAGTTGGTCCATTAGATGATAGAGGAGTTAAAGGGGCACTAAGAGGCGAAAAGGCGATAGAGGAGAGACTGAATTAATTCTTTGCTTCGGTCTTTACTGAGGAAAATGTAGGGATGTTACGCATGACTGAAGTGGTATTTAAAGGTGCGGAAGAATTGAAGGAAATATCGATACATCGGGAAGATGTATTACAACTATTAGATAAACTGAAGAGTAGCAAATCACCTGGGCTGGATGGTATATATCCAAGGGTGTTGAAAAAACTGAAATATGAGATTGCAGGTCTGCTATTAGTAATCTGTGAACTATCATTAAAATCATCTCTAATACCTGAAGATTGGAGGATCGCCAATGTAACACCAATTTTTAAAAAGGGTTCCAGGGGTAATCCGGGAAACTACAGAGCGGTGAGCCTCACGTCAGTACCGGGAAAAATGGTAGAAACTATCATAAAGAATAAAATTACTCAGCATGTAGATAGTCATGGCCTAATGGGAAGCAGCCAACATGGCTTTAGACAAGGAAGATCTTGTCTTACTAATCTGTTATGTTTTTTTGAAGGTGTGGATAAACAGGTGGACAAAGGTGAGTCGGTTGATATAGTGTATATGGACTTTCAGAAAGCCTTTGACAAGGTCCCTCATCAGAGACTTTTGGCAAAACTAGAGTCATGGGATAGGAGGCAGTGTACTACTGTGGATCAGGAACTGGTTAAAAGATAGAAAGCAGAGGGTTGGGCTAAATGTCCAATTTTCCCAATGGAGAAAGATGAATAGTGGTGTACCCCAGGGATCTGTGCTGGGTCTGCTGCTTTTTGACATATTCATAAATGACCTGGAAAGTGGAATAACGAGTGAGGTTATCAAATTTGCAGATGACACAAAACTATTTAAAGTTGTTAAAACCCAAGAGGATTGTGGAAAACTGCAAGAGGATCCTGATAAATTGGAAGACTGGGCATCCAAATGGCAGATGAAATTTAATGTGGACAAGTGCAAAGTTATGTACCTAGGGAAGAACAACCCAAACTATGGTTACACAATGCAAGGTTCCACATTAGGAACCACCACCCAGGAAAAAGATTTAGGTGTTATTGTGGATACCATGTTAAAACCATTGGCCCAGAGTGCAGCGGCAGCCAAGAGAGCAAATAGAATGCTAGGTATCATAAGGAAAGGAATGGAAAATAAAACAAAAGATATTATAATGCCTCTATATCGTTCCATGGTGAGACCGCACCTTGAATATTGTGTGCAATTCTGGTCGCCGTATCTTAAAAAGGATATAGCGTTATTAGAAAAGGTTCAGAGAAGAGCCACCAAAATGGTAAAGAGGATGGAAGGATACTCCTATGAAGAAAGGCTAAAAAGGTTAGGGCTCTTTAACCTGGAAAAGAGACGGCTGAGCGCAGATATGATAGAAGTCTATAAATTAATGAACGGAGTGGAACGGGTAAACATAGATCGATTGTTTATGTTATCAGAATATAGAAAGACTAGGGGACTTGCAATGAAGCTACAGGGTAAACTATTTAAAACTAATAAAAGAAAATATTTTTTCACTCAACGTGTAATCAAAATCTGGAATTTGTTACCGGAGGATGTAGTAAAGGCTGTTAGTGTAGCTGGGTTTAAAAAAGTTTGGACAAGTTCCTGGAGGAAAGGTCCATAAACCATTATTAAAAAGGGACCCAGGATATCAATGCTTGACCCTGTTCAAGCACTGCGAAACCTGTGTCTTTTGGGAAAACTGCTAGGTACGTATGACCTAGATTGGCCACTGTTGGAAACAGGATACTGGGCTTGATGGACCTTAGTCTGACCCAGTATGGCATATCTTATGTTCTTATGTAAAGAGAGAGTTTGGTTTAATTTAATGGACACTGTACTACTTGTAAGGTGATGTTGCAATTGAAAGAGTTAAAAAATCCAGTGGATGACCGATCTGCTGTATAAATTGAAACAGTTCATTATTTGTGCATCTGGTTTCGTTATTTATGTGGTGCTGTGTACCTACCAGAAAATATATATGGGCAAAACCTTAAGACCTTTGCATCAGAGTGGCAGAAGATCGCTCTTGTTTAAAAAAGACAAAAGACGGTGGCTCCCCCTCGTTAAACAAAGTATGGAAAAAGGTCATTCTTTTGACTTCTTTATGATCGATCAAGTTTCAAAGTTCAAAAGAGGAGGTGATAGAGCAAGAGTACGCTTACATGAAATGTAGAGCCAAACGGATTAAATGTTAGTGGAATGCCTTTTTAAAGTAAGATGAATGCAAGTGATTTTTTTCAACTGCTGCTCGATGTTAGCTTTTCCACATGTGGCTGCCATTTTTAGATGTCTGAAGAACATTAACCTCTGTATGAAGTGGTAAGTAGAATCATGAATCTCAGAGTTTCCCATAATATGTATGGATTAAATATCTGAAGCGTCTAGACAACTGAAAATGGGTCAAGACTACATCAAACTGTACAGGCGTTTTTTTAGGCAGTTGCCATTTTTGCATGCATTTTTTTATATATATAATGAACAACTACATGCAAGATTGGTCCAGGAATTAGGCAAACTAGATGGCTGCCTAGTGCAGCAGCTTGGGTGGGGAGGCGGGAGACAGCAAAGAGCAGGGTATTGGAAGCTAAACAACAGATTCTGGGAGCCAGGAGAGGCACCATCACATTGAACAGACTCTGGGGACCGGCCCAGACTTCATGAGCATAAATACAAGAACGAGAGCTTTTTGGTATTGGGTTTGTAATGTTTAATTGTTTTGATGTGCCCTGAGGCATAACAAATTTACCCCTGATGAAGCTGAGAGGTAAAAATAAAGACTTTTGGGTAGTTTGGGGCATCATATTAATTCAGCTCTTTTGATTGATATCTCAAGATATTTTTTATTAAAAAAATGAAAAAAAAATTAAGTTTATTGGTAGCAATAAAAAACCTCACCTGCATAAACTTTTTAAGACCTATGATTACAACGATCCATTTTGAGCTGGCAGAGACCAGTGTGGATTCTGGGGGTATTTTTACTCCTATTATTTGAATGTGAGATCTAACGCATTGACGGAGACATCCTTCTTCAAATTATCCCAGCTTGATTTGTTGCTTTCTGGATTTCTCCAGTTTGCACAATGGTGTTTAATATTAAACTGTTTACTTATTGTATATTGTATTACAGAGAAGGCCGGTTCCACTGCTCACAGATATGCAGAAATATTATGCAGCATTTCTGTGCAAAGAGCTTCCATGTGGGTATGATGCTTATGTGAGCGAGGATGCAGAAATAGAAGCAACCGGCTAAGGATCAACATTAAGAATTAATTAGACCTTACCTGCTAATTAGTGTTCCTGAAGGAACGACAGTCCAGTCCCTTACTTCTGGGTTGCGTAACCCTTCCAGCAGCTTGGAGGCTGAGTCCATCCTTTTTGAGGATGGTGCGGTATAAATACCACTGGCACCACCCACAGATCCCAGTATTCTAATGAAAAAGTAGCTTTAACCAGAAACCAACTCACTAAAAATTAAGAAAATCAGCAAAATTTAAACACAGGAGAACACAACAAACTCTCCCCTTTTTAACTGTAGGAGGAAGGAAGGAAAAAAGGGGGGGGGGGGGGAGGGAAGGAGGAGGCATGTCAGAACTTTCCTTCACCATGATCCTCCGGACCTGCTCCAAGGACCCTTTTGCTTCGTTTCGGCTCTGACTTCGGTCCGCTGCCCTGTCCGCTGCCGCCTTCACCTACCCCCTGAAACACTCAGTCACTAGAAGAAACTGGGAGGGAACAGGGACTGAACTGTCGTTCCTTCAGGAACACTAATTAGCAGGTAAGGTCTAATTCTTCCTTATCGTCACTCCAGTCCAGTCCCTTACTTCTGGGATATAACAGAGCAGTTCACGCCTGGGAGGGGTTCGCTATCCCGGACTGAAGTATCACATCCCCAAAACGAGCATCAGCTGAACTCTGAACATCCAGCCTGTAGTGTTTGGTAAAAGTATGCAGCGAAGACCAAGTAGCCGCTCTGCAGATGTCCAGCGGTGGAACTAAGCTATACTCCGCCCAAGAGGTAGACTGCGCCCACGTCGAATGTGCGCGCAGACCTCCTGGAACCAGCTTCCCCTTCAGGATGTAAGCAGAAGCAATAGCTTCCTTGATCCACCTAGAGATAGAGGCCTTGGCCGCCGCCTCCCCCTTATGCGGCCCTCCAAACAGAATGAATAAAAGTTCTGACCTCCGGAAGGACGCCGTGCGGGAGAGATAACGCTTCAACGCTCTCTGGACGTCCAGAAGACGTAGCTTTCTGGCATTACCCTCTCGCTCTTCTGCCGAGAAAACCGGAAGCGAAACAGTCTGGTTCACATGGAAAGGAGAGAAGACCTTGGGTAAGAAGGAAGGAACTGTCCGCAAGACCACCTTATCTCTGAAGAACGAAAGAAAGGGGGGCTGAGAAGACAATGCTTGCAGTTCGGAAACGCGTCTGGCCGAGCAAATGGCGACCAGAAAGACCGTCTTGAGTGTCAAATCCTTTAGGGAGGCTCTCTTAGCCGGCTCGAAAGGCTCCCTGGTCAGGGCATTTAACACCAGATTGAGATCCCAAGGGGGAATCACCGACCTTTGTTGCGGACGCAGACGCCTAACCGCTCTTAGGAACCTGGCTACATCCGCGTGGTCCCCTAAGGACTTTCCACGGACCTTACCCCTGTAACAAGAGATAGCAGCCAACTGGACTCGTAAGGAGCTGGGCGCTAGGCCCTTCTCAAAACCTGCTTGCAAAAATTCCAGGACCTCCGGGACCGAGGCCGACAGAGGTTTCTTCCGGCGCTCCCCACACCAGGCTTCGAAGATGCGTCAAACCCTTACATAGGAGAGGCAGGTCGAGCGCTTTCGCGCGCTCAACAAGGTAGAGATTACTGATCCCGAGTACCCCCGCTTCCGGAGCCACGCCCTTTCAATAGCTAGGCCGTAAGCGAGAATCGATCCACGTGAGACATCAGTACCGGCCCCTGTCTCAACAGACCCTTTCTGCAGGGGCCGGTCGACCGATAACCTCACTAGGTCCGCATACCAGGGGCGACGAGGGCAATCCGGAGCTATGAAGATTACCAAACCTCGGTGGGCTTCCATTCACTGCAGAAGCTTTCCGATGAGGGCCCATGGGGGGAATACATACAGGAGCCCCTCCGAAGGCCACTTCTGGGCTAGAGCATCTAAGCCTTCTGACATCCTTTCCTTCCTTCGACTGAAAAATCTGCTTGCCTTGGCTGAAGCATACCGCGCCATGAGATCCATGACTGGTGGGCCCCAAAGGGCTACTACCTGATTGAAAACCTCCTGGTCCAGCTCCCACTCCCCGTGGTCGATCTTGAACCTGCTGAGGTAATAGGCCGTAGCGTTGTCCATTCCGGCTACATGCTGGGCCGAAAGAGCCATAAACTTGTTTTCGGCCCATTGGAACAGGCTGTCCGCTTCCTTCTCCAAGGAGGGACTGCTTGTACCTCCCTGGCGATTGATGTAAGCCACCGCGGTGACATTGTCTGAGAAGACGCGAACTGCCCTTTGTCGAACTAAAGGTTCGAGTGCCCTGAGCGCTAAGGCTACCGCTCGCAGCTCCAGCCTGTTGATGGACCAATGAGACTCCATTAAGGACCACTGACCCTGGACGAACTGGTCCTCGCAATGAGCTCCCCAGCCCGCTAGACTGGCATCCGTCGTCAGCAGTAACCACTGCGGGGGTTCGAGGGGCATCCCGCGATCCAGGTTCCGAGAGCACCGCCACCACTGGAGGGCATTCTTGGTTCGAGGAGCACAAGGCAGCTGCATAGCCAACGGATGAAGTTGGTGAGACCACCGACGTAACAGGGCCCGCTGCAGAGGGCGCATGTGAGCTCTGGCCCACGGGACTACCTCTATTGTTGCAGCCATGGTTCCCAGCAATTGGAAGTAATGCCACGCCGTAGGGTTTCGCCTGCCCATGAATTGTGCCACCAGGATCCTTAGGTCCCTTGCCCTCTTTTTGGACAGAAATACTCTTCCTCTTCTGGTGTCGAATCTCGCTCCGAGATCCTCAAGCTCTTGAGAGGGAACCAACCTGCTCTTTGCCCGATTGATGACCCAGCCTAACTCCTCCAGGACTTCCACCACTCTGGCAGTAGTTGAGCGACTCTCCTCTTCTGACTTCGCCCGGATCAGCCAATCGTCCAGGTAGGGATGTACCAAGATTCCCTCTTTTCTGAGAGCCGCCGCTGCCACCACTACCATTATCTTGGTGAAGGTCTGAGGGGCCGTAGCTAGCCCGAAGGGCAGTGCCCGGAATTGAAAATGACCTCTTGGCACCGCAAATCTCAGGAACTGTTGATGGGAGCTTCGAACCGGGATATGTAGGTAGGCTTCCGTCAAATCCAAGGAAGTCAGGAACTCTCCGCTCCTTACGGCCACAATGACCGACTTTAGAGTTTCCATCCGGAAATGAGGCACTTTGAGATAGTGATTGACTTGATTTAGATCTAGGATCGGGCGAAACGATCCTTCCTTCTTTGGTACTACAAAATAAATTGAGTATCGACCGGAGCCGCATTGGTGCGGTGGAACAGGGGCCACCGCTCCGAGCGCCATGAGTCTTGAAAGCGTGACATCTATCGCCACCCTCTTTATCGGAGATCCGTAGGGAGACTGAACAAAGGCCGGACGTATTTGCTTTGAAAATTCGAGAGCATAACCCTCTGGGATCACTTCTAGGACCCATTGATCGGATGTGACCCAGGACCAGGCGGGAAGGAACTGCTTTAAACGGCCCCCCACCGGCAGTCCCCCCACCTGGACCCCCGTTTTCTCATTGTGGTTTTCTAGGTCCCGCGGAGGAGGCGGCTCCAAAACCTCTCCCTGCTCCCCGAAACCCTCTGAAGCTTTGTCCCCTCGAAGGGAAACGGCCCCTAGGAAAGGGATTCGATCTGGCTGGACGAAACCTCCGGGTGTCCCTAGGCTGGCTCCGAACCGGGGCTAGCGAACGACCTTGCTTCTGTCTGTCTTCCGGAAGCCTGCCACCTTTAGATTCGCCAAGGTCTTTTACCAATTTATCTAAGTCTTCTCCAAACAACAACTTCCCCTTGAAGGGGAGACGACTCAGGCGCGCCTTTGAAGAGGCATCGGCTGCCCAATTCCGTAGCCATAAGTATCGCCTAGCTGCTACCACAGATGCCATGTTTTTAGCCAGGCTCCTGATGAGGTCATATTGGCTATCTGCTAGGTAGGCAGCCCCGGACTCCAACCTAGCTGAAATAGACTGGGCATCCCCCGAGGGACTCTCTGCCAGCTGGAGTTGCTGGGACCACCTCAAACAGGCCCGAGCCACCCAAGCCCCGGAAACCGAGGCCTGTAAGGCGAGAGCATTGATATCAAAGGCTTGCTTCAGCAGCGTATCCAATTTTCTATCCTAAGAATCCTTCAAGGCCGCACTACCCTCGACCGGGATAGTCGTCTTCTTTGTCACCGCAGATACCGCTGCGTCCACCCTGGGCGACCTCAGCAGTTCTTTGTCCATTTCCGGTAAAGGGTAAAGCCGAGTCATAGAGCACATGCCCCTTAAACTTGATTCTGGTTGAACCCACTCCTCCTGGATCATCTGACGCACCACTCTGTGGACGGGGAAGACCTTTTGAGATCTCCTCACCGCTTGGATCAAAGGATCCTCCAACGCTTCCTCCACTGTTGGGGCGTCGGAGGTCACATTGAGCACCTTGAGGGACTCGTTAATCAACGCCGGGAGCTCCTCCCGCCGAAAAACCCTCACTATGCGGGATTGGTCCTCTGGAATCTCTCCCTCTTCGAGCTCCTCCTCTTCTTCTCCCAGCTCCTTGTCCGAGACCTCCTCCTCCGGAGTATCATGTGAGAAGGACGAGAGAGGCTCCTCGCTCACCAGCCTTGCGCGCTTGGGTGGGGCCTCGGAAACCTGGCAGTTAGTCTTCAGTGGCCTGGTCCCCAGACTTTCCATCGCTGCGCCCGACTCAGCAGCCCCAATCCCTTTCTTGCGCATACAATATGCCTTGTGCAGCAAGAGGACGAAGTCTGGAGAGAATAGGTCGCTGGCACTCCCCTCCCCGACTGCCGTTGGGGGAAGGGAAGGAGGGGAGACCGGCAAGTCCGAGGTAGAAGGCGGAGGAGAACGGGGTTCCCTTTCCCCTTCCAGAGGGTCCCCTGACCCCTGAGCGGTTTGAGACATGGCTAATTGAATATTTTGCTTCACCGAAGCAGCCTCTGCAGCACAACCCCTGCAGATTCCTGATTCGGAGGTAGTACCCCTGCGAATGCCACAGGACGGGCACCGCGTTTTGCCAGTCATGTCCTATTCAAAGGCAAGATTAAAATACAGTTTGGCAAACCAAAGGAAACTAACATAAATTTAATAAATTTAATTTAAGAAAATTCAAATTAAAGGATTGTAGAAGTTCCAGCAGGGAAGGCCAATATCACAATTGCACCCTTCCCCCCCCTGACTGTAAACTACTAGGGAGGGGATAAGGGGAAAAACTTAGATTAATGTTAAAGTAAAAAAGGAAACAAATCAGATAACCCTAAAACTAGCCCCCGCTAATAAAACGTTCCCCAGTACTTGCGGTTTTGATGGACTTTAACTGTGCGATGCTCCGCAGATGTCTGCCGCACTCCGGAGGCTCACACGTGGCAGGCCGCGGCCACGTGGAGCCCTAACCGGTCGGCGTCTCTGCCGGACTCTCCTTTTCTTGCCCGCAGAGCCCGTTTGGCACTGGAAATGGGCTTTGAGGCGGAGATCAACCCCGACGCTCCTGAGCTGCAGAGCCAAGCCGGAGGAAGTGGGGGAACGCCGTGCTGCCGCCTCAAGCGCTCAGCCACCGGAGGGCTTCGGCACGAGGCAAGGCAGGCCTAAGAGGAGAACGATGAGAGACCGCTGATCCAGCAGGGGAGGAGGAGGCTTTGCAGTCCTCCTCACTGCTGCCGGCAAATCTTCTGCTTGGTAAGCCTGGTTACAGTCAGCGAACAAAACCTCCTCTTCTGGTTCGGGAGGAGGGGGGGGAGGAGGGAGACGGAGAAGGTTTAAAAGAGCTTTCTTAACCAGGGCTCCTGATGAGGTTTAAAAGGCTTTCTTAACCAGGGCTCCACACATCAAACAGTAAGTAAGGATTTGAGGGTTTATTTGTTTGGTTTTTTTTTTGTTACATTGCTAGCTCTCTGACTGGGAGCTCTTAAAAGGGTTTTGTGTATATTTTTTAAAGCAAGGTTATTTCATTTTTGCTGTTTTAGGGGAACTGTACTTGAGCATAGTAGGTTGCTGAACTCTGTAACCTCTTCAGGTTCAGGAACTGCTAACACCTCATCAGGAGTTAGTGGGCCTGTTTCCTGAGTGCAATTGAAGCCTGCATAAAAAGGCTGCTTTGCCCTGCCCTTTTGAGGCTTTCTTAACCAGGGCTCCACACATCAAACAGTAAGTAAGGATTTGAGGGTTTATTTGTTTGGTTTTTTTTTTGTTACATTGCTAGCTCTCTGACTGGGAGCTCTTAAAAGGGTTTTGTGTATATTTTTTAAAGCAAGGTTATTTCATTTTTGCTGTTTTAGGGGAACTGTACTTGAGCACAGTAGGTTGCTGAACTCTGTAACCTCTTCAGGTTCAGGAACTGCTAACACCTCATCAGGTGTTAGTTCCCTCCCTACCCACCCCGACTCCCACCCACCCCTAGTGAGCAGTCTTGCTTTATAGGGCACCTCCCCCTTTAACACATCACAGTGAATTGGACCAGCACATTTTGAATATAATTAAAGAGATTTAACTGCTTTTTCTCTGAAAGGACAGCTGCGAAACCAGCTGGTACTTGGTAGATCTCTCTCTTTTGCTTTAACAGATACCTAAGCTCCACAAACAGAACAATGGCTGGGAAAAATCGTATTGCTAAAGCTGTTGCCCCCGTTACAGCTTCTGCCTCAGTCCAGACAGAGGTCCTATTGCCAGTTGAAGAACCGGTTCCATGTGCAGGGTGCCTGCATGCTGAAGCTCTGAGGAAACAAGTGGAGGAACTCAGAGAGGAGGTGGCGAGGCTGAGGAGCATTCAAGACAGTGAGAAGTACATTGATGAGATGCTGCTTGCAGCAACCAGGCTCTCCAGAACAGGAGAAGATGGGTGCCAACAGAATGTCGATGGTTGGACAACAGTCACCAGAGCCTGCAAAATCACCAATCCAACTTCTCCAGCCCTTGAATTGAAGAACCATTATGCAGCCCTGGAAGTGGAGGAGGTGAAAGCATCCCTGGAAAGGGAAGAACCAGAGTTCAAGTACCCCATAGTTGCGGAATCAGTGACCAGAAGGAAACGAAGGGTAGTGGTGGTTGGAGACTCTCTTCTGAGGGGTACTGAGGCGTCCATCTGCCGACCAGACTTGATGTCCAGAGAGGTATGCTGTCTGCCTGGTGCCAAGATCCAAAATGTTACGGAGAGTTTGCCGAGACTCATCAAGCCCACTGACTATTACCCAATGTTGCTAATCCATGTTGGAACAAATGATACTGCCAGGTATACCTCGAAACGTATCAAAAGTGACTTCATGGCTCTGGGACAGAGGGTGAAGCAGGTAGGTGCACAGGTGGTGTTCTCTTCAATCCTCCCTGTTGAGGGTAAAGGCCAAGGCAGAGAGGCTCGCATCCTGGAGATTAATGCATGGCTGCGTGGATGGTGTCTTCGAGAGCGTTTTGGTTTCCTAGACCATGGGATGCTGTTCCAAGGGTTGCAGAGCAGAGATGGCATCCATCTGTCCAAGAAAGGTCAACACATCTTTGGTAGTAGACTGGCTAATCTACTGAAGAGGGCTTTAAACTAGATTTGTTCGGGATGGGTGAAGAAAGCCCCCAGGTAAGTGATACATTAAATACCTTTATGGAAATGGGTAACAGGGGTAACATATGGAAAGCAGTGTGTATTAATGCACGTAGCATGGGAAATAAGATCTCTGAAGTTGAAGCTTTGGTGGGAGTGGCTGACTTAGATTTAGTGGCAGTTACAGAAACATGGTTCACAGAAAACCATGACTGGGATGTAACTATACCTGGCTATACTTTATTCAGAAAGGACAGGGTAGGAAGAAGGGGAGGAGGAGTAGCACTATATGTAAAAACTACTATTAAAGCTTTGGAATTACAGAGCTTAAAAGGGAGAGAGGAGGCATTGTGGGTTAAACTAGAAAGAGGGAAAGAGAAATCTATTTGCATTGGTGTGATATACAGACCTCCCTCACAAGAGGAAGAGGTGGACAGAGAGTTAATTGAAGACATACGCAGCATTGCTAGGAAAGGGGAAGTGCTACTGCTAGGAGATTTCAATATGCCAGATGTTGATTGGCACATTCCTGCTGCAGTATCATCTAGGAGTAAGGAGATCCTGGATTCTCTACAGGGAGAACTATTCAGGCAATTGGTAACAGACCCCACACGTGAAGGGGCCATACTGGACTTGGTGCTTACCAATGGTGAAAGTGTTTCTGATGTTGTAGTGGGAGATCATTTTGCATCCAGTGATCACCAGATGGTGCGGTTCAGTATTAGGACTAGGGCTGTTAGAATCCATTCCAAGGTGAAGATCTTAGACTTTAGGAAGACTAACTTTGCGAAGATGGGCCAATACCTCAGGGAGTCGTTAGTGGGATGGGAACAGCTGGGGGATGTAGAACAACAGTGGACAAAACTGAAAGGGGGTATTTTAAAGGCAACCAACCTTTTTGTTAAAATGGTAAATAAAGGCAAAAGGAACAGGAGACCACTATGGTTTTCGAAGGAAGTAGCTGAAAAAGTGAAGAAAAAGAGGGAGGCCTTCATGAAATACAAGAGATCACAGAGAGAGGAAGACAGGCATCTGTATTGGGAAAAACTTAGAGAAGCTAGCAAAGTAGTCAAGAAGGCAAAGATTCAAAAGGAGGAGGAAATAGCCAATGCAATAAAATGGGGGGATAAGACATTTTTCAGATATATTAGTGAGAAGAGGAAGGGCAAAAGTGGTATTGTCAGACTCAAGGGTGCAGGGGGGGAATATGTAGAAGCTGATAAGGATAAAGCGGAATTGCTTAACAAATATTTTTGTTCTGTGTTCACAGATGAAGAACCAGGAGCAGGACCTCAGAAAACACCCACAAATAAGAACAGAAGCGAGGGACATCTTGAACAATTTTCAGAAGACTGTGTTCGTGAGAAACTAGCTCAACTTAAAGTAGACAAAGCGATGGGACCGGATGGGATACACCCTAGAATACTGAGGGAACTTGGGGACTTTCTAGCAACTCCACTGACTGACCTTTTCAATGCCTCGTTGGAGTCGGGAGTGGTGCCAAAGGACTGGAGAGAGGCTCATGTGGTGCCTTTACACAAAAGCGGAAGTAAGGATGTGGCTGAAAACTACAGGCCGGTTAGTTTAACTTCAGTGGTGAGTAAATTAATGGAAACGCTGTTGAAAGAGAAAATAGTGAGGTTTCTGGAGTCCGGCGGATTACAGGATCCGAGGCAGCATGGATTCAGAGGCAGGTCTTGTCAGACAAATCTGATTGATTTCTTTGACTGGGTGACCAGGGAGTTGGACTGAGGGAGAGCTCTAGATGTGGTGTATTTAGATTTCAGTAAAGCCTTTGACACTGTTCCTCACAGGCGACTTATAAACAAACTGAGCACCCTAGGGATGGACCCTAAAGTTACTACATGGGTTAGAAATTGGTTGGGTGGGAGGCGACAAAGAGTACAAGTAAATGGAGCTCACTCTGAGGAGAAGGATGTTACCAGTGGTGTGCCCCAGGGATCTGTCCTTGGTCCGATTCTTTTTAACATCTTTGTTAGTGATATAGCGGAAGGGCTGTCGGGTAAGGTTTGCCTCTTTGTGGATGATACCAAAATCTGCAATAAAGTAGACACCCAGGAAGGTGTAGATAACATGAGGAGGGATCTGGCTAAGCTTGAAGAATGGTCTAGAATTTGGCAACTGGGATTTAATGTTAAAAAATGTAAGGTCATGCATTTGGGCTGCAGCAATCCAAGGGAGCAATACAGGATAGGAGGTGAAGTACTTTTGTCCACTAAAGAAGAGCGGGACCTAGGCGTAGTTGTGTCCGATGATCTTAAAGTAGCTAAACAGGTAGAAAAGGCGACGGCAAAAGCTAGAAGGATGCTTGGGTGCATACGGAGAGGAATGGCTAGCAGAAAAAAGGAGGTGATAATGCCTCTGTATAAGTCCTTGGTGCGACCTCATTTGGAATATGGTGTGCAATTCTGGAGACCGCACCTTCAAAAGGATGTGAACAGGATGGAGTTGGTGCAGAGGGTTGCTACTAAGATGATTAGTGGTCTTCATTATAAAGCATATGAGGACAGACTTAAGGATCTTAATATGTACACCTTAGAGGAAAGGCGGGATAGAGGTGATATGATTGAGATGTTTAAATACCTCCGTGGCATAAATGTTCAGGGAGAGAGCCTCTTTCAATTGAAAGCAAGTTCTGCGACGAGGGGACATGGGATGAGGGTGAAGGGAGATAGATTCAGGAGTGATATGCGGAAATATTTCTTTACGGAAAGAGTAGTGGATCCGTGGAATAGTCTCCCAGTGGAGGTGGTAAAGATGAGGACAGTAACTGAATTCAAAAAAGCATGGGACCAACACAGAGGATCTCTAAAGGTAAAAAGTGGACTGTTGTAGTTGTTGTTATGGAAGGACAGACTAGATGGGCCTTGTGGTCTTTTTCTGTCATCATGTTTCTATGTTTCTATGTTTCAGTACCAGCAAAAGTGAATACAAGACCTAAATAAGCCAAATAGAAAAAAATAAAATGATTAGTTAATAGATTAGATGAAAGTAAAATTAAATTAAATTAAATTAAAGGAGATCGTAGACTCCAGTAAGCCCTTGGCTTACGGAACCCTCCAGCTGCTTAGAGGCTGAGAAAGCACAGTTACTTACCTGTAACAGGTGATCTCTGGGAACAGCAGGAATAAGTCTTCACATATGGGTATCGTCAGTACCGACGGAGCCTGCGCGGGAATGCTCCCCAGCGTCCAAAAGGAAAGCTTTTGGGAGCATCCCACAGCGCCTGCGCGCTGCCTTCCTGCCTTTCCTAACCGCCTCTCTCCAGTTTGAGTTTGCGACAACAGCAAATCGTGCCTTCAGTTTATGTGCTCCAAAACTTTGGAACATCCTTCCAACACACATTAGGGCCATCTCTGATCTCAGCCAGTTCAAGAAGGCCCTGAAACACTACCTTTTTCTCAAATATTTCCCAGTGAACGAAGAAATACAGATACACCCAAATATCAATAATTACCTTCTGACCACCTAATCTTTCCTCAACTGCACTCTACACTACACTAATGTACACTATGTATATAGTTGTTTTTGTTGCTGTTTCTGTATATAGTTCCTGAATATAGTTCCCCCTGTTATCCAGGTTGACTTCCCTGTTATATGTAATGAACAGATAAATGTAACTTGTCTGAAGTTTCTTGTTCCATGTAAACCGTGCTGATATTGAATAGTGCAGTATATAAAAAATGTTAATAATAATAATAATAAAGCTGAGACAAAGAGAGAGTGAGGAAAGGAAAGAAAGATAGAGAGATACAACTCCTAGTGGAGGTGGGTGGGTTAAGAAGACTTATTCCTGCTGTTCCCAGAGATCACCTGTTAGAGGTAAGTAATTGTGCTATCTCCAGGAACAAGCAGGAATGAGTCTTCACATATGGGGACTCCCCAGCTAGAGATGCCTGGGAGATCACCCATGTTGTGAGTCCCTGGAAGGGCTCTACCTCCACCCATGAGTCTCAGGCATCCAGCCAGGGATGGAGGGTAGGAGTTGATTAGGTATGGAACAGGTGTTTGAGAACAGCCTGACCAAACAAGGCATCCCGGCAGGAGTCCTTGTCCAAGCAGTAATGGGCTGTGAAGTTATGAACCGAGGCCCAGGTGGCCGCTTGACAGATCTGGTCGATGGACACAGAATTTAGATGAGCCATAGAGGCTGCCATGGCCCTCACATTGTGAGCTGTGACATGGCCCTCCAGAGAAAGGTTCTTACTCTGGTAGGCGAAAGAAATACACTGAGCAATCCAATTGGACAGAGTTCTCTTAGGGACTGGAAGTCCTAAACGAGAGGGATCAAAAGCAACAAAGAGTTGAGAGGACTTTCTATGTTGCTGTGTCCTTTGTAAGTAAAAAGCAAGAGCTCTTTTACAATCCAGGGTATGAAGATTCCTCTCTGCACTTGAAGCATGAGGTCCTGGAAAAAAGACAGGTAAATAAACCTCCTGGTTCAGGTGAAAAGGTGAGACCACTTTAGGCATAAAGTGTGGATTAGTCCTGAGGACTACCTTGTCATGATGGAACCTTGTATAAGGAGGATTAGCCACCAAGGCTTGCAGCTCACTGATGCGGCGAGCTGAAGTGACTGCAATGAGAAAAATAACCTTCCAGGAAAGGAATTTCAAGGAGGTAGTGGCTAAGGGTTCAAAGGGTGGCTGCATAAGCTGGACAAGAACCAGATTCAAGTCCCATGCCACTGGAGGTGGTCTGATGGGAGGTTTAGTCAAAAGAAGGCCTCTCATGAATCTTGCTATAAGAGGATGAGAGGAAATAGGTTGTCCATTGAGAGGTTAAGGGATGCTGCAATAGAACTCAAATGGACTCTTACTGAATTCGTTTTAAGGCCTGCATGGGATAAATGCAGCAAATACTCTAGTAAAGAATTCAGAGGTATTGCAAGAGGGTTAAGACCCTTCTCTGCACACCAAATGGTAAACCTTTTCCATTTAAAAGCATAGGAACGTCTAGTGGAGGGCTTTCTGGAAGCATGAAGGATATCCTTCACTTGCTGAGAAAGATGCAAATCTTGAAGGTCTAGGCCTTCAGCAACCAGGCTCTGAGGTGAAGAGACTGGGGATTTGGGTGCCACAACGTTCCCTCCTCCTGGGACAGGAGGTCTGGAGCAGATCCCAAGTCCAGGGAGGGAGCTTGAGAAAGATGCAGAAGTAGAGGGTACCACACTTGACGTGGCCAATGTGGTGCTATGAGGATCATAGACCCCTTGTCTCTCTGAAGTTTGAAGAGTGTCTTGGGAATTAGGGGAATGGGTGGAAAGGCATAGAGGAAGTCTTGCCCCCAATGGAGGAGGAAGGCATACCTGGCCTGAACTCCCTGACACGGAATTCTGGAACAGAACCGGGAAAGTTTGGCATTCCACGGACTTGCAAACAAGTCTATGTCTGGGGTTCCCCAAATTCGAAAGATCCTGGCTATCTGGTCCCCATGGAGGGACCATTCGTGTGGAAGCAGAACTCGACTGAGTCTGTCTGCCCAAGAGTTTTGAACCCCTGGAAGATACACTGCCATGAGATGAATTTGATGCTCTCTGGCGAAGGCCCACAATCTCAGAGCTTCGTTGCAAAGCGACAGAGAGCCAGTCCCGCCCTGCTTGTTCACGTAGAACATGGCTACCTGGTTGTCCGTGTGGATGAGGACTGTCTTGTAGCTGAGCAGGGTGTGGAAGACTCTGAGAGCTAGGAAAATTGCTCTGAGCTCTAAGAGGTTGATATGTAGAGATGTCTCCTGTGGAGACCAGATGCCTTGGGTGGAGAGATCTTGTAGATGAGCTCCCCAACCCTTTGGAGAGGCATCTGTTGTAAGGGTTGCTTGGGGTAACACCTGTTGAAAGGGGGACCCCAGCAACAGATTTTGAGTGGACTTCCACCACTGGAGAGAGCAAAAGAGGCGACTGGAGGTTGCTATTTTGTCTGACAGGCACCCTGATGTCTGTGTCCATTGGGTGGACAAAGTCCATTGAGCTGCTCTCATGTGAAGGCGAGCATAAGGAACAACATGCACAGTGGATGCCATGTGGCCTAACAGTTGTAACATCTCTCGAGCAGTTAAATGGGATTTTAACTGAATCTATGAGGCTATCTGCACCAAGCGTAGGCAACGGGCCTGGGGAAGATAGGCCCTTGCAGTTGTGGTATCCAGCAAGGCCCCTATGAACTCTAGAGATTGAGTAGGGGTGAGATGGGATTTTGGAATGTTTATTACAAGTCCCAGATACTGAAGAACACGCCTTGTGCAGGCCAGGGAAGTCTGGGCCTCTGATTGGGATGGAGCTCGGATGAGCCAGTCGTCCAGATATGGGAATACGAATATCCCTATAGTGCGTAGAAATGCAGCTACTACTGCCATGCATTTTGTGAACACTCTTGGTGCAGAGGCCAGACCGAAGGGAAGCACTTTGTATTGGTAGTGCTTTCCTCGGTAAAGGAACCGAAGGAACCTTTTGTGTGTTGGATGGATGAGGACATGGGTGTACGCATCCTTGAGGTCTAGAGAACAAAGCCAATCCTGACTCTGAAGGTATGGAAGGAGAGCACCGAGAGAAATCATCTTGAACTTCTCCTTGTATAGAAACTTGTTCAATTCTCTGAGATCTAGTATGGGTCTGTAGCCCCCCGTTTTCTTTGGGATAAGAAAGTAGGGGGAGTAGAACCCTGATCCCTGATGAAGAAGGGGCACTTCTTCTATTGCCCCTTGGGCAAGAAGGGTAGTAATCTCCTGACCCAGAAGGTCGAGGAGAGATGTTGGAGAATTGAACTGTCTCATCATGGTGTGAGGAGGAAGGTTTAAGAAATGAAGCTTGTAGCCCTCTCTTATGATGGAGAGGGTCCATTGCTCTGCTGTGATTTGTTCCCACCTGGGAGCAAAGTGAGCTAACCTTCCTGGAATGGTGAGAGGCTCTGGTTCTTTTAGAGCCAGAAAGGCTAAGTTCTCTAGTTGAAAGTCAAAGGCCCTGAGGAGGCTGAGGCTGTTGGGCCGTAGCAGTCCTAGCAGCCTTAGGCTTGGCCTGTTTTGGTTGTTGCTGTCTCTTTGTAGCAAAACGACCTGCAGAAGATGTCTGCTGACCATAGGCAGAATAATATTTCCCTTTTTTGGGGAAAAAACCCCTTTTTGAATAACCTTTTCTTAAAAGGAGCAGAAGTAGACTTTGAAAGTCTATCTAGAGCAGAATTTTCAGCATCCATCTGGGTGGCCTTTGCTTGCCAATCCTTGCCAAAAAGGTTTTCACCTGTACAAGGAAGGTTTCCTAGACCAGCGATGGCGAACCTATGGCACGCGTGCCAGCTGTGGCACGCGAAGGCCTTGCAGCTGGCACGCGGGAAGGTCCGCAATCGAAAAAAAAAAAAAAACAACCCTGTCTGCTGCCGTTGTCGGGGCCGCCGCGGCAGAATCGAGCGTGCCGCGGGGCCCCCCTGTACCCGGCAGATCCTGCCCTCCCCGTAGCAGCTCTCTCTTTGGAGCTGCAGTCAGACGCGCCGGCTTGCAGAGCGCGAAGGGAAGAGTTTCCCTCGCTGCTCTGTTAAGCCCGCGGGGGCTGATGGGAAGTTCCCATCAGCCCCCGCGGGCTTTACAGAGTCGCGAACGGGAAACTCTTCCCTGCGCGCGCTGCAAGCCGGCGCGTCTGACTGCAGCGCCAAAGAGAGAGCTGCTCCGTGGAGGGCAGGATCTGCCGGGGACAGGGGGGCCCCGCGGCACGCTCGATGATGCCGCGGTGGCCCCGACAACGGCAGCAGACAGGGTTGTTTTTTTTTTTAATTTTCCCTGGGCTGGGCTGGGCTGGGCTGGGGGGGTGGGGGTTAGGAGTGGTGATGGGCTGGGCTGGGCTGGGGGGGGTTAGGAGTGGTGATGGGCTGGGCTGGGCTGGGCTGGGGGGGGTTAGGAGTGGTGATTGGCTGGGCTGGGCTGGGGGGGTGTTAGGAGTAGTGATGGGCTGGGCTGGGCTGGGGGGTGTTAGGAGTAGTGATGGGCTGGGGTGGGGGGGTTAGGAGTGGTGATGGGCACTGGGCTGGGGGGGTTAGGAGTGGTGATGGGCACTGGGCTGGTTGGGGGTTAGGAGTGGTGATGGACACTGGGCTGGGCTGGGGGGGTAGGAGTGGTGATGGGCGCTGGGGGGGTTAGGAGTGGTGATTGGCTGGGCTGGGCTGGGGGGGTTAGGAGTAGTGATGGGCTGGGCTGGGCTGGGCTGGGGGTGTTAGGAGTAGTGATGGGCTGGGGTGGGGGGGGTTAGGAGTGGTGATGGGCACTGGGCTGGGGGGGTTAGGAGTGGTGATGGACACTGGGCTGGCTGGGGGGGGTTAGGAGTGGTGATGGGCACTGGGCTGGCTGGGGGGGTTAGGAGTGGTGATGGGCGCTGGGCTGGGGGGGTAGGAGTGGTGATGGGCGCTGGGGGGGTTAGGAGTGGTGATAGGCGCTGGGGGGGCTTAAACTAAAAATTGAGTGATGGGGGATTAGGACTGGGAGTGGGCTGATGGGGAGGTTAGGACTGGAAATGGGCTGGTGGGATTAGGACTGGGAGTGGGCTATGGGGGGCTAGGACTGGTAATGGGTTGGGGGGTTGCTAGGACTGGAAATGGGCTGAGTGGAAGGGGGCTTGAACTGCAAATAGCTGTTGGGGATGGGGCTTGGAATGGAAATGGGCTGAGGGGAAGTGGGGGGCTTGAACTGCAAATAGCTGATGGGGACGGGGCTTGGAATGGAAATGGGCTGAGGGGAAGTGGGGGGCTTGAAGAAGGGAATGGATGCTGGGTGAGACTGGAACTAGAAGGGAGCTGATGTTGGGGGAGGATTAGAATGGGATGGGGCTGGGAGAGTAAAATGGAGAGGGGAAAAATATTTTGTGTAGGAGGGATGAAAAATCTACAATTGGCCAGGTATTGGGAGAGTAATTGGGGATTGAGGATGGAGGGGTAAAATTTGTGTGGATGAAATAGGAATGAGGAAAGAGCAAAAGGAGAAAGATTAGTATGTTAAAGCAGATGTAGAGAGAGAGAGAATGGAAAAAAAAACTAGAAGAGAGAAGAAAGGACAAATGGACAGCAGACGATGGAGAGTTAGCAGAAAACATGAAGAAACCAGAAGAAAATGGCTGGACCAATTGCAACTGAAAAAAAATGCACAAAAGGTAGAACGATATCTCTTTATTTTGAATTTATTAACTGGAATATGTCAGCTCTGGGAAATGTGCATCATTAACATCTGCGCTTTGTTTGGTACAAGAGGAAATTCCTATTTGACGTTGCCACTTGTTCTCTTTCCCCAGTATTCACTGAAATGTATTGGTTTAATATTTGCAGTGTTGCCTTTTGATAGGTAGGGTATGGTGCTTTGTGAGTCCTGGTAATGCTGTCAGGATACGGCGGGTTTGCTATGGGTTCTAAATGGGCAGCGTTTGTAGTAGTTCCTAATGTGCCTGGCGGTTGGCACTGGATTATAGTAATGTAGAAATCTTTTAGTCTTTCTTTATCCATACACTCATTAAGAGACATGTTTACTAAAAGTTAGTGTATGGTAACATTATGCAAATATTTATGCAAATAAGACCACTTATGCAAATGACGTGCTGGCACTTTGAGGAAATTCTTTGGTTTTGTGCGGCAGTTTGGGCACTCGGGCTCAAAAAGGTTAGCCATCACTGTCCTAGACCATCTTGAACCCAGGGTTCCAAATCAGAAGCCTGTAACCAAGCAACTCTGCGTGCACCTATGGGAATAGCCGAGGCTCTGCTGGCACCTTCAAAGGCTGCACGGTTGGAAAACTTGGAAATATCCTGGGCATGTTTGAGTCAGGTGAGGAACTCTTCCCTTTTATCTTCTGAAATAAAAGGAGATAAAGTTTGCAGATGATCTGTAACTTCTTTTAGAAACAGCCCCATATAGAGACTATAGGAGTTGATTCTGGCAACAAGCATACTGGCCTGGAAAATTTTCCTGCCAAAGGCATCTGAAGTTCTGCATTCTCTTCCTGGAGGAGCAGAAGAGTGCCTTTTTGTACTCTATCTTCTTCATAGCAGACTCTACCACAATGGAGTGGTGGGGAAGCTGAGTCTTATGGAAGTCAGGGCAAGGAGGAACACGATACATGGTGTCCAACCTGCGAGAATGAGGAGAAGTGGTGAGAGGAGTCTCCCATATGCCCAACATGTGATCATAAAGAATCTCATGTATTGGTAAAGTGGCTGCCTCTTTAGGGGCCTTAGGATATTGTAAAATATCTAATTTTTTGGCTCTAGGCTCTGGGTTCAGGGGCCACTGAGATGGAAAGGCCCCTGGCCACTTCCCTAATGAAGTCTTGAAAAGACAAGTCTTCTGGAGGAGACATTCTCCTTTTTGGAGAAGAGGGTTCCTGAGGATGGATCACCGATGCTTCGACAGAAACCTCTGATTCATCAGAATCTTCAGAGGAATCGAAGTATCGTCTGTCTGGATGCCCCTACAGAGCTCGATACGCGTACCGGGTATCACAGAACAGTGTACCGCTGCAGTCGACACCGAAGCGGATGTCGATGCAATCGGTACCGGCACCGGAACCGATATCGGTACCGGTGCCGGAGTTTGTTGCGGTACCGAAGGCGTCGCAGCTTGTATGAATGCCGTGATGGCACGCTGCATGGTCAGGATATTCTGATCCATCGACACAACCAATGTCTGGATGTCGGTACCAGTGGGAACCACCGGTACCCCAGAACATGGCAACAGGTGATCGGTCGAGGCCGTGCCATCGATGTCAACCTGTGACCCCATAGATAAAGCTTTGGAAGCCGGAGCCTCCCGCCGGGGTAATTTTGCCGGTGCGGATTCCTCGAGGACAAGCCCGGCGGCATCTCAATAATTTGAGGGAGATTTACCCTTCGAGGACCGGCTGGACTTAAGTTTGGTTACCTGAGATCCATGTGAGGAAGTAGAAGCCCTGGAAGACGTCGATGCAACTGAAGCTGCATCAGAGGGAAACAGGGTACTGAGCTTGGCTGCTCGATTCTGTAGACCTCTTTTAGACATCATAGAACAGGACTCACAATCTGTAATGGAGTGGTCAGGACCTAAACATTTTAGACACCATTCATGGGTGTCGGTGACAGAAATAGTGCCGCTGCACTTCGTGCATTTTTTAAACCCAGAGGCGGGCTTTTCCATGAGGAAAAATTTCTTAGACCTAAGGCCAAAGAAGAAAATGCACTGAAGTGAAAAAAAACAGAAGGTTTTTTTTTGTGTTGTTTTTTTTTAGAAGAAAGAAAGAAAAAAACGGCGGTACCGGTCCAGCGTCGAGAAGGCAGACGCGCGACTAAAGAAATAAAATAAAATAAAGAAATTCTTCAGCGGTGACAGGAACATGACCTGCTGGCTCCGCGGAAAAGAAGAACTGGAGAGAGGCGGTTAGGAAAGGCGGGAAGGCAGCGCGCAGGCGCTGTGGGATGCTCCCAAAAGCTTTCCTTTTGGACGCTGGGGAGCGTTCCTGCGCAGGCTCCGTCGGTACCAACGATACCCATATGTGAAGACTCATTCCTGCTTGTTCCTGTAGATTACTGGGATCTGTGGATGGTGCCAGTGGTATTTATACCGCACCATCCTCAAAAAGGATGGACTCAGCTTCCAAGCTGCTGGAAGGGTTACGCAACCCAGAAGTAAGGGACTGGACTGGAGTGACGATAAGGAACTTCTAGCTTTGCACTAATCATTCTACTGTACCTGCAAGCCAACCAGGCCAAATTTCACTAAAACTGATTTGAAGTAAAGTAACTAGTGCTCAGTACGCAGTCCTGTACAAGAAAAGTTCCCTAGCCTTTACTATATGAGACCGAAGGCCTGTGACAGAGTGACTATGAACAAGATAATTCATGTTATCCATTCTGAGTTGCGTTTTGTTAATTATATTTTAATAAATGCAATGCTGTGCCTATGACATGAATTTAATATCTGTGTCTACAGGGATTTGCAATTTGATTCCTGGTGGTTCTGGCCCTCAATGACTATAACTGTTGGGCCCTGCCATGCTCTGCGATTTATCAGCCACTGGTTTCCAGAGGCAATCAGAATGCCTGCAGAGCTAGGTGTCTGTATGTATGCTGCATGGGTGTCCTATTAAACTATCAAGAGTAAAAACATTTGCTGCTGTGCTTTAAGTATCTGGGCTTGTAGGTGGCACAGTATTTTTTCAAACAGGTTTGATGAGGTCAGCTTCAGGGCAAATCTTGTGTTCAGCAAAGCAAACAAAGTACAACAGGCGTACAGCACCCAAAATGAATGTAAATCTGTAAAAAACAAAGAAAATGTTGTGTCATATTGCACTCTCCCTATCCAGCAATTAAGATTTTTTAAGCTGTTTGTCCCGTTTTGTCTGCAGCCCCTCTTCCCAGATGGCAAGCCCAGCTAGCACTAGGTAACTCATTAACCTAAGGTTTGGAGAGATATATTCTCCAAAGCAGCCCCCTCAGCACCACTCTTTGATTGGAAAGAGCTGACATGTGATGGCAACCGCTGTCCTCATGCCAAAATATACTACACCTTTGTGAAACACCTAAGCCTGACCCATCCTGACCGAAAAGGAGTGCATAGCTTTGGCTTGAGCAAGGGGCTGTGTCAAATAGCCCACTTTCAGGATTCTTAACTATTTGTGTAGCTACATGCTGAACTCAAGGAACAAAGTAAATTATCTGTGCAAGATGTCTCAATTACACTCATTTATCACCTCCATCTCCAGGTCAAGAGAAGGACAACAGTTCTCTAGAGGATTATGAATAGGACAAAATGTTTGTCAGTTTTCTCTATTATGTATCAATGAAATTTACTAGAATATTTACCATAATTTTTCATTCCTACTAGGTTAAAAAACTGAAAATAGAACAACTTCTTGGGTTTGAAGTCTCAAAGGAGGCGAGTACTCCTCCTAGGGTATTCTGCATAGGAACAAGGAGGCAGTGATATGCAGTCCCCTCCTATTCTCCAGCACTGATCAGCACAAGAGCAAGAGGGTACAGCATCGTTACTCACCTGTAACAGATGTTCTCCGGGGACAGCAGGAATCAGTCCTCACATATGAGTGACGTCAGCACCAACCGAGCCCTCACGGAAGCATCCCCCCAGCTTTCAAAGAAAGCCTTTGGGAGATGCCACCACACATGTGGTCCCCTTCCCGCCCAAGGGTGCCTTCTTGCTCAGTCAGATGACATAGCTAAGAGACAGCAAAAAATAAAATATGGTCAAGGAGAGGGAGGGAGGGTTGCGAGGACTGATTCCGCTGTCCCCGGAGAACACCTGTTACAGGCAAGTAACTTCGCTTTCTCCGGGAACAAGCAGGAAGTCAGTCCTCACATATGGGACTCCCCAGCTACAGGCTACCGAAAGCCCATAGGAAAAAAAATAGGGGCTCCCTCATGGGGAGCTACAAGCAGCAGCAATTTGATAGTCCGTGTACACAGACCACAGTAGGACCCCTGTGTCCGATGAACCAGCACTCTGGTAGCCTGAGCACAGAACGGTTGGAGGGTAGGAGTTGCCTAGACCCCGAAAGGTTTACAGAGCATAGCCTAGCCGAAGGCACTGTCCCGTTGGGACTCTTTCCAGGCAGTAACGGGCTGCGAAGGTATGGACTGAAGACCAGGTGGCGGCCCGGCAGATATCCACCATCAGGACAGAGCACAGGTTTCCCACCAAAGCCGCCATGGCCCTGACATGGTGCGCCATGATGCAGCCTTCCAGCAGAATCCTCACCTGCTCATAAGCAAGGGTGATACAGTCCGCTACTCATGTGGCTAGCATACGCTTGGTCACTGTCTCCTCCAGCCTACTGAGGTCGTAGGAGATGAAAAGCTGAGAAGTTTTGATGTGGCCCTGAGTGCGTTGGATATAGAAGAACAGAGCCCTCTTACAGTCGAAGGTGTGAAGGACCATCTCTGCCCGACTGGAGTGAGGTCTTGGGAAGAAAGTAGGAAGTACCAACTCCTGGTTAAGATGGAAGGGTGACACTACCTTCGGCAGGTATTTGGGGTGCATGCGAAGCACCAGTGTGTTCTTGTAGAACCTGGTATAAGGCGCCTCCACCATGAGGGCTTGGAATGCACCAACTGCGAGCAGAGGTGAGCACGACCAGGAAAAACATCTTCTAAGAGAGGTAGCAAAGGTGGCAGGTAGCCAGAGGCTCAAAGGGTGGGCAAGTGAGCTGCCCCAACACAATGTTGAGGTCCTATTCGGTTGCTGGAGGGCGAACCAGAGATTTTGACAAGTGCAGGCCCTGAAGGAAATGTGTCACCAATGATTGAACCGAGAGGGGCTTATCCACCGGATGGTGGTGCACCACCAGGACACTCAGGTGTGCTCAGACGGAATTAGACTTGAGCCTGGACTGAGAGAGGTGGAGAAGGTACTGTAACACCAGTGCCACCGGGCAGGAGAAAGGTTCAGCCCTGTGTTTGGTGCACCAAGCAGAGAACCTGTGCCATTTGAGGGCGTAAGCCTTCCTAATAGAAGCCTTGAGAGAGGTGGAGAAGGTACTGTAACACCAGTGCCACCGGGCAGGAGAAAGGTTCAGCCCTGTGTTTTGCACACCAAGCAGAGAACCTGTGCCATTTGAGGGCATAAGCCTTCCTAATAGAAGCCTTGCGAGAGGCCAGCAGGATGTCCTCCACCTCAACCGGAAGGTTGAGAGGGACCAGAGTCACCCTCTCAGCAGCCATGCCGTCAGCGAGAAGAATCCTAGGTTGGGGTGCAGAAGAGAGCCCCCCCCTCCTGAGATAGGAATCCTGGGGCGGTCCCCAAGGGGATGGGAGCTTCCACCGTCAACTGCAGAAGCAGTGGGAAACACGGCTGCCTGGGCCACCAAGGAGCTCTCAGGATGAGCGAGGCCCTGACACAGAGGGTCCAGAACAAAGTCTTGGTGATCAGCGGTGTCGGAGGGAAGGCATACATAAAGCCTTCCAACCATGAAACCAGGAATGCTACGCTTCCACCCTGGAGGGGTGGACCTTCCAGGAGCACAAACGGGGCAACTAAAAGTTGTCCGGACTGGCGAACAGGTCCATCACAGGTTCTCCCCAGAGCTGGAAAAGCTGACTGGCTACCCTGGGGTACAGCTGCCATTCGTGCGGCTGGAGAACTCTGCTGAGTCTGTTGGCCAGCAGGTTGTCCTGGCCTGGCAGGTACACTGCCTGCAGGAGGATACCCCTATTGTATTGCATACGAGCAAAAACCCAGTGCCTCCTGACAAAGGTTACGAGACCCCATGCCTCCCTGTTTGTTCACGTAGAACATCGCCACCTGGTTGTCTGTCTGGACCAGCACCAGCTGGTGATGCAGGTGGTGACAGAAGACCCT
Source organism: Ichthyophis bannanicus (assembly GCA_033557465.1). Taxonomy (NCBI): domain Eukaryota; kingdom Metazoa; phylum Chordata; class Amphibia; order Gymnophiona; family Ichthyophiidae; genus Ichthyophis; species Ichthyophis bannanicus. Next base: position 1,258,753,398 of record CM066032.1, on the reverse strand, counting down.
CAGGGCTAGGGGTATGGCTTGGAGCTCCAGGAGTTTGATCTGCTGGGTGCTCTCGTCTGGCGACCAGCTGCCCTGAGTGCAGAGATCTCCGCAGTGGGCTCCCCAGCCGAGCAGGGAGACATCCATGGTGAGGTCCCTCGAGTGGCTCGGGGCCTGAAAAGGCATGCCCGCTTCGAGATGCTGGGGCGACTGCCACCAGACCAGGGAGTCTGCCAACTTGTTGGTCACCATAACTCTGTCTGAGGCAGCCTGTGGCCTGAGACCACTGGTCCTGGAGACACAACTGCGCCGTCCTCATTTGGAGGCAAGTGTCTGGGGTGACTTGGACTGTGGAGGCTATGTGCCCAAGAAGGCGCAGAAGAAGCCGGGCAAGCACCAAGGGACAGTGCTGTACATCCTGAGCTAGAGACCTGAGATGATCAGCTTGGTCCTTGGGCAAGAAGGCCTGTAACTGGTGAGTGTCGATCTTTGCCTCGATGAACTCCTGGTACTGTTTCGGGAGGAGGTGAGACTTGGGGTAGTTTATGACGAACCCCAAGTGCTGCAGAACCTGGATGGTGCGTGCAGTGGCCTGCTGCACCTCGGAAGCTGTGCCTCCCTTTATGAGTCCGTTGTCCAGGTAGGGAAAAACAGACCTCCTGGAGCCGGAGGAAGGCGGCCACGACTGCCAAGCATTTTGTGAAGACCCTTGGGGCAGAGGCCAGTCTGAAGGGGAGCACACTGTATTGAAAGTGCCTGCCCCCTACTACAACTGCAGGTACTGCCTGTGGTTGGGGTGGATGAGGATGCGAGTATAAGCATCCTTGAGGTCTAAGGAGCATAGCCAGTCTCCCCTGCTGGAGGTATGGCAGCAATGTTCCAAGGGATAGCATCTTGAACTTCTCCCTCACCGGGAATCTGTTGAGGTTGCGCAGGTCAAAGATGGGCTTTAGGCCCCCCTCCCCCATCCTCTTTGGCATGAGGATGTATCTGGAGTAGAACCCCTTGCCCCTGAGGTGGTGGGGCACTGGTTCCACCGCCTTGTCCTCGACAAGACCTACCAACTCTTTCAGAAGAAGGTCCCAGTGGAGGGGAGACCCGAGGGGCTCTCCCAGGAAATACAGGGGAGGTGTCTGAGCCAGGTGGAGGAGATAGTCCTCCTTGACTATCCTTGGTGCCCAGGAATCGGTGGTGATGGCCACCCAACTCTGGGCATAGAGGGCCAGACGTCCCCCTGTGAGCTGCTGATCTCCTTAGGGTAGAGAGGCTATGCTCAAGGAGTCAAAAACTTCCCCCCCCCCCGAATGGACCAGAGCCAGTGCCTGGGGTTTTAGAGCCTTCTGCTTACGTGGGCCATGCCCATGTCCCTTGGCCTGCTGACCCTGTTGGGGAGCCGGGGAGGCTTGATAGGGTGGGTAGTTTCAGTAAACAGCCCCCTTCCTTTTTACCCGAACCCTTCCATCGAAGAGGGACAGTGGTCTTCTTAGAGAGCCTCGTCCTCGTCATGAACTCAGTCTCCAGCTCAGCAGCATTATTGGTCATGGGCTTGCCAAAGAGGTTCTCTTCTTGGCATGGGACATCGACCAATTTTTCCTGAACCCACTGCTCGAGGTTGGAAGACTGAAGCCAAGCTTGGCGGTGTGCACAGATGCCCGCTGCAGCTACCAGGGCCTCCGACTCAAACTCGTCATGGGCCGCTCGAGACATGAATTTGGAGCACTCATGGACGGCCTTGGCCAGGCTCTTGAATCGCTGCAAAGCTTCCTTAGAGAGACTAGCTGAGAACCTGGTGAGTTCCTTTGCCAGGTCTCTCAAGTACATGCCCATGTACAGCTGGTAGGCCTGGATGCGTCAGATAAACATTGAACCCTGGCAGAACTTTCTGCCAAGGATGTCCAAGGAGCGAGCCTCCAGGCTGGGGGGCACTGAGGAGTGCATCTTCTGGCTTTTCAGCTGATGCATGGCCAACTCCACCACCATGGAGTTTGACAGTTGTGACTTCTGAAAGCCCAGGCTCTGGCAGACCCAATACATCGAGTCAAGCTGTCTGCTCACCACCGGCAGATGCCAGTGTCTCCCACATGCGGAGCATGAGCCGTTCCAGGATGGGAGGAATGGGCACCATGAGCGATTCCCGGGGAGGGGCCTCGTACTGGAGGATCTCCAAATCATCCACCCATGAGTCCTCCTTTGACTCAGTCGGGAATGCCAGGGCCTTAGACATGTCATTGACAAAGTCCAGGAAGCCCATGTCCTCTGACGGGGACCGCCATCAAGGTTCCGAGATGGGAGAATCTGAAGGGACGACACGATGGCGACAGGTATTGGGGGACTCCTCGTTCTCCATTTCCCATTTGGAGTAGGCTGTGGAGAACTCGTAGAAGTGCTGCTCTGTGGGCCACGAGGGCCCCGATGCCCTACGGCCGGCACCCAGTAAACTTGCCAGGGATGACTGCAGTCCTGTCGAGCAGGACTCAGAGCAGGACCTCTTCTGAGGATCGATTCGAGGCCAAAGGACCTCGAGGATTGGCTCAGCCTCTGGGGACGTTGAGGGCCCGGTGGTTGGGGCGGATGAACCGGTCGTGCAGGACAACGGCGCCCGCTGCTAGTCCATGAAGACAGACAAACTGCACTCCAGGGGCGCTACTCTGGACTCCAGGCCAGAAGGCTCCGCAGCCTTCAGCACAGGCACAGAGGGACTCAGGCCCGACACCGGCTCCCTCAAAGGGGAATCCTTGACAAGGATGGTGTCTGGGGGGGGACACAGGCCGGTCCGCGGCCAGATCCTTCCAGGGAACCATCGCAGGTCGCTCCTTCTCTGATGCCTCGGACGAGCATCTCGGACTGAGGGACCAGGCCCGGAGAGCTCCTGGCAGGTCGGATCCATCCAAGGATGCCGCCTTTGAGAGTTGTTTCTTCTTCCTGGTTTCCCTCAAGGGTGACCCCCTTTCTGATGACCCATGACAATGCTCGGGTTCGCAGAGTTCCGCCTGAGATGTTGGGGCCTCAGATGAGGCCCTGCCCTTCGGAGGCATCAGGGACTCGAAGAAAAATGTATCATGCTGCTGCTGGTGGCTCTTGAAGGCCTTGCTGGACATCCTCTTGCAGAGACCGCAGGCCGCCGAGTTGTGATCTGGCCTGAGGCAGCGAAGGCAGCAGTCATGTGTGTCAGTCAAATCACACTTCTTAAAACCACTGGTACCCCTAGGAGGTTGAAGATCCTCCGGGCTGCCAGCAAGAGAAAAAGGCACAAAAGCACCAGAAAAAGAAAAGAACGTAAAACTACACAAAACTTTTAAGCCAAACCTGACGCCGAGGCGCCGAGTTTGGTAGGCGGGAAGAGTACTGGTGCAATACCGGAGGTGAGTTGGAAACTCGGGAACAAAATAATCAACTTTTTCCAGGAACAAACCAGACAACATCTGAAGGGCTCCGCAGAAAAAAGGAGACTGAGAAAGATAGCACCCTTGGGCGGGAAGGGGACCACACATGCGTGGTGGCATCTCCCAAAGGCTTTCTTTGAAAGCTGGGGGGATGCTTCCACGAAGGCTCAGTCAGTGCCGATGTCACCCATATGTGAGGACGGACTTCCTGCTTGTTCCCAGAGAATGGCTGCATACTGGGGCCACGTCTTCCTCCTTTTCTGGCCAAGTCCAACAGATGAATTTGAATCATGAAGCTGTACGATATCCCACATGTTTCAAACCAGCGGTCAGAGCTGGTGCGGCAAAGGACAATGACACGGCCTGATATACAGCTGCTCTCTTCCTCTTGTGTTGATCAGTGGCAGTGATAGTTTTTGGGGGGAGGAGTGTGTGTGTGTGGAGGTGAAAAAGTGAGCTTTGGGCATGTCTACTGTATGGGGAGTGGTGTCAAAAGAGAAAGGTATGGGTGTGCGTATGCCACATGGGGAGGAAGCTGAGAAAAAGTGATAGAGATGGCTGGCGGATGAGCTGAGAAGATCCATTAAGCTAAGAACAAACCTTTCTATCTTTTCTGCTGGTTTAAAAATATAAATTCTAACTGTTGATTTTTGGGGATATTACTAATATAGCTTTTAACTGTGGTTTTAGATTAAGCTTGGGGACATTTAGCCTGCTTTCCTTGTACAGTATAGACTTAAATCAGATATCTGTGTGTGCCTACCGTTCAGGAACAGCCTACTTGCCAGAGACACTAAGGTTCCCGCCCACCCTACCCCTCACCCCACCCACCCCAAGGGCTACATTGCCTATATAGTGGTCACATACATGCCATCTATCCTTTCTTAATTGGGTTAAAAGCCCACGTCTTCTTCATCCTTCTTCTTCTTCCTCTTCTGGACTGCTTAATCAACATGTCGTGTATTCAGTGCAATAACTGCGGTACTTTCATTCCAAGATGATCATTTTGAGCCTAAGAGCTTGTCCTATGTGCCTCAGGTCAGCTGCCATGCATGGCAAACTGACTCTACTAAGGAAAGACCTAGCTGTCATGCATAAAGAAGTGACTCTACTGAGGGAGGAAATAGCTGCAATGAAACACACCTCTTCTAGGATACAAACTGAACAAAGTCCACCACCGCTCCCACAAAGAATCAAACACCCCAGGAACAAATGGATCACAGTGGGTTCTGGTAGATTGCGACCTGTAACGCAGAGACATCCTATACATCAAGAGATATCCCTGCATGATGCCTTCTCTGCCTTGGCTAATGAGGATGCCCAATCCAAAGAAACTGAAGGGCCCTTAAATGAGTCAGACAATGCCCAAACTCCTGCTAAAGAATCAAATATGAAGAAAACCTCACCAAACAGAAAACTACTACTACTTGGAGATTCCATCATCAGAGGCACCAACTTGGGAACACAGTTCAAAGGAGAGAAGATAGTCATGTGCCTACCAGGCTCATCAGCCAGCAGGAATACAAACCAAGTTGTTGAAGTACTTAGCGCAAAAAGTGAACACTCCAAACTTGATGTTGTTATCCACTTGGGCACAAATGACCTGGCTAGAAACAGTGCCTGTACAGTCCAAAAGGACTTCCAATTTCTGGGAGAGAAACTCAAGCCCATTGTTAACACTGTTGCATTCTCAGAAGTTCTACCTGTTCTTGGTAAGGGGACAAAAAGGCTGCATCGCATTAACAGCTTTAATACATGGCTCCAGACCTGGTGCAAACAAGGAGGATTCAGATTTATTGGCGACTGGGGAAACAGATGGACCAACAAGAGACTACATACTGTGCTGATGGACTACATCTCTCTGTCGCAGGGAAAAGAATCCTAAGTGAAAAATTCAGGCAGTATGTGGATATGCATTTAAACTAGGAAAATGGGGTGACGGATGTGCAAGGTCAAGATCTGCATGCCACCCCCTGCAAAAGCAGAACATCAGAAGCAGCCACACTTTTAAACCACACATCAAAAACAAGTGGCAAGAAGTGGGCAGAACAAAATCAATGTAAAATATACACAAGCCAGGTAAATGCTGGAAAGCAATGAGCACAAATGCTCGAAGCTTAGCCAACAAAGTTCCGGACCTGGAAGCCCTAATGGTGGAAATGGATTTGGACATTGTGGCCATTACAGAAACATGGTTTAATGAATCGCATGATCGGGATATATCCATAGCTGGCTATAATCTATTCAGAAGAGACAGAAAATGGAAAAGGAGGAGGAGTAGCCTTGTATGTCAAAAGCAATATTAAAACCACTGAAATGCAGGGGACATGGGGAAAAGAAGAAGCGCTCTGGATTGCAATGGAAAGAGGAGATGGCACTGTCATCCATACTGCTGTAGTCTACAGACCTCAGACTCAAATTGAAGAGATAGATAATGAATTGATTATAGATATTACCAAGATAGCCACAAAGGGGGAAGCGATCATTTTGGGTGACTTTACCTGATGTGTATTGGATTACTCCTTCTGCACATCTGGAAAACAGCAAAAAAATTGTAGATGCTCTCCAAGATGCATTACTTAGACAAATGGTGATGGAACCAACTAGGGAAAGCTCAATGCTGGATTTAGTGCTCACCAACGGTGATAGCGTGTCGAATGTCTGCGTGAGTGCCCCTGTGAGCAACAGCGATCATCACACGGTGTGGTTTGAGATAAAAGCCAAGGTACAGGCCAAACATAGCAAGCTCAAAGTCCTAAACTTCAAAAGAAACACCGACTTCAATAAAATGGCCGAGTACCTAAGGGAGGAGATGACAGGGTGGAAGGAGATAAGGGAAGTGGAATTGCAATGGGCTAAACTAAAAGGGGCAATAAAAGGGGCAACAGATAAATATGTAAGAAAAGTAAATAAAAACAAGAGAAGGAAACCTATTTGGTTTTCCAAAGAAGTGGCTGCTCAAATAAAAGCAAAAAACACAGCTTTTGCAAAATTCCAAAGCTTGCAAACAGAAGAACACAGAAATGAATACAGGATCAAACTCAAAGAGTCAAAAAGAGAAATAAGGATAGCAAAATCAAAGGCAGAGGAAAAGATCGCTAAAGATGTTAAGGGTGGCGACAAAACTTTCTTCATATATATTCGGGAAAAGAAGAAGATCAGAGTAGGAATTGCAGGACTCGTGGAAAGTGACATTGAAAAAGCGAACTTGCTAAACAAATACTTCTGCTCTATTTTTACTAAAGAAAATCCTGGAGATGGACCAGCTGTAACTGCCAAATATAAAAATGGGAATGAAGTAGATACATCACCATTCACAGAAGATGAGGTGTTGCAACAACTTGCTAAACTGAAAGTGGACAAAGCCATGGGACCGGATGGGATACATCCCAGGACACTGAAAGAGCTCAGAGAGGTTCTTTCAGGGCCATTAAAGGATGTATTCAACATATCCTTGGAAACAGGAGAGGTTCCTCAGGACTGGAGAATGGCTGATGTCGTACCTCTACACAAAAGTGGTGACAGGGAAGAAGTGTCAAACTACAGGCCTGTGAACCTCACCTCGGTGTTGGGAAAAGTAATGGAGGCGCTCCGGAAAGAGCGAATAGTGAACTTTCTCAAAACCAACAGGTTGCAAGATCCGAGGCAACATGGTTTTACTGAAGGACGGTCTTGCCAAACAAATCTGATTGAGTTGTTTGACTGGGTGATCAAGGAACTAGATCAGGGGAATGCGATGGGTGTCATCTACCTGGATTTCAGCAAAGCCTTTGATACTGTTCCTCATAGGAGGCTTGTCAAACTCAGTAGCTTGGGGATGGGTCCCAATATGGTAAACTGGATTAGAAATTGGTTGACTGACAGATGACAGAAGGTGATGGTACATGGAGCTCACTCGGATGAAAGGAAGGTGATTAGCAGGGTGCCCCAGGGTTCGGTCCTGGGCACGGTACTGATCAATGTATTTGTGAGTGATATTGCTGAAGGACTGAATGGAAAAGTCTGTCTTTTTGCAGATGACACAAAAATTTGCAACAGAGTGGACTCCCCCGAGGGAGTGGATAGATCTACAAAAGCTGGAAGAATGGTCTAATGCTTGGCAATTACGATTTAATGCGAAAAAGTGCAGTGTCATGCACTTAGGTAGCAGAAATCCAAGGGAAATAGGGGGTGAGAGGTTGGTGTGCATGGTTCAGGAGAAAGACCTTGGTGTGATTATCTCTGATGATCTCAAGGTGGCAAAACAGTGTGACAAGGAGGTGGCAAAAGCCAGGAGGATGTTGGGCTACATACAAAGACGGATTACCAGCAGAAAGGAAGAGGTACTTATGCCACTGTACAGGTCACTGGTGAGGCCTCACTTGGAATACTGTGTTCAGTTTTGGAGACCATATCTTGCAAAAGATGTAAAAAGACTGGAAACTGTTCAGAGGAAGGCAATCAAAATGATTTGGAGCCTGCATCAGAGGCCTTATGAGAAGAGACTAAAATATGTACACTTTGGAGGAGAGGAGGGACAGGGGAGATATGATTTAGACCTTTAAATACTTAGAGAAACAATGAACAAACAAATGTGTTCCAAAGACGGGGAAGCTGTAAAACTAGAGGGCATAACATGAAGCTGCAAGGTGGAAAATTGAAAGGCAATGTCAGGAAATATTTTTTCACTGAAAGGGTGGTGGATGCTTGGAATGCTCTCCCGATGGAAGTGGTGGGGGCAAACATGGTGACGGAATTCAAAACAGCATGGAACAAGCACAGCGGATCCCTTTACAGCAACAGGATAAAAACAAAATAAACTGAACCATCTAACTTCTCAACAAATAGGGGTGTCCTACATGGAGTGGTGGGTTCACCCCTAGACAAGGGGACATGGGAAGGGGTGGCCTGCAAGGAGCGACAGGTGCACCTACTCTTGCCATATTGCTGGGCAGACTGGATGGACCATGCTGGTCTTTATCTGCCGTCATTTACTATGTCACTATGAAGTGAGAACTGAGGATCATGCTGGGGGGATTGGAGACAGAGAGAAACAAAGCTGGCGAGTGTCCACCCTGGAGAGAGAGCAGAGAAAGCTGGGAATTGAACCTGCCCATGGACAGAGAGGAAATAGGAGATCAAGACTGGGGAGGGAGGGGTTCAAACTAAGTTGAGGAGACAGACTCCTTGGGAGGGGAGGGAAGGGGGAGGATGAGGCTCAACAGGAGAAAATTATGGGTTGTTAGTCCTTTTAATGGGGGCACAGAATTCACCTGGAAGTAGTAAAGTAGATACCTAGAGGATAAGATTAGCAAGCATCAGAAAGGAAGGGGGGGGGGGAAGACAGAAAAGCCAGACAGTAGCATACTGGTGAGGGGAGCAATCTAGTGAAGATATGATGGAGGGGAACACTGGGGAGGAGAAGGGTGGAAAGAGGGGAAATGGAAAGATGAGCAAAACGGGCCAAATCTCAGCTATGAGTAGATATGAGCTGAGATAGAGAAAAATGAGATGAAAGAGAATGATCAACATGAGACACAGATGCGGGGGAGGAAGTAAAAGGGACAGGAGGGGAAAGAGGATATGGAAAAAGAAAAGGCACCTCTGGCAAAGGAATTAGAAGAATGGCAAGTGGAAAGCAGAAATAAAATGCTGGGACCAATGTCATTAAAAAAACCAAAATATCCAAGCAAAGAAAACATTTTGTTTTTGGTTTAGTTATTGGGATGTGTCAATTTTGGGAATGTGCATTTGATATCTTTGTATTTTCAAAGGTAAAGGAGGAAATCGATGAGCTTCTATTTCTCCGGTATTGCCTTGCATGCAGAGTCTGGCTTCTTGCATTTCCCATTCAGAGTCTGTAACATGTGGTCTGTTCTGTATCTGGCAAAGTCTGTTCCTGCTCTAAATGTGGCTAAAGTAGTTTTTGAATAAGGATTGGAGACAGATCAGCTTGTTTTGGTTTTCCCTAGGAGGTGTATAAGGTATACTCTTGCACCAGCCCTGAATTCAAAATATTCTTTTTTTCATTTCACCTTAAAATCTAAGATCCTGTTCCATAGCCCAAAGCCCACTCTGAAAACTGCCTAGCACAAAAGGACTTGTAAAACTGTCCTATGGAGTTGAATTAAGCAACTGAAATGTTCAAAGCAGGAGGGTTTACATTTATGCCTTCTGGATCCTTCTTCCCATGCACGACTGGATGGACACTCCCTGTAGTAACTGTTTTCAACTTTTCCAGCCCACTGCTCAGCGCCGTGGTCAAGCTCTTCTGTTTTTTCTCACCAGGGTTCTCCAGAACAGTAGCACTCATCGGCTTGACAAGATGAGGACTGGAGGAAAAAAAATAATTTCAATGTTAATAATGGTCATGGCTTGAATAAGGGAAAATAAAGTTCACGTCTATTAAAGAAGCAATGCTACCCTACGGACATTCTTCATATGTCACTGAACCAGAAGTAAGCTCACCATCTACAATAGCTTCACTTTCAATATTTTAAAAGGTGCCAGTTTTCTCCAGAAGTAATATGACTACCAGAACTGCACTCTAGGACCACAAATAGACTGCCGTTTCTTGGCTCGCTTCCTCGAGTGGTGAGATTTGCATCTTGCTTTCATTTCTCTTTTCTCCAAAGATATATTTTTCTGACACTTTTATACCAATTTTTGGGGATGAGGTTGAGATGGGACAGAAGAAAGGAAGGTATACACAGGTATGCACATGGGTCATCTTGTACTACACTTTAAGCTGTATATCGAGCTACACTTGTTCTACCCAGTCTTGGGTGGATCCCTTCCTAAAGGGATTCTTATATAATATATATATATATATATATATATATATATATATATATATATATATATATATATATATATATACATTGCCAAGTATGAACTTGCCCATTTTCTGGCCGAACTACTTTCTCTTCTGATTTTATTTTATGTCTACTTTCTTATTTCCCACCCTTCAAACCGTTTAAAAAAATGAGTATATACTTTTGCTCTGCTATATGAATATGTGCATCTCTGTGTATTTTTAGCTTTCTTGCACTGCTTTGGGCAACCTAATAAGGCTGGGAAGACGGTTTAAGAATGTGTCTGTGTATAGATAGATATAAATATCTATATATATACACAATATTTTATACAATAATTTATTAGCAACATTATGGCTACCATCAAATGACAAAAAAACCCTCACAAAACATTACATGCACAAAAAGGCCAAATACTAATTTTCTCCCCCTTCCCCCACCTGTTGTGGGAACAATAAGTAGAGCCCGATATCCAATCTAATCCCCCTCCCCAAGCTGTCAGCTCAAAACCATTCCTTTCATAGACCCTTCTACTCCACAGGCAGCACCCCCCCACCCCAGGCATGTGCTTGCAGCCATTCTCCATATTTCCCCCATACTATTTGAAATTTCTCGCCTCTCCCCTTCCTTAAAGCAGTCAACCGACTTAATAGATAGTAGCTACCCAACTTCATCTGAGCACTCGAATACCTGGCAAATCCTCAACCTTCCAAGGCATGCAATCTTGCTCTGCAGAGCAACAATCCTGTGAGAGAGGAACCCTTACAGTTTCTTAGGTACTTCCAGAGGCCGATATGACAACAAAAACTGCCGACTCCTGAGTAAGGTTACCCCAGAAAATCTCCTCTAACAACTGAATTCCCCCCTCCCAGTACATTTCCATCTTAGAGCAAACCCACCAAAAATGATAGTAGCTACCCTCCTCCCCACAGTTCCAGCAGCACTGAAGAGAAACTGCAGGGAACATGTGATGCAGCCATAATGGTGCTAAGTGCCACCGAAACAAAAGTTTAAACTCCAACTCCACCAAATTAGAGGCAAGAGACAACCAAGAAATGTTAGTAAAAACCTGCAACCAATCCCGATCCTACATTGTGGCTCCTAGATCCTGCTACCACTGCACCACATGGCCTGGAACGCACTCCTGCCCTTCAGCAAGAGCCCTATAAATTTTAGATATTGTACCCTGGGAAAGCACAGTTACTTACCTGTAACAGGTGATCTCTGGGAACAGCAGGAATAAGTCTTCACATATGGGTACGTCGGTACTGACGGAGCCTGCACGGGAATGCTCCCCAGCATCCAATCAGAAAGCTTTTGGGAGCATCCCTCGCGCCTGCGCGCTGACTTCCCGCCCTTTCCACTTCTTCTCCTCAGGTGAGTTTCATAGCTGAGACAAAGGAGAGAAAGAGGAAAGGAAGACAGATAGATAGATACAACTCCTAGGGGAGGTGGGTGGGTTGTGAAGACTTATTCCTGCTGTTCCCAGAGATCACCTGTTACAGGTAAGTGACTGTGCTATCTCCAGGAACAAGCAGGAATGAGTCTTCACATATGGGGACTCCCTAGCTAGAGATGCCAGGGGGAGATCCCATAAAATGCATGTTCCTGGATCAGGAGTGCATTTCCCACACAGGAATCTCCGGCATCCCACGAGGGAATGGAGGGTAGGAGTTGAGAATAGAAGAGCTGTAAGGAAAACAGCAAACCCAAGGACTACAGAGAGGAGTCCATGACATGTATGATAAGTACCATTAAAATTACAATATGGAGCTTACCTACTGGATTGTAGGAAGTAGAAAGCGTGAAGGAGTCTACTGGATATGCAGTAGCGGAATCCTCACAGCAGTGAGGGTGAAGGTCCAGACCTGGAATTAAGGGGTAGATCCAGGTGTCAACTGGGGTAGGATTAGAACGGCAGGTCTTCAATGGAAAGCTTTATGAGAAAAAGCTGAAAATTCTTTTAGGTACAGAGTCATAATATTGAGGACTAAAAGAAGAAGACTGACCGATTTGGATAACTAGCCCAGTCTTGGAGGGAAGAAGGGGTATGGAAAAAAGCCCATATTCCCAAGGAGAACAATGTGTACTCAAAGCAATGAAGATGTACACTGTCTTTCCTAGCTGATGAGAGATAGGAAAGATATTGAAGCTTGAATCTTCAAGGATAGAGAGACCTAGAGCAAAGCGGAAGCTGTTATCACCACAGTAGTGGTTGTGTGCATAACAGTCCCCACATACTAAGGAACAGTAGGAAAAAGGGAGCTCACTGTCTGTAACCTCTGAGAAAGGTACAATTGCTATAGCACAGACAGTGAGGAGATAGTATTTAATACATATCGATCTATAAAAAGTCTCCCAACAGATACATATATATATATATATGTATATTTAGATATATATAGGTGCATAATTATGCACACACAGCTTACAGACATATGTATGTAGAGGCATATATAGAGATATTTATGTAGGGATGGACAGATAGAGGGATACCAGAATCCCCAATATGTAATTGAAGATGGATGAAGTTCTTGATACAAAATGTGTTTAGAAGTTTGACTTTTCACCTACTTTCTTAAATAGAATAAGATGTCATGGTCATGAGTTCTCTGTGTAACCGTCTTTAAAATAGATGGAACAGTGTTAACGCAAGCAAAAAGAACATAGGCTATGACCTGTGCAACCATAGTTCATTGTACAGTCCGCTGGAAGTCCCTGCTGACACAACATAATTTTTGCAGCTTTTGCAATTATAAATTTCATCTAATATACTGTAATCAGATCTTACTCTGTAAAAAGAACTTTGGCGACACCTTGTGTTATTTCATGGTTATAATAAATGATTGTAACTTCCTCTTTTTCTCTAATAAAAAGGAGCTTTTAGGAGGAGAAATTTGAATTCGGCAGGTGTGGAATTATGCCCGTCCATATACCGCTTGCCGTCTTCCCTCTGAGCTCAAAGAAAATAGCACTTTGTGTGTGTGTGATTGTGTTCTGTATTACTCTCTACCTGTCTCTCACTACTGATGGACCAGAGACCTAAAGAGCCGTGGTATTGTGGTCAGATCATGGAGTTTTCTTCAGTTGGTGCTGGACTCGGATCTCTGTGTTCCTTCAGCAGTTGGAAACAAGTAGACAAGTCTCAAGGACACAGGCAGTGGTTGCCGTGAGTATACTAAAGTATTGACAGATATCTGTGTGCATATTGTGCTTGTAATGTAAAGTCGGTAAGGTTAATTAGAGATCTCAGTTAGATAAGTGAAGTGATATAGGGCGGAGAAAAGGAAGCCCTAATTGTGAAATGAGGCGCAAGTTTTGGTGAAGCGCCCTTATGTGATGACTGCCAGTAACCACAGTTTGCCGTTCCCCTTGGAACATTTCAGTGGGACAAACTGGAGTTGATTACAGTATGAAATATGATTAGATTTAAGCAAATTTCATACCAGTCATGAATGGTTTTGTGGCTAAAAAGTGCAGCACGCACTCTGTGTTTTGAAAAATGTAATAATCAAGTGTTTAAGATGAATAGTGTATATATAAAAGAAACGGAAGCTTACAAGGAAAAACTTAAGTCATTGCTTTATGAAAAAATAGTTTTGAAGGACTAATTTTCATGTCATAACTTTAGTATGAAGTTTGTTTTATCTAATTTAGTGGTTAGGGAAGTGTGCTGTGCATTGTACATTTTGATATTTATTGCAGTAATAATTTAGAGTTTCCGGCACAGATAACGGCTTGGCATAACTGCAATATTAGCAGGAAAGAAAATCTTGAGCAACTGTGGTAAGATTTTCTTTGTTAGATTAACCATTAGGGAAGTTAAAAAAAACCTCCAAATGTGATTAACCATTTCTCTTACTTGTGTATGTATAGTAAATAAGTTTTGTTTTTTAGGTCTGGATCTGAACTTATTTTGGGTTATGAGAATTTATTTACTGATTCTATTCTATGTGTAATGCTGAAAAATATTATTAGAAACATTACTCCTTGGTGTTTATGTCTGGATGCTTTGGAAAAAAATGATTGATGATATATTTTCCAACTTCTATTTCTAGTTATATTTGATGTGAATGAATGGGAAGATCTTCCATGCTTTGATATATTTAGATATTTGATAATTGTGTGATGTAATAAAGGTTTAAAAAATTGTTTTAAAGGAAAGAGAAGTTAGTAACTTAACTGGAAAAAATTGAATTGCTAGCCAAGTTAAGTCAAGCAAGTTTGTTTACTTAAAGGGAAAAAGTGAATGATACAATTACATTCAAACAAGTGAATTAAGTAATTAAAACAGTATGGCGAATATATGTATAATGTTGAAAGTTCAATTATGATAGTGTATGAGTAAATGTCTGAAGAAAAATGCTGATATTCTCTTAGTCTCTTTTAAGCTAATCTGCAGGAGTCGATTGGAGGAGTGATCTTAAATTCTCATGTTGTGTATGTTTTAGTTATTATGAAAGACCTCTGCAGAACTGATGTTGTTAATTGCAAGTGTGAAGCAAATGCCTTGCTTCTAGTGGAATATTTTTAAATTAGTATCATTGAGATTTAATATGCTTACCTCTTCTATTGTTGCTGTTTGTGTTCTCACTCAGAAATTTCCCATTGGACGTAAGCCACTGGGCTGGTAGCAGTAGTCTTTGCAATCCAAATTACTGAGTTTCTAATACTTTAACATGTCTCTCATTAAGTTTTTGTGTCTTCTACACTTGGAATAAAAAACCCCCAGCTTCCTTTCAGCTCTAGATTGCTACTATTTAACCTCACACTGTACTGATGGTTCTGCTTTGCGCAACGAATAAGGAAAACTGATGCAATTATAAGAATTGATTCTGTGCAGAGTCGGCTGCTTTGCTATTTGCTAATGCTCAACTAGCTGGAGTGTTCGCTCTTCCTAGAGCTCTAGAGTTATCTGCTCACTTGATTAATACTGATTTTGTCTCAGGCTTCTTGCATGAGGAGCCCTGTGTGCTGATATTCTACTACTATGCTGTTTTGTTCTGAAAAGAAGTGGTAATTAACAGTTTTAATTGGTTCAAATTTGGTGTTAAAAAAGTTTTATAGCTGATGAATGTACACACCCTTATGTAAATTGTTCCTTCCTTTGTGAGCTTAGATGTCTATGTGAATTAGAATGGAATGGAGAAGTAGTCTAATGACTAGAGTACTAGCACTCCTTGTGACCTTGGATAAGTCACTTAACCCTCATTGTCTTACAAAGAAAAATTTAAAGTTATCAATGTTCCTGTTTAATGTGCTGTACCAAGTTTTAGTTGCAATGTGAACTGCTGTGATTAGTGGGGAAAGTAGTATTTAAAAAAAATAACAAAAAAAACAAAGAAGAGTGCAAAAATAGATAAACCTGGTCAGTTGGGTGTGGCTGGGAGGTTATATGCTGAGGTGAACAGATGGGATTTAAGTAGGGGCCTGAAATTGGTGTAGTTATCTTCCAGATGGAGTGGAGTGGGAAGAGAGTTCCACAGAGCTGGACCAAGGAAGAAAAAAGCAGAATGACGGGTAGACTGTAAGTGTGCACGAGATGGTGGGGGGAAGTGAAGTTGATTAATGTGAAGAGAATGAAGACTACGTGTAGGGATATGGAAGTGGAGAAGACCAGTGAGGTATTGGGGTGTTTGTGTGTGCAGGATGCGGTGATAATGTTTAAAGTAATGTGAGTTGAATCATCCCCTAAGATAAGACAGCCTTCCTAATAATTGTTGACAAACAATTGAAATTAGTTTAAATAATTTGTCATAAACTGCTAGTTATGTTTTAATGTTGTTACCCCTTGAATAACCAGATTGACTATATCTTGTATATTGTTAAGGCTGGAGAATACATCACAAATATAATTAGTGATATGAATATATACAATTGTGTTCCTGACAGGAAAAAGCAATGTGTCTATCAGACCACATGCTAACATTCGATTTGGCAAGTAGACAGAATAAGTTTAGGAATGCAGATGAAAAAAAATAACTATGTTACAGGTTAGCTATGTAATAGTTTAGTGCTAGCTATGGATGTATTGTAATTAACAATGGATAATATAATTCTGTTCAAGACTGTCATTAGGAATGAATATTGTGCTTGTTTGCAATTGTATGGCATCAAGAGAGATGCTGTAGTGGAGAGTAGGATTTTTACAAATTATATATGCACTGAATCCCATGGGCCGAAGAGGAAAACGACTGAATGAAATGCTACTGGATATGGAGACTCCTGATAAAGATCAGCGATTCCAGAGGAACTACTCATGTATGTGCAGCAGTGAAGCCGGGTGGATGGTCACTGAAAAAGATTGATCTAAGATGTGCATAGCACAGCCCATGGTGAGAAAGGATGCTGCTGACAATCTGGAGTGATGACTGGTGTCTCTGAATTATTGCTAGATCTACGAGAACTAGTTGGCCACTGCTAGAAAAGGTAGTGCTTACAAGAATAATTGATAAAGTCTTGTTTTCTATACACATTTTTTTATTGAGGCTAAGCAAAGGTAAACAATGTCACATGATTTTGTATAATGATTTCTTCCAACGAACAAGATGGAGCTCACCTATGGACCAGATGTGCCTAGGACTTTGAAGGAACATCTGCAAAATGAAGCCTACTGTAGAAGATTATTCTGGAATTGGACATGTTTCAACTACTGCTCTTTAGTAATGATTCTTTTTAGAATCACAGGGAGGACTGTAGGGATGGACAGATAGAGGGATACCAGAATCCCCAATATGTAATTGAAGATGGATGAAGTTCTTGATACAAAATGTGTTTAGAAGTTTGACTTTTCACCTACTTTCTTAAATAGAATAAGATGTCATGGTCATGAGTTCTCTGTGTAACCGTCTTTAAAATAGATGGAACAGTGTTAACACAAGCAAAAAGAACATAGGCTATGACCTGTGCAACCATAGTTCATTGTACAGTCCGCTGGAAGTCCCTGCTGACACAACATAATTTTTGCAGCTTTTGCAATTATAAATTTCATCTAATATACTGTAATCAGATCTTACTCTGTAAAAAGAACTTTGGCGACACCTTGTGTTATTTCATGGTTATAATAAATGATTGTAACTTCCTCTTTTTCTCTAATAAAAAGGAGCTTTTAGGAGGAGAAATTTGAATTCGGCAGGTGTGGAATTATGCCCGTCCATATACCGCTTGCCGTCTTCCCTCTGAGCTCAAAGAAAATAGCACTTTGTGTGTGTGTGATTGTGTTCTGTATTACTCTCTACCTGTCTCTCACTACTGATGGACCAGAGACCTAAAGAGCCGTGGTATTGTGGTCAGATCATGGAGTTTTCTTCAATTTACATACATGACAATAAGTCCGAAGATACACTAAGCCCCATAAGAACATTCACATGGAGAATGTGAAGGGGAAAGATTCATCCAATAACAAGAGGGTGAAACCCACTTGACAGATATATAGAGAATCTATTTCCGGGGCTAAGAGGATGCAGGAATGCAATCCAGTAAAATAACCAGGATGATTGCGTGAAAAACAGAGGATAATATCAGTCTGTAAAGGGCAAGTCGGGAGTCCTTTAGAACTCTGACATGATAGATGGGTAGAAACGCAAAGAGGAGATACCAGGAGGACACACTGGAGGGACTTAGGGGTATCATGCGTTACTAATAGCCTTGGATATTCACGCAGAAAAAGCTTATATTCTGAATTATAACAAGAGACAAGAGGGTGTGGAGAACCCTCACAGTCATGGGAATGATTATAAGCTTTTTTCTACTATATAGAATAGCCCTCAGAGACAAAGATCAATGCTCTGTAGCAAGGGCCCATAGTAGAAAGCTTCTCTGAAGATTGCAGAGAGCATTGTGCAGGAGAATTATGAGATAAAACTGACTGAAATCAAGTGTGTTGCCACATCCTAGGAAAAGGAGATGGCTAGAAAGAAGATAATGTGAGTAGCCTAAGTGAGTAGGATTATTCAAGATAGATGAGGACTAGCTTGGAATCACTACTGAGGCTAGACAAAAAGTATGGAAGATAGACTGGAACTTGTGGAAAAGTACCAGTAGTTCAATCACTGGAACTCCTGCATGCACAGCAGCTGAAAAGACAGCAGAGAAAATCTTCTTGTGCAAAACAAAAAGAAACAGACAAAGGGAGAGGAGATATTCCTGTCCCTGCCTGATGAGTTATCTTGAGAATGTATTCAAGGAAACAAAAAGTCTACACTGGAATGAAAGGCTAAAGAAGCTTTTCAGTATGGTACCACTCAGTCAGGGGAAACCCTGGATGAGAGGGTAGAGAAAAACAGGTAATTGGAGGGTGACTTACCCATAGGGTGAGTCAGCTGAAGGAAAAAATGTTCATGTTGGGACAGAAACTATCATGGGATAGTTGTAACTTCCCTTCTTGGTAGTAAGAAGAGGAGAATTCTGTGACCCATGGACAAGAATATCCTGACAGCTTAGCATACTGAAAAGGAAAAACTCCAGTGTAGAGCTTTAAGAAAAAACAGTGAACAAACTTCTGTTAAGAAAAAGTTAACTGTAGATTTGAACCCTCAGAACCTATGGTTGCTGGGTATGTTGAGACTGGCTAGAGTTTGGAAACTTCAGACTAGGACGAGGTGTCCCTTGTTTGGGCACCTCTGGATGATGGGCAGGAGAAGAGTGAAACCTTCTTTTCTTAGGGAAAGGCGGCTTGGTAGGACATTTCCTACCTCCTGGGGAAGAAGGCGGCTTAGAATGGTCTCCAGGGGAGAGGAGAGTTGGTCCTGTCGGGGAGAGAGAGATCAGCTGCGATCGCTGAGTGAGAGCGTCTGACGTCATCATCCTGCCCTATAACAGCCTGGGCTGAACCGCGGGACTGTGGAGAGGAGAGTTGGTCCTGTCGGGGAGAGAGAAATCAGCTGCGATCGCTGAGTGAGAGCGTCTGACGTCATCATCCTGCCCTATAACAGCCTGGGCTGAACCGCGGGACTGTGGAGAGGAGAGTTGGTCCTGTCGGGGAGAGAGAGATCAGCTGCGATCGCTGAGTGAGAGCGTCTGACGTCATCAATCCTGCCCTATAACAGCCTGGGCTGAACCGCGGGACTGTGGAGAGGAGAGTTGGTCCTGTCGGGGAGAGAGAGATCAGCTGCGATCGCTGAGAGCGTCTGATGTCATCATCCTGCCCTATAACAGCCTGGGCTGAACCGCAGGACTGTGGAGAGGAGAGTTGGTCCTGTCGGGGAGAGAGAGATCAGCTGCGATTGCTGAGTGAGAGCGTCTGACGTCATCATCCTGCCCTATAACAGCCTGGGCTGAACCGCGGGACTGTGGAGAGGAGAGTTGGTCCTGTCGGGGAGAGAGAGATCAGCTGCGATCGCTGAGTGAGAGCGTCTGACGTCATCATCCTGCCCTATAACAGCCTGGGCTGAACCGCGGGACGCGGTCGCGTCTTTGGGCGTGACCGAAGGGGCGTGACCAAAGGGGCAGGTCACGCCCCTTTGGAGCCCCTTCGGAGACTTTCGGAGAGTTTCGGAGGGGTGTTATTTTGAGGTGTGGATTTTAATACTCTTCAATGGGGAAACGCCGCAAGAAGAGTCTTCCAATTGTATCGACAGTGAAGGCCCCTAAAAGCGAGGGCCCTAAGGATAAACACCTAGTTAGGCGAACATTGGAAGGTGGGAGTATGGAGTCATCTGCTGCTGTGAGTATTTCCCCGTTGTCCGCCTCTTCTCCGACTGGGGGTGTTACCCTACCCCACTTGCCACAGAATCTCAGCGGGATTGTAGACGGAGGTGAGAAGGGAGATTCCCCTCAGGCCTCTGACCTGGTGTCTGGTTTAGTTTTGGGGGATACTATTCCTAGTGTTAAATTATTGCCATTACCTAAAGTTGTTCAAGTACCTTTAGTCAAGGGGGGATCGGAAATTTCCTTGATTCCTCCCTCGGATATATCACTTAAAGATATTTGGACTATTGTGACTCGGACTGAAGTGAGTTTAACTGGAACTTTGGGGCAAATTGCAGAATTCACCAAAGATGCTGTTGCTAAGTTTATAGATTACGATGAGCAATTAGGTGTGGTTAGGGAACGCCTGGGGCAATTAGAAACTAAAGTAAATGCTGTTAGAGCTGTTTCTGTAGCTTCTGTAACAGATAGCTTGTATGTCCGTAGACAGTTGGAAAATTTTGAGAATTCAATGAGGTCGAAGAACTTGCGGTGTTTAAATTTTCCTATTACGCATTATCTATCTCCACTTATTCTCTTTTATAAATATTTGAAAGAGGTTTTGCTTTTTGAGCAACCTGAAATCTTTAAAATTGCAAATATTTACTACATACCTAAATTTAAAAAAAAGATGTCTAGTGAAAGAGAGGATGCTGTGGGTGCTCAGGCGGCCTCTCCCCCTAGCTTAGAACTTTCAGATTTTTTGGAATCCACTTCGGATAATATAACCGCTCGTGCTACTCTGGTGGTTACTTTTTATTCCGAGATGGATAAGAATTCTGTTATGAAAACGTATTTCTCTAAGAAACATGCTATTTTTTGTGGTTCTAGGGTCACTCTTTTCCCGGATGTCTCTAAATCAACCCAGATGCGCCGGAAGGCTTTTCTGGTGTTGAAAGACCGTACACTTGCATTGGGAGCTACTTTTTTCCTTAAGTACCCATGCAAGTGTATAGTTGGACATGCGGGGAAAAGCTATGGTTTTATGGAATCTGACCAGTTATTGGCCTATTTAAAAGCCCAGGAATCCCAGTCTGAGGTGACAAGTTAGTATTTGGGGTTTCAGAATTGATTTATCTCCTTTCCCTGGAAAATTTATTTCCTATATTGTTTCTTATTTGCTAATGGCCTGAGTCTCTTTTCTCCCATGATGTGGACTTGTAATTATAGATATGTGTTATGTTGGGCCTTGTGGTCCTATGATTTCTTCTTGTTTTTTCCTGATATTACCTGTATTGTTCATTATGTACAATTTAAAAAGTTCAATAAAAAATTAAAAAAAAAAAGAAGAATGGTCTCCAGAACCAGGGAAGTCAGTGGAGCAATGAGCAACCTGACGTAAAGCCTCCTTATTGAAGAGATTTTCTCCAGTACAAGGAGAATTACCCAGTGTATGTTGTGCCCATCTGTTCAAGTCAGAAGCTTGGAGCCAGGCTCTACGACGTGCTCCAATGGCAATAGCAGAGGATCTGCTAACAGACTCAAAAGAGTCTAGAGAAGCACGAGAAAGAAACCAAGAGATATTCCGGCTATGACTAAGAAGCAAGGAATAGTCAGCAGCCTTAGGCTCTGACAAAAAGGAGTCAAAAGAGATAATTTCTTTGTGACCTCCTGGAGTGTTAGACTCATATAAAATATATAAGAAATAATTATTGATGCCAGCATAGATGTTTGGAAGGTTTGACGTCCAAAGGCATCAAGTGCTCTAGAAGCACGACCTGGCGGATAAGAAGAATGCTTCTTCTTGCTTTTTACCTTCCTCATTGCTGATTCCACTACAATGGAATGTTGGGGAAGTTGATTCTTTTGAAATCCTGTAGAGGGGGGCACCTGATACAGAACATTAGTTGCTGTAGAAGGTGAGGGAACCCTTAAAGGTGATTCCCATATTCTCAGAAGAAGATCCTGCAAAGAATGATGTAAAGGAAGCATTATATTTCCCTTTTCTGCAGGAGAGCCTTGGTTAAGATTACAGCCAGGGATAGGAATATCAAGAAAGGTTGCCATGTCAAGGAGAAACCTCTGAAAAGAAGGATCTCCAATGGGAACCATCCCTGGGAAAGCTAAAGTTGAAGATGCAGCCTGAGCACCAGAAGATGTACTGGTCTGGTGCAGAAACAGAACTTTACTAGATGGATAATGATACTGGCAGTCACGACTTGAGGCAGTTAGTACTGCATTGTCTATGCCAGGTATCGATTCCAAACTAGGCATAGAAAGGATCGATGGCACCAATGTAACTGCAGGAATCGACATCGATACCGATACCGGTAATGGCATCGAGGCCGTCATCGGAGGATGTTCAAGCGGTACCGAGGCAACCAGAGAGTCTTGGTGAGTATCCTCGGTACTGCGTATCCGGAAATGATAAGGGTCGGTTCCAAGGCGCGTTGGTACCCAGTCATCTAGACTAGATATCGATTCCAGACTCGGCATCGAAGGGAGCGAGTCTATCGATGCATGTCTAGAGTGCACCGACATCGGCGATGCTGATACAGGGAAGTCAGTCTGGGTCGTATCAATCGGTCCCGAAGGTACCGAGGACGCCAGATGACGATTCCTGCTGAAGAGTGGAACACTCGACACCAGTGCCGATGCCGGGGTATCAGTACCGCTCGAAGCGGATACCACCCCCGAGCATGGCTTAGATACAGGAAAGTCAATCTGGAAGGTATCGATCGGTCCCGAGGATGCCAGATGACGATCCCTGGTGAAGAGTGGAACACTCGACACCGGAGCTGATGCCGGGGTATCGGTAACTGCTCGAAGCGGATACCACCACCGAGCATGGCTTAGGAAAGTCAATCTGGAATGTATCGATCGGTCCCAAAGGTACCAAGGACGCCAGATGACGATCCCTGGTGAAGAGTGGAACACTCGACACCGGTGCCGATGCCGGGGTATCGGTACCGCTCGAAGCGGATACCACCCCCGAGCACGGCTCAGGTATGTTCTGTGAGGGGTGAGCCCCAGGAACAACCTGAAACCCCTGAAATGCTTTGGAGCCCGAAGACTCCCGCCGGGGTTTTAATGCCAATGGGGTCTTGAGAGCAAGGCCGGAGCCGTCATCATGCTTGGCATGAGACCTACCACTCAAGGATTGGCAAGTCTTAACAGACTGTTTATGGGTTACCTGATCCTGTAGAGAAGAAAACCCCGGTGCCCTCACTGCAGGAGGGAAAACGGTATCGAGGGAAACTCGAAAGAGGGAAGGTCTTCTCTCAGTATTGCAGCCTGATAGTTCAGGGGAAAAAGGGTCAGGACCCAAACAGGTTAGACACCAGTAATTGGAGTCTAAAAAGAAAACTGTGTTTCCACAGTGAAGGCACTTCTTAGGAGAAGGCGGCTCCATGATGGAGAGGCCTTGTAGGCCCAAAAGGTTAAGACAGAAACAGAGGGAAAAATCTCTCTAAGTTTAAGAAAAAAGAAAAGAAAAAACCACCGGCGGTACCGGTGTCGGCGGGAAAAACGGCTGCGACCACAAGAAATGAAGTATTTAAAGAAAAATGTTTCTGCGGTGACAGGAGGACGTCCTGCCGGCTCCGCGGAAAAACGAAAACGGAGGAGAAGAAGTGGAAAGGGCGGGAAGTCAGCGCGCAGGCGCGAGGGATGCTCCCAAAAGCTTTCTGATTGGATGCTGGGGAGCATTCCCGTGCAGGCTCCGTCGGTACCGACGTACCCATATGTTAAGACTCATTCCTGCTTGTTCCTGGAGATCCCCATTTCCCCTGACAGACACAATAAAAGTCTTATCCTCCTCCAAATCTTCTCACACTCTTGGCATGCTAATGTAATGTAATGTGTGGCAGCAATCCCAAAGGCTTTCTTTGAAAGCTGGGGAATTGCTCCGCGCGAGCTCCGTCGGTGCCGATGTCACCCATAAGTGAGGGCTGACTTCCTGTTTGTTCCTGGAGAATGTAATGTTTAACCTGGAGCTATATATAAAAATCCCTGAATCTAATCCATACTGCTTCTGAAGGGACTGAAAAGATCTAAGGGAGCCCCTCAGCATACAGTTGTCCCAAGGTCCTAAGACATACTCCCTCCCACTTCACAAGTACAACCCCCCTGTTAAAGCCCAAATTATACCTAATCCCAGATAATAAAGAAATCTCCTTACCCTCAAACAACCTCTTCCTATAACGTCCCCAAGTGCGTAATGTACACTTTATGAATGGGTTCCTATAAGAGAAGGGATTCCTAACCTTTTTACGACTACAGACCTCCAATGGATTTCCCAGTATGTCCCCATACCCCCTTCGCCAGACTGTCGAACTCTTATGTTTCTACATAGCTATTAACAGAACAGTTTAAAGAAAATCCTAAGGATTTTATCATATTTACTCAAATCACAAGTACACAAGCTAGGTACAACTAGTGAGATTTTTGCTGTTTTTTGGTTGATTTCTCCACTTCAATTTCAGGTTTAATAATGCAGAGAATCCTGTTTCACAGAGATAAGTAGTTTATTTATTTATTTTTATTTATTTACATTCTCTTATATACCGCGCTATTCTGCGTCAGTGCGGTTTACATTGAACAAACTGAAATTACATTCAACAGGGTATTATAACTTGGAGATAACTATTTTACAGGGAACATGGGCTATGGAGGGTTAAGTGGCTTGCCCAAGACCACAAGGAGCACCTGTGGGACTAGAAACCCCAGTCCTTCCAGCCCAAGGTTGCTGTCCCCTAGTGGGATTTGAACCTCCGACCTTCTGGCCTGAAGTACCTTGCCCCAACCACTAGGCTACTCCTCCAACCAAAATATTCCTTGCCCTCATCGCCAAGCTAGGATAAGCTGTGATTTGCTCACACCAAAACTGCCCAATATCCAGCCCAGCCTTTTTGAAAACAAAAAATACTATTGTTCTTTGGCCTAGTGGTTTCTTCTTGCTCTTTTGGGCCACCAGTTAATTCAGAATTAGCCTCTCCTAGGCTACTATGCCAGGCACCTTCATTTGCAGATACTTGATCATGTTTTCCTCCTATGTTCACAGCCACTCTCCTAGCCCAGCCATGGCAGCAATAGTCCTTGGCCAGGGGTTAGAGACCACAGTTCTCTCTGGAGCCTGATAGGTATGAACTCTTAATCCTGCTAGGAGGTGCCACTTTTGCAGTAACTATAAATGCCTCCCCTGCATAGCACCCCTACTTGTCTGACCTAGAAATGGAAGACCTGACCTGAGGATTAAACCCAGGTCCTCTGTATCACAATGTATAGCATTACCACTGAACCAACCCCAGTAATCAGCTTACAACATCAACTGAAAATGTATCAGCAGCAAAACCTGTGTTGACTTAGGGAGAGCCGAACAATGTTAACCAGGAAATAAATTTCAGCCTTCCCTGGAAAGGAAGTCCAGAACAAGGATTCCTCAATAGATAAAGCCCTTAGCTGATGTGCAATCCTATTACCATAATTCTCAGCAAGAGGACGTGGTAGAGAGACCAGGGCTAACCCAGCTAGAATTATCAGAAGTAACAAAAGAATGTCAGTTTTTAGAAAATAAAAACAAGAATATAAGAAATGCCATACTGGGTCAGACCAAGGTCCATCAAGTCCAGAATGCTGTTTCCAACAGTGGCCAATCCAAGTCACAAATACCTGGCAGGGTCCCAAAAAGATACACAGGTTTCACAATGCTTGTTCTGGGGTAAGCAGTGGATTTCTTGGGCCAACTTTAATAATGATTTATGGACATTTCCTCCGAGAACATGTCTAAACCGTTTTTAAATCCATTTACACTAACAGCTTTTACTACATTCTCTAGTAACAAATGCCAGAGTTTGATTACATGTTGAGTGAAAAAATATCTTCTTTTATTACTCTTAAATGGATTACATTTAAAAGCAGCAGGAGCAGGGCGCGAACGCCACCAACAAGCTGCTGCCATCAAGCCTGCCCGATCGGCGTCCAGCACGGAGAGCAGGATCGGAAACTCCTCCTGCTCCCTGCACCAAAGGCCAATCAGGCCCTAGCAGAACACTTTAAAAAGCAGCAGGAGAAGGGCGCGCACCTGAGGGCCTCGCCAGAGGGCTCTTAGGCAGGGAACGGAGGAGGGCTCAGAAATCTTCTCTTACTGAGTAGGATCACACTACAGAACTCATCAAAATATCCAAAAAGCACACAGGACGCCAAAACCGGAAGTCAGCACTGTAAGTTCAATAACTACTGCTCTAAAACACATGTTCTATCACCTCTCAGATATATGTATGTATAAAATGCTTGTATTAATGCAGTTCTACAACAACTTAACCATTATGCTATGTCCATATGCTAATTCATTAGATGCCTAGCCTTCAAATATAGTTTCCATGTGAAAATCTTCCTCAGTTACATACTGAATGTAAAATTGCCTAAAACCTCATCTGGTATAAACCAAAACAGTCTTCTCTGTATATTATCAACCTTATACCTACCTCAGTTTTTTATATCTGTAAAATCTGTAAGATTGATAACTTAACTCCAATGATATTGATACACAAAATGGAAAGACTCATGTTTTACCACCTAGGACTCCTATAACGCCTTCTTACACTACCCATCCAATCACTCCACACTGCCACATCACAACACTAACATCCCTATAATCCAATATCATCACAGGGACTTATCCCTCCCTCTACCACCCACACCATCCATACAACTACTATAGACAACGTAATAGCAGGCTCATTCTCATAGAGCCTCAAACCTCACACCATAAACAACTACCTGCCTCATCAACCCACCCTTTAAGATGCTTCCTCCTAAATACAAGGTCTGCTAGAAACAAAATCCCTATCCTACAGGATCTCATTAATGATAACTCACCAGACATACCTTGCCTCACTGAAACTTGGTTCACAGAAGCAGATTCAGTCCTGATAAACCAACACACACTCCCGGAATACAAAATATACCATTGTACAAGATCAAACAAACGTGGAGGAGGCATCGTAATTCTAGCTAATACCAAACTATGTACCAGCAAAAACCTTGAGGATTTAGATCTACTAACCATTGAAAACAAACACACAATTTCCCTAATATATAGACCTCCTCCTGCTTCCCCAGACAACCTGGCATCTATCCTTGAAATAGCCTGTACCACAACAAATAAATCTCATATTATCCTTGGAAATTTAAACCTTCCGTCACTCCCCAGCACCCACTCAACCCACTACATTAGTGCCATGTCTGACACATTGGACTACTTGTTGGAAGCCAGATTCCAACATATAGTAAAGGTAACACCTTGGACGTTATCTTCTTACAAAGCAATATCACAGAGGACAGACACTATGAAAATCCAAGATCCACACCCCTACCATGGACTGACCATTTTCTTATAGAGTGCATAATACCTACACAAAACATCCAAAATACACACGATGAAACCCAAACATTCCAAAGCAAATACAAACCTTACAACAAGGAAACCTTCCTGAATACCCTACCCCAACTAGATCAATCTCTCACCAACCTAGATATCATACAGAATTGGAATGCCACCATAGCTAATGCTGCCTTAGCTACTCCCACACACAAGAAAACAAAACAGAAAAAACAAAAACATGGTACACAAATGAATTAAGAAAATTAAAACAAACGTTACACTCAATTGCACATAAATGGAGGCACACAAGATCGGAAGATGTCAAAAAACAATACATGCTAACCCTAACAACCTACAAGGATGCAATTAACATTAGGAAAAAAAGAATACCACACTTCTATACTCACCAAATCTCTCAGCAAACCGAGAGAATTGTTTGCTATTGTTAAATCTTTAACAAGATCACCAATCCCGATGAAGAAAAAATAGTCATACAACCACAAATTCTAGCCAATTACTACATGCAGAAATTGGACACACCACTCAAAAATGATATCTCCCTGTACCCCCAGCACACCACCTAATGACACCTACCATGATTCCCAAAATTCATGGTCAACATTCCATAATTTGGATAGAAAGCATCTCAAGAACATTATAACCACTATTAACACTACCACATCACACTTGCCCAGTTAGCTGGCTCAAAGCATCAAAAGATGAATTTACCCCAATAATCCTAGAGATGGTCAATCAATCACTACAACAAGGGTACACACCACCAGCCCTAAAACAAGCTTCACTGCGACCAATTCTCAAATCAACATCTGCTGATATACACCATCCTAGCTCATATAGACCCATATCAAGCATGCCATTCCTAGCAAAAATTATAGAAAAAACAGTCCAGTTACAACTCCAAGATTATATTGAGCTAAATTCACCCCTTGACGAACAACAGTATGGGTTTCGTTCCCACCATTGTGTTAAGACCTTGATGCATTCTCTTCTGGACAAACTTATACGTGGTTTGAACTCAGCCAAGCAGGCATTCATACTGATTTTCATAGACATTGCATCTGCATTCGACAGTATCGACCACCAAACACTTATCAGAAGACTAAGACAGATAGGTCTGCAGGGAATAGTCATTCAATGATTTGATTCTTACCTATCAAACAGCTCACAAGTCTGGATTGGCCACAAATCATCCACCACCTTCAAACAAAAACAAGGCATCCCTCTCAAGATCCTCCTTATCCGCCCTACTGTTTAATCTGTATATACAGCCATTATGCAACATATTTAGAAAACATAATATACTATATCATCTCTATGCAGATGATATAATGATGCATCATCCCATAAACACCTTCAACCCAGACTACTCACAGATAACCACATGCCTAAGCGATATAACTGATTGGCTCACTGCACACAATTTAAAAATCAACTATAAAAAAAACAGAAGTACTTTTCATTCATAGGAATCCAAGCTTCACTCCACCTAACAAGATCCTATTACAAGAAACCAAACTTGAAGTCAAGGAGGAAGTGAAATACCTTATTTTATTTATTTATTTTAACATGTTTTATATACTGCTATCTCCAGGAACAAGCAGGAATGTAGTCTTCACATATGGGTATCGTCGGTACCGACGGAGCCTGCGTGGGAACGCTCCCCAGCGTCCAATAGGAACGCTTTTGGGAGCATCTCTCAGCACATGCATGCTGCCTTCCCGCCTTTCCAACTGTCCCCTCTTCAGTTCTTCGTTTTCCACGGAGCCGACAGGACCCATACCCTGTCACCGCAGAAAATTCCGTCTTTTAAATTGTTTTCTTGTGGTCGCGTTTGCCTCCGCACGACGCCTACCGGTACCGCCGGTTATTTTGTTTTCTTTTCTCAAAACTTTTATACTTTGAACTGTTTCTCTTCAGAAACTTTTCTTTTTCGGTGCTAGGCGCCATTTTGGGCATTAGGCCTCATATTCCTGAAAAATGGAAAAACCAACTAGTGGTTTTAAAAAATGTACTAAGTGTGGCGGTACTATTTCCGTCACTGACACCCATGATTGGTGTCTTAAATGTTTAGGGCCTGAACATTCTCCATCTGAATGTCTCTCCTGTATGGGGATGACTAAGAGAGGAAGAGAGAACTGGGCTGCAAAGCTCGGTACTCTCTTTTCTTCGGATGCCAGATCCATTGCATTGACATCTTCAAGAGCCTCCTCTTCCTCCCATGGATCTCAGGTAACTAAACAAAAAAGCTGGTCCTCAAAGGGTAGCTCTCCTGCTAAGCATCGAGAGGCCATCGGCATTGCCCTTAAGGGAACCACACCGGCAAAGCAGCCCCGGCGGGAGGCTTTGGCTTCCAAAGCATCAAGGGGGCTCCAGGATGTTCTCGAGGCCTCGACACCTTGCAAGAACTACTGGTGCCATGCTCAGGGGTCCCGGCCGTTTTCACTGGTACCGACACCCAGGCATCAGCAGCATCGATAGACCAGAGGTTCCTAGCTATCAAACGCAGCATTGCAGCTCTTCTCACAGCTGTGGTAGCTTTGACACCTATGGTTCAAAGGGTACCAACATCAATACCAATGCTGGTACCTACACCGGTACCGGCCCCGGTGGGAATTCTTCCCACACCATCTTTGGCTG
The DNA here is from genome assembly GCA_033557465.1 of Ichthyophis bannanicus. NCBI lineage: Eukaryota > Metazoa > Chordata > Amphibia > Gymnophiona > Ichthyophiidae > Ichthyophis > Ichthyophis bannanicus. The sequence goes on along the minus strand of CM066032.1, from coordinate 1,258,723,573 downwards.
GAATTGACAGATCAGTACCGGATCAACTCGGTACCGACTTCGATCGATACCGGGACCATGCTTTGCATGAGCATCGTGGTCAGGAATACTTCAAATCCTCTGATTACGAAGACTCTGACAATTCTGCTGGTACCAGAGGGTTTCTCCTGGAAGATCCCTCTTCTCCCCAACACAGAATGTCGCCTCCAGAGGACATGTCTTTTCAGGATTTTATTTGTGATGTGGCCAAGGGCCTTTCAATCACAGAAGCTCCTGAACAGGAACCCAGAGCAATATCCTAAAGCTCCAAAGGAGGCAGCCACTCTGCCCATCCATGAAATTCTGCTTAACTTCATGCTCAGAATGTGGGAGACACCTCTGACTACATCTCCTCATTCTAGGAGGCTTGATACTATGTATCGAGTCCCGCCATGTCCTGGATTTCAAAAGACTCAGCTGCCACACCATTCAATGGTGGTGGAGTCAGCCATGCGTAGGATAAAAAGTGCAAAGAGGCATGCATCCAATGGGACTTTGGACAAAACATCCCCAAAATCGTATCGACCTATTTCAAGTATCCCTTTCTTAGCTAAAATAATAGAAAAAGTGGTACAGATCCAGACACAGGAATACCTAGACTCTTACTACCCACTTGATGAACACCAATATGGTTTTAGACCTCAACATGGAGTAGAATCACTTTTAACAGTCTTAATTGATACACTCCTTAAAGGGATTGATAATCACAAAAAAGCATTCATACTCCTATTTATTGACATATCAGCTGCATTTGATAGTGTACATCACACTATAATGCTTAATAACCTAAAACAAATAGGTATAAATGCCACAGTACACAAATGGTTCACTTCATATCTATATAATAGAACGCAAAATGTAAAAATAGCTAATCAGACATCCAACACATATAAACAAGAAATTGGTCTCCCACAAGGCTCAGCTCTATCAGCCCTCCTATTTAACATATATATAAAACCAGTTTGTGACATTTTCAAAAAATTCGGTGTACTCTATCATCTATACGCAGATGATATTATGTTATACATTCCATTCACCATCCCTGATGTACCGATAAAACTCTTAACAGATTGTCTTAACGAAATTGCAACCTGGCTAAAAGCGAAAAACCTCCACATAAACCATTCAAAAACAGAGGTATTAATTGTAACAAAAAACCATTCATATGTCCCCCCAACCCACATAACAATACAAAACCATGACATCACAATAAAAAACGAAATAAGATACCTAGGAATCATTTTAGATACACACCTTACGATGAACACCCACATTAGAAACATTATAAAGAAAATCTACTTCAAACTCAAAATACTCAAGCAACTACGCCCCTTAGTTTACTTACAAGATTTCATTAACATAATACAGGCAACCATAACCCCACACTTTGATTTTTCCAACCTAATTCTCTTAGGTATAACGAAACAAAACATTAAAAGAATACAACTAGCACAGAACGCAGCAGCTAGAATTGTAATGAAAGCACACTCATTCCAGCATATTACTCCAATATTAGCAACCCTGCATTGGCTCCCAATACAAAGCAGGATAATATATAAGACCACAATAACCACATTTAAAGCTCTCAATGGCATGGCTCCAATCCCATTAAGCAATCTTCTAAGCAAGGAATCTCAAAAAGTCACTCACAGAAAAGGACACTCAAATAAATTAAGGACTCCAAATGACTTTATAAAAGCAACAAAACTAACTAATAACAGAGCCTTCTCACATGCGGCCCCCTTCATTTGGAACTCCATCCCAGAGGACCTAAGATCCACAACAGAAGTTATAGAATTCCGCAAAAAACTGAAAACCTACCTCTTTGCCATGCACTATAACAACATTGATAATACACTAATCATCCCAGAAAAAGGCTAAATAACACCCAACTGAGTATAGCTAAACCTCATAATTAACAGATTTGCACCCTCTTGTAAATACCCATGATTTAATTCTAAGGAACCTACAAACCTGTATCTGTACATAGTTCATAAATTGTTCTTGTTCTGTTATGTATTTAACCTTTACATTGTTCTGTTATGCATTTAACCATTCACCGTTCTGTTACGTATTTAACTATTACATTGTTTACTGTCAAAAATTGTTCCATGTAAAACAAGCCCTGCTTTGTTGACTGTTGTTCAATTGTGAGCCACATCTGAACTCTGGAAGATGCGGGATATAAATGATTGTTAAATAAATAAATAAAAATAAATCCCCCAGGTCGTGAATGCAGGACTCTGGAGTCTTTTGGGCACCGAACTTTTTAGGCTTCCATGCTTTCAGCTAGGATCAGTTCATATATACTGTATATGGGAATGTTCCTCAAAGAAGTTACAGGAGACTTGGAGATTATGAACCCATTTCTCCCAGATGACAAGAGACAAGACTTTCTTGCTTTAGTTAAGCATGCTCAAGATGTCTCCAAGTTTGTGAATCATGTAGTCTTTGACTGCTTTGAAAGCATCAGCAGAACCTCTGCTATTGCCATTGGGGCACGACGGATTGCCTGGCTTCAGGCATCAGACTTGGAGACTTGGGTACAGGACAAGTTAGGCAACATTCCTTGCACGGGAGAGAATCTCTTTGGCAAGAACTGGCAGGAAAAGGCTAACGAGTTAGATGCTGACAATACTACTCTAGATAGATTGTCAAAATCTACAGCCACTCCAGCCAAAAAGAAGCCTTATAAAAAAAAACCCTCTTTCAGCAAAAAAAGGAAATTTTATTCTTCCTATACCCAGCAGAGTCAAACTCAGGGTCAGGTTGCCCAAAAGGGACAAACTAGACAGCAAAAGAAGCCAAAAGGCACGAGAGCCCAACCAGCTCTGCAGGTTCAACCCCCTCAAGTGCTTTGACTCCCTCCTAGAGAGCATAGCCTTCCTGCCTCTGAGGGGTCCCCAACCCCCCAATATCCCAGGCAGGTTATGCCACTTTGCCAATAGATGGCATCAGATAACAGCAGAAGATTGGACTCTGTCCATTGTAGGAGAGGGGTACAAGCTCCATTTTCACAGCATGCCCCTCCTACAATTCTAAGGCAATTCAATTGTCAAACCTCCGCAGACAATCTACCAGATCACGAGGTCTCAACACTTCTTGCCCAAGGGGCAACAGAAGAGGTACCCATTCTTCAATGGGGTGCAGGGTTCTACTCTCCCTATTTTCTTATTCCAAAGAAAACAGGAGGACACAGACCCATTCTAGACCTCAGAGAATTGAACAAATACCTGTTCCGAGAGAAGTTCAAAATGATTTCTCTAGGAACTCTTCTGCCATACCTTCAAAAACAGGATTGACTTTGCTCTCTAGACTTAAAGGATGCATACACTCACATTCTGATCCATCTAGATCACAGGAAATTCTTACGATTCCTTTTCAAGGGAAAACATTTCCAGTACAGGGTTCTTCCCTTTGGTCTGGATTCAGCACCAAGAGTATTCACAAAATGCATGGCAGTAGTAGCTGTATTTCTGCGAACTCTGGGGATATTCATCTTCCCTTACTTTGACACCTGGCTCATTCGAGCCCCTACAGTTGCAGAGGCCAGCACTGCACTGTCTCGCACAATGCGAATCCTCCAATACTTGGGGGTTGGTAATAAACTTCCCAAAATCCCAACTTGTTCCTTCCCAATGCCTGGAATTCATAAGGGCCTGTCTAGATACCAGACAGGCAAAGGCTTTCCTTTCCACAGGCCCGGTGTCTTCGCATAATGCAACTAGCTTCTCAAGCAGCAGGGAAATCCTCCCTAACTGCTCGGGAGCTACTACAGTTGTTGGGACATATGGCATCCACAGTTCATGTAGTCCCATATGCTTGCCTCCACATGCGAGCAGCTCAGTGGACCCTATCCACACAGTGGACACAGACCACAGGACATTTATCAGACAAAATAGTAAACTCTCAACGACTAATTTTGTCCCTCCAATGGTAGCAATCACTAGAAAATCTGACAGTGGGGTCCTCCTTTCCACCAACCCCTTTTTCAGGCCACCCTAACAGATGCATCACAGGTGGGTTGGGGAGCACACCTGAATCATCTCTCTACCCAGGGCACCTGGACTCCACAGGAGGCTGGTCTACACATAAACCTCCTGGAATTAAGAGCAATCTATTTAGCTCTTCGAGTATTCCACGCCCAGCTCAGCTACAAGACAGTCCTAGTCCAGACGGACAATCAAGTAGCCATGTTCTATGTGAACAAGCAGGGCGGGGGAGACAGGCTCTCTGTCATTATGCAATGAAGCTTTATGACTGTGGGCCCTTGCCAGAGAGTATCAAATTCACCTTCTAGTGGTATATATCTGCCAGGTATTCAAAACCTTTGGATAGACAAACTCAGTTGCGTACTGCTGCCTCACGAGTGGTCTCTCCACCTAGACCAGATGGCAAAGATTTTTCATCTCTGGGGCACTCCAGACATAGAACTCTTTGCAAGTCCACTGAATTCTGTTCCAGGATTACGGCTCACAATCGTCAGGCAAGGGATGCCTTCCTCCTTCACTGGGGTCAGGACTTCCTTTATGCCTTCCCACCCATTCCCCTCATCCCCAAAACACTCTTCAAGCTTCAGAGAGACGGGGGTCGCATGATTCTCATAGTGCCACGATGGCCACGCCAAGCATGCTATCCCCTGCTTCTACATCTCTCTCAAGCTGCATCTCTGGAGTTAGGGCATGCTCCAGATCTCCTTTCCCAAGAGGACAGGATGCTATGGCACCCGAGTCCCCAGTCCCTGCATCTCATGGCCTGGTTGCTGAAGGCTTAGACCTCCAGGATTTCAACCTGTCCCAACAGGTAAAGGATATCCTTCAGGCTTCTAGAAAACTTTCCACAAGAAGATCTTATGCCTTCAAGTGGAAAGGTTTTACTATATGGTGCTCCAAGAAGGGATTAAACCCCCTTGTCATTCCTTTAGAATCGATACTAGAGTATCTCCTTTACTTATCGAATTCTGGTCTAAAGACCAATTCGGTAAGAGTCCATCTTAGTGCAATTGCAGCTTCTTATAAGCCTCTGAATGGACAACCAATTTCCTCTCATCCACTCATATCCAGATTTATGAGAGGTCTTCTGTTGACCAAACCTCCCATTAAGCCACCACCGGTGGCATGGGATCTAAATCTAGTTCTCGGGCAGCTCATGAAGCCGCCTTTTGAGCCTTTAGCCACTACAACCCTTAAGTTGTTGACCTGGAAGGTCATCTTCCTAATTGCAATCACCTCTGCATATCGCATTAGTGAACTGCAAGCTTTAGTGGCTGATCCTCCTTATACTAGGTTTCATCATGATAAGGTTGTTCTTAGAACTCATCCACACTTTATGCCAAAGGTGGTTTCGCCTTTTCATTTGAATCAATTTATCTTCCTGTATTTTTTCCGAGGCCTCACGCCTCTAATGCAGAAAGAAACCTTCATACTTTGGATTGTAAAAGAGCGTTAGCCTTTTACCTACAGAGAACACAGCAACATAGAAAGTCCTTGCAACTTTTTATAGCTTTTGACTCTTGTCATTTGGGACTTCCAGTCTCCAAAAGAACTTTATCTAAATGGATTGCCCAATGCATATCCTTTGCTTATGAGAGTAAGGGTCTTCCTCTTCAAGGTCATATCACAGCTCATAACGTGAGAGCCATGGCAGCTTCCATGGCTAATCTCCACTCCGTGTCTATCGATGACATTTGTCGAGCAGCCACCTGGGCTTCGGTACACACCTTCACAGCCCACTACTGCCTGGATAAAGCCTCCCGTTGGGATGCCTTCTTTGGCCAAGCTGTTCTTCAACTCCTACCCACCAACCCTGGTGGAATGCCAGAGATCCATGGGAGGAAGGATGGCTACCTTTCTAGGATAAATCCAACTACACCCTTTGAAATCAAGTAATTTTTGTGGGGTACCTTTCTAGGGTGGCACCTTCCTGGGGCCATCTCCCTGGCATCTTCAGCTAGGGAGTCCCCATACATTCCTGCTTGTTCCTGGAGATAGTGTAGTTACTCACCTGTAACAGGTGATCTCCGGGAACAGCAGGAATTTAGTCTTCACAAGCCATCCACCTCCCCTAGGAGTTGTCTCTGTTTGTCTCTTTCCTCTCTCCCTCTATCCTTTCACTCAGCTACAAACTTAACTGAAGAGGGAAGTTGGAAAGGCGGGAAGGCAGCACTCATGTGCTGAGGGATGCTCCCAAAAGCGTTCCTATTGGTGGCTGGGGAGCGTTCCCGCGCAGGCTCCTTCGGTACCGACGATACCCGTATGTGAAGACTAAATTCCTGCTGTTCCCGGAGATCACCTGTTACAGTTGAGTAACTATGCTTTATCATTTCAATCAAAGCAGTTTACATTGTAACTTAAACTTGGTAATGTACGTCAAACAGGGACATTGGATTTTTCTGAGGCAATGGAGGGTTAAGTGACTTGCCCAAGTCACTTAACATGATCTCCCATATAAAAGCAATCACAAAAACTGTGTACTACAAACTTCACATGGTCCAACACCTAAGACCACTTCTAGAAGAACGTGATTTTAGAACAATCTTAGAAGCACTCATAATCCCCCACATAGATTACTACAACAGCATCCTGCATGGCTTACCAAATAAATCAATTCACCAGATACAATTAGCACAGAACCTGGCAACACGTATCTTATATAAAGCTCACCACACTGACCACATCACCCCAATTCTCCGCAATCTCCACTGGCTCCCATTTGGAGCAAGGATGAAAGATAAGTACTTAATGATCATATTTAAACACCATAACAAAATATCCATAACTCCCCTGTCTTCACTTTTATTATACCTGACGGAATTCAGACTTCGAAGAAACTGCTCACAAAACACATACACTATACCAATCCACATCCGAAACACCAACCAATCCACCAGCGCCAGAGCCTTCTCATATGTTGCCTCTGCATTGTGGAATGCCCTCCCAGATAACCTAAAATCAGTCAAAGATCTCCTACAATTCAGAAAAGAGCTAAAGACATATCTGTTCATTGAGAATTATGGAAGTGACCATAACACGTCACAAACCCCAATACATAAGCACACCTAATCCTCATTAATATTCCACTACTGACCACAAACTGCTCAGAATTAAGCTAACACTGTACACAGTCGTCTGTATGATAGTTCCATATGTTAACTGTACATAAGTTATTCTTGTTCAATGTAAAATGTTTTCAACTGTTCAGGTAAACCGCCCCTGATCTCTGGAAGGGGTGGTATATAAAACTTCTTAAATAAAATAAATTATAGCTTCATTGTGTATCCCCTAATCATTCTACTTTTTGATGGAGTAAATAACCTAGCTACCTTTACCCATCCAGTCTTGAAATTTATCAAGGTCTTCTTGTAATGTCTTACAATACTCTGGTGTTTTAACAACTTTGAGTAATTTTGTGTCACCTGCAAATTTGATCACCTCACTCATTATTCCCATTTCCAAGTTAATATGTTAAAAAGCAGTGGGCCCAGCACAGATCCATGGGGTACGCCACTATTCATCTTTCTCCATTGAGAAAACTGGCCATTTAGCCCTACTCTGCTTTTTATCTTTTAACCAGTTCCTGATCCACAACAGTACACTGCCTCCTATTCCATGATACTTTAATTTTGCCAAGAATCTCATGAGGGACCTTGTCTAAGGCTTTCTGAAAATCAACGGCTCACCTTTGTCTACCTGTTTATTCACACATTCAAAAAAATAACAGATTAGTAAAACAAGACTTTCTTTGGCTAAATCCATGTTGGCTGTCTCCCATTAAACCAAGGCTATCTACATGTTCAGTAATTTTATTCTTCATAATGGTTTCTACCATTTTGCCTGGTACCGATGTCAGGCTCACCAATCTGTAGTTTCCCAGATCACCCCTATAACCCTTTTTAAAAATTGGCGTTACAATGGCCATTCTCCAATCTTCAGGTACTACAGATGATTTTTTAAAATTAAGTTTTCCATCATTACTTACAAAGCAAGTAACAAGAAATGACAGGAAAACTAACATAAGTAGCAGCAAAATTCAAATGAAACATCAATGTCAGTCAATTAGCCCACATCCAGGAGAGATTGTACCAGAAAACAAATGCACACAGGTAATCAAAGGGGAACCCAACCCCAAACCGTCACAGCCAAATCAATTTATCCCACCTTATCCTTATCCCACCCTCCCAAGCCCACCTGCTTTTCCCTATCAACCAAAAACATCTCCAGCTGAGGAGGGTTAAAAAAGAAATATCTGGAGCCCTGAAGCATACCCTATACATTTACAAGGGTATCGGACAAAAAAAGAAGCACCAAGAGCCAACATTCTCGGCTTAAGGGTTAAAAAGCCCTTACACCGGAGCAGAGTGGAAAAAGTTGTATCTTAGCACCACAAATACAGAGGCCTTGTTATAAAATAAATTCTAAAGACTGCAATTTTATCTTGTTCAGAAATAAAAGTAACTACCGCTGTAGCCTAGTAGTTATGGTATCCTGGGAATCCTCCAGAAATTTTGTCAGGTTAAATTCAGCCAAAGGCTGCAAAATATCATAGCCAGCGGAGGATTCTCCGGAGACCCAACCACTAGGAAGATAGTACATTTTTTTAAAGTGCCATCAATTCTGCATTAGGCAAAACAAGAACTTCTTTAAAATATTTATGTATCAATACTTCAAGTGACAAAAGCTGCAAAATAGGAAAATTCAAGAATCTAATATTACGAGCTCTATAAAAATTCTCAAAGACCTGCTACAGGGGAGTAACTACGCTTTGTCCGTGGACAAGTAGGAAGTAAGTCCTCACGTGTGGGACTCCCAAGCTATAGCTACCGAAAACAGAAGAGACCAAGGCCCAACAGGGGCAACAGAACTGGAAAACAAAATGAACTGTGAGGGTAGTCCCCCTAGGGGAGCTGACTGATTCAGCATCTTCAGCACTCAGCTTCATTGAGGAGTCCTTTTTGGTAACCTGCATTGTCAGAAGGGCCAGTGGGAAGGAGTTGGAACCTAATTCCCAAAGAGATACCAGAGCACAGCTTGAATGAAGTTGCTGTCATGTCAGAAATTCCCATCCAGACAGTAATGAGCTGTTAATGTGTCGATAGAAAACCACATTGCAGTCCTGCCGATCTCTTCCATGAACACAGAGTGTAAGTTGACTACTGACGCAGTCAGGTTTCCGACGACGTGAACTGTGACAAGGCTCAGGCCGGTCTGGGCATAAGCGAAAGAGATGCAGTCTACTAGCCAAATTGACAGTGTGCATTTGGAATTGGCTGTACCCAGCTTGCTAAATCTGAAAAAGACAAACAGCTGGGTGGACTTACATTGGGTCTTCGTCCGCTCAAGGTAGAAGGCCAAGGCTCACTTGCAGCCCAGCATGTGCAGTGCTGCCTCCCCTCCCTGTTGGTGTGAGGCGTGGGGCAAAATGTTAGCAGAACTGAATGACTGAGGTGGAAAGTGGATACCACCTTTGGCAACAAACATGGATGTGCATGTAAGACCACAATTGTGGTGGAACCTGGTATATAGTGGATGAGCCACCAGGGCCTAGAGCTCACTGACACAGTGTGTCGAAGTGTCCATTAACAGGAACAAGACTTTCCAGGTATGGAACTTCAGAGGACAGGAAGTGAGTGGCTCAAATGGAGCCAACAAGAGCTGTGCCAGAACCACATTAAGGTCACAAGCCATTGCCAGGGCTTGAAAGGAGGCTTAGAGAGGAGCAAGCCCCATATGAAGCAAACTACCAAGGGCTGAGCTGAGATTAGCTGCCCCTCCGAGCCACGATGGTAGGCCCTGATCATGCTCAAGTGGACAGAACTGGACTTGAGGCCTCAGTCCGAGAGGTGCAAGAGGTATTCCAGCAACGTGTCCATGGTGCAGAAGGGAGCCAGCGCCCAGTCTGTGCATCAGGAGAACATCCGCCATTTAAATGTGTAAGACCTGCGTATTGAAGCCTTGCAGGAGGCCAGACGGATTTTCTTAACATTCTCAGGCAGGGTGAGAGCCATGAGGACTACTTGATCAACATCCACGCAGTGAGGGCCATGGACGGGACATTGGAGTGAAGCAAGGTCCTGTCCTCCTGAAAGATGAGGTCTGAAGTAGAGCCCAGTCGCAGAGGCTCCCCCTGCAAGAGCTAGAGCTGCAGGGGGAACCATGGCTGCTGGGGCCAATACAGGGCGATGAGAATCATTGTACCCTTGTTGGCCTGAAGCTTCAGCAAGGTTTTCACTACAAGCAGAATAGGAGGGTATATTTACAGCAGGCCCATTCCGCAGTGGAGAAGGAAGGCATCCAACACCAGCTGGTCAGTGGACATGACCCTGGAGCAGAAATGATCCACCTGGGCATTGTACAGAGTGAAAAACTGATCACAAGGGTATGCCACTCCCAAAAGATCCAGCCCACAACTTCCCTGTTGAGGGTCCACTTGTGCAGCTGGAGGACACAACTCAGTTGGTCTGCCAGTAAACTTAGTTCCCCGGGCAGGTAAGTAGCTTTCAGTTCCATCCCATGAGTGATGGCAAACTTCCATAAGCAGACTTCCGAGCACAGGAGGTGTGACCCCATGCCGCCCTGCTTGTTGACATGGCTACCTGATTGTCTGAATCATCGTTTGGTTGGCCAAATGAACCTGGAATTCCCCAAAGGGCATTAGTAATATCTAAAATTCCAAGAAGTTGATCTGGTGCAGGTTCTCCTGCTCGGACCAGAGGCCTTGCATGCGCAGGACATCCAGATGAGCCCCTGAGCCCGATTTGGAAGCATCCATCGTCAGTGTCCTCTGGGGGGGGGGGGGGGGTGAAATCTGAAATGGGAGGCCTCTGAGAAAGTTCCACAGTTCCAGCCACCAGTGCTGGGACTCGAAGAGAGACGAGGTAACAGCCACCAGATCCTGGAAGCACCCTGTGGCCTGCATACTCAGAGTCCACTGAGCTTGTCTCATCAACAGACGGGTCAGGGGAGTGACATGCACCATTGTGGCCATATGGTGCACTGGAGAGTTTCCCCCTGTGGACATGGCGGATTGGCTATGCTCCGCAGGAACCAGTCAAAACCCTGCCCACTGCTTGGGTTGTGGAGCCAGCTGTGCCTTCTGAGACTTCTCTCGGCATTGCTGACGAGGAGCCTGCACCTTTGGCTGAGAGCTCTAGGGGTCAAGAGGTACTGGTGCTTGCGCTGGTAGTAGGTCTTCTTGCCTTGGTACTTCTAGCGAGAAGGGTCAGCAGTCTTCCTCGAGAGCCTGGTGAGGGTAACATGTTGCATCTTAATCTCACCAGCCTTAGCCTCCACCTGTTTCCCAAAATGTTTGTCCCTCTGGCAAGGCACATTTACTAGCTAATCTGCACCCACTGCTCCAGGTCTGAGGACTGGAGCTAGGTGAACTCCAATGCCTACCGCCACAGCCATGCAAGGTGGATTCGAAGGCATTATAAGTCACCCAGACCATGTACTTGGAGCAATCTTTGAAGTGGCCCATCTGGGCACGAAGAGACCAGGTGCTCCGGGGGGGGGATAAGCAGACCAAACTCAACCAGATCCTGCATAATGTCCTTCAGGAACATACCTATGTACAGCTAATATAAAAGGACCCTGACCACGAGCATGGTATTCTGGAAGCACTGCCTGCCAAAGGAGTCCAAGGTCCTTGCCTCTCTGCCAGGGCAACAAGGTGTGAGTCTTGCTACTCTTGAGCCTCCTCATCGAGTCCAGCTACATACTGACTGATGGCACCGTGAGGGGATTCTCTCACATCCTCATCTGCTGCAGAATCTGGTGCACTGACCGCAGTGGCGATGCCATAGGCACCAAAAGGACCAGCTTGCTGCATGGCCAACATTGCCACCACACTGGCTTTGAGGGTACAAAAGCACTCTGAGGACTGCCATCTCTGAAGACAGGGAAGCCACAACAGTAGGGACATTAGGGAGTACTCCTCATCTCTCCGGTGCCCTGGCGGAAGGTTCCTCCTGTTGGGGCACTTTAGTGGGCCATTCCTGGCCATCGCTCTCCACATCACATCAGGGAAGGGCTCCAGTGTCGATGCTCCTGGATCTTGGCCCCTTCAACACCGAGAGGGTTGATGAAGGATCCATCCTCGATTCCAGGCGAAGGTCGATGGAAAGCCTTTGCTTCGGGCTACAGCGGCCCCTCCGTTCCGAGTGCGCTCAGGCACCTCTCGATGACTATGCCTTTCCAGGACTGCACAAGGACATCGGGACCACAGCTGGTCCGAAGAGGGACTCAGACTACTTCTCCTGACCTTTTGGGCCCCTCTGTCATCTGCAGGCACAGATTACAAGAAGCAGGCTGATGGTCGGAACCTAAGCATTAAAGGCACTATTGTGCTGATCAGTGACTGAGATGGTCCTGGCATATTTGGTGCACTTCTTAAACCCGCTGGCTGGTTTCTGGGACATGTCTGGGAACATAGCCTTTGCAAGGGCAAAAGACTCAATGGTGTCAGTCACGGGAAAAAGCAAAAGTTAAAAAGATGAACAAAAAAGCAAAAAACCAGGGCGTCTGTCCTGGGGCAGACGCTGCCGACAACAGGCGATAAAAATTAAGTAGAAAAAAACCCCCGAAAAGGGCAAAGCAAAATATATTTTTCCGATGGTCGCAGGAACACATCCTAGGGCCTCTGTGGAAAAGGAAGACTGAAGATGGCACCATGTGTGCATGCGCAATGGAGCCTTTCAAAAGCTTCAAATATAAGCTGGGGAGGATTCCTGCATAGGGCTGTGTCAGACGTCACCCATACGTGAGCACTTACTTCCTGCTTGTCCACGGAGAAACCTAATTGAACTTCAAAGATTATTTGGCAAAACCTCTATGAATCACATGCATGCACAGAGGTAGCATGTATATAGCACATTAGGAAGAGAGAAAGTCTAGAGATGTCAATTACTCTTCAGGTTTCTGTTGTGCACTGTAAGAATTCTGTATTGAGTATTTGTTACCAAAATCTCACCTTTTTTTTCTGCACCTCCCCCCCAATACTTACACCCTGTGCAGCTGCACCACTCTCAAAGCCCTTGGTATGGCTCTGCTGAAGAACATTATTGTTCAAGAGGAGAACCAAACAGTACTCCACAGAGTATGTTACAGAGTATTGTGTGTGAGCTACACAAGCAGACTCTAAAGCTTCTTCTTGTAGTGTGCAATATGCATAGGAGAGCAGGTCAGATAGAAGGGGTGGAAATGAACGAGGTGCTCGACATGCAAGCTGAGTAGCTCTCTGATCCTCTGAAGATTGCGGCAACTGCACCGATGGGTATTGTGCAGAACTGTCCACCACAGGTTCTTGTGCAGTCCATATTGGGCGAGACATACACTACCACCTGTATACCTCCAAAGAGCATGAGGAACCAGAAACCATGTTCTGCTCTTCAGCTTCTGGACCTGTAGGGCCACTGTGAATAAGAGAAAAGTGTCAGCACCACATTGAACAGGAACAGCAGACGGATCTTGAGATGGCTTCAGCTGAGTTCTAAGCTGAACTATTGCATTATCTAGAAATTCTCTCATCCTTCAATGGCAACAGAGTTTAGCCACTTCATGGTAGATAACAATGAATCTGTCTGCAAAAAGAGCAGGATTCTGAATCATGGTCAGGTTCCAGTTGAGTGGGACACAATGGATGGTGGTCTTCTCTGTGGATGGTTTGGGAACATTGCAGAGCCGGAAAATCAAACATAATGTAGATTAAAATTTGCTTTGAAGTGGGAGGAAACAGCAAATAGGAGCAACAATATCAGCAATAGTAAAAAAATATATAAAAATAAACCCCACAAACAAAAAAACTGTGATGGGCAAAGGCTCGACTTGGGGTAGTTGATAACGAAGCCCAAGTTTTGCAGGACCTGGGTGGTGCGTGCCGTGGCCTGCTGCACTTTGGGGACTGTGGTGCCCCTGATGAGCCAGTCGTCGAGATAGGGGAAGACAAAGATCCCCTGAAGCCTGAGGAAGGTGGGCACTTTGTGAATACCCTGGGGGCCGAGGCCAGGACGAAGGGAAGCACCCTGTATTGGAAATGATTGCCTCCCACCACAAAGCGTAGGCGTTGCCTGTGCTTTGGGTGGTTCAGAATGTGAGTGTAGGCATCCTTTAGGTCTAAGGAGCATAGCCAGTCTCACTGGCGGAGGGGTAAGGCAGCAATGTTCCAAGGGAGAGCACCTTGAACTTCTCCCTCACCAGGAATTTGTTGAGGTTGCGCAGGTCGAGGATGGGCCTTAGGCCCCCTGTCCTCTTTGGCACTAGGAACTACCTGGAGTAGAACCCCTTGTCCTTGAGGTGGTGGGGCACCAGTTCCACTGCTTGGTCCTTGAGAAGACCTGCCAATTCCTTCAGAAGAAGATCCCAGTGAAGGGGAGACCTGATGGGCTCTCCCAGGAAGTAGTGTGGAGGCACCTGGCTTAGATGGAGGAGGTAACCCACCCTGATCACCTGCAATGCCAAGGAATCGGTGGTGATAGCTCCCCACCTGTGGGCATAAAAGGTGAGGTGACCTCCTGTAGGCTGCTGAGCTCCGGTTGGAAGAGGGACCATGCTGCAGGAGTCAAAAGCTCCCTCCAGGCTGGGCTGGAGCTAGAACTTGGGGCTTGAGATCGGCGGCCTTGTCGGTCATGGGCTTGCTGAAGAGGTTTTCCCCCTGACATGGGAGATCGACCAACTTGTCCTGTACCCATTGCTCAAGATCGGACGACTGTAGCCAAGCTTGGGGGCATGCACAGATGCCCGCCGCGGCTACCAGGGCCACCGACTCAAACCCATCGTAGGCCGCCCAAGACAAACTTGGGGCATTCACGGACAGCTTTGGACAGGCCCTTGAAGTGCTGCAAAGGCTCCTCAGAGAGACCAGCCGAGAACCCGGCGAGTTCCTTCACCAGGTCTCTCGGATACATGCCCATGTACAGCTGGTAGGCCTGGATCCAACAATTCAGCATCACGCCCTGGTAACACTTCCTGCCAAGGGCATCCAAGGTGCGACCCTCTGTCGGGAGGCACCGAGGAATGCGTCCTCTGGCTCTTCAGACGACACATGGCCAACTCCACAACCATGGAACTGTGCAGCAGTTGTGACTTCTGAAACCCAGGGCTCCAACGGATTTGGTACATCGAGTCGAGCCGTTTGTTAATCACTGCGGTGTGGATGCTGGCATCTCCCACATGCAGAGCATAAGTCGTTCCAGGATAGGAGGAATGGGCACCGTGAGGGTCTCCCGAGGGGGAGCCTCATACTGGAGGATCTTGAGCTTGTCGGCTCGAGGATCCTCCTCGGATTCCGTCAGGAAAGCAAAGGCCTTGGGGACATATCCCGGACGAAGTCCAAGAAAACCCATATCCTCCAGTGGGGGATCTTCTCTGAGGTTCAGACACCGGGGAATCAGACGGGACATCGCGATAACGACAGTTGTCTGGGGACTCCTCGTCCTTGGTCTCCCATGTGGAGGCCTCTGAGGAAGACTCGTGGAGCTCCTCAGGCCTCGAGGGCCCCAGTGCCATCCGCCCCGACGCCAGCAGACTCACCGGAGATGACCTCGGCCCTGACGAGCGGGAGGCCAAGCGCAACCTCGGCCGAGGATCCACCTGGGCCTGCATGGCCTCGAGGATCGGCTCAGCCTCCAGGGATGTCGAACGCCCGATGGTCGGAGCAGAGAAACCGGACGTGCCGGACATCAGCATCTGCTGCTGTTCCAAGAAGACAGTGACACTGCGCTCCAAGGCCACCATCCTGACACCAGTCCCAGAGGCTCCGCAGCCTGCGGCTCGGGCACTGACGCACTCGGGCCTGAAGCCGGTTCCCCCGGAGGGGAGTCCTTGACTAGGACAGCATGTACTTGCCTAGGCCGATCCGCGACCGCGTCTCGGGCACATGCTCGGGGCTCCGTGACCGGCCCCAGGAGAAGCCCAGCCGATCGGAGCCATCCAGAGACGCCGCCTCTCCGAGGATCCCCGATGACGCTTGGGTTCAGAGTGTTCCTCCTGAGGCGTAGAAGCCTCAGATGAGGTCCTGACTCTCGGAGGCATGGGGAAATCAGGAAAAAATTTATCATGCTGTTGCTCACGGCTCCTCAAGGCCTTCGAGGATATCTTTTTGCACAGGCCACAGACTGCCAGTCGTGGTCGAGGCCGAGGCACCGGAGGCAGCAGTCATGCGTATCGGTGAGGGACATGATCTTCCTGCACTTATTGCATTTTTTAAACCCGCTGGTAGCCATGGGGGGAAAAAGAACCCCAGCAAGGTAGAAGACCCATCGGGCTGCCAGTGAAGAAAAAAGGGCGCGAAGATGCCCAAAGAAAAATGAAAACTTAAGTACAAAAAGGAATCGACCCAATACCGAGGTCAGGGCGGGAAAGGGTACCGGCGCAAGACCGGAGACAAGCCAAAATAAGCTCGAAAAATCAATTTTTTCCAGAACTGTGACAGACAATGTCTGGTGGGCTCTGAGGAAAAAAGGAGACTGAGTAAGATGTCACCCTTGGGTGGGAAGGGGACCACACATGCATGGTAGTAATTCCCAAAGACTTTCTTTGAAAGCTGGGGATTTGTTCCGCGTGGGCTCCATCGGGGCTGATGTCACCCATATGTGAGGACTGACTTCCTGCTTGTTCCCAGAGAATAAATGCAGACTTAATGTTTAATGGCTAAGTATTGCCACTTAGATTTCTAAGTGATATTTATTTATTTAATTTATTTATTTGTGTGTTTTTTTATACCGCCCCTTCCAGAGATCAGGAGCGGTTTACAGAGAACATGTCAAAAATTAACATTAACATTACATGGAACATTAACAGTGTAAAGCACAGTTACTTACCTGTAACAGGTGATCTCTGGGAACAGCAGGAATAAGTCTTCACATATGGGTACGTCGGTACCGACGGAGCTTGCGCGGGAACGCTCCCCAGCTTCCCAAAAAGGAAAGCTTTTGGGAGAATCCCACAGCGCCTGCGCGCTGCCTTCCCGCTTTTCCTAACCGCCTCTCCTCAGTTCGAGTTTTAAAGCTGAGACAAAAAGAGAGAGAGGAAAGGAAAGATAGATAGAGAGATACAACTCCTAGGGGAGGTGGGTGGGTTGTGAAGACTTATTCCTGCTGTTCCCAGCGATCACCTGTTACAGGTAAGTAACTGTGCTATCTCCAGGAACAAGCAGGAATGAGTCTTCACATATGGGGACTCCCTAGCTAAAGATGCCTGGGAGATCCCCAAGGTTATGAGACCCTGGGAAGGGCTCTACCTCCTCATATGGATCTCAGGCATCCATCCAGGGAAGGAGGGTAGGAGTTGACTAAGAATGGAACAGGTGTTTGAGTACAGCCTGACCAAACAAGGCATCCCGGCGGGAGTCCTTGTCCAAACAGTAATGGGCTGTGAAGGTATGAACCGAGGCCCAGGTGGCCGCTCGACAGATCTGATCAATGGACACAGAATTCAGATGAGCCATAGAGGCTGCCATGGCCCTCACATTATGAGCTGTGACATGGCTCTCCAGAGAAAGGTTCTTACTCTTGTAGGCGAAAAATACACTGAGCAATCCAATTGGACAGTGTTCTTTTAGAGACTGGAAGTCCCAGATGAGAGGGATCAAAAGCAACAAAGAGTTGAGAAGACTTTCTATGTTGCTGTGTCCTTTGCAAGTAAAAGGCACGAGCCCTCTTACAATCTAGAGTATGAAGGTTCCTCTCTGCACTTGATGCATGAGGAGCTGGAAAAAAGACAGGTAAATAGACCTCTTGATTAAGATGAAAAGGTGAGACCACTTTAGGCATAAAGTGTGGATTGGTTCTAAGGACTACCTTATCATGATGGAACCTTGTATAAGGTGGATTAGCCACTAAGGCCTGCAGTTCACTGATGCGGCGAGCTGAGGTGACTGCAATGAGTAAAATAACCTTCCAGGAAAGAAATTTCAAGGAGGTGGTTGGCTAAGGGTTCAAAAGGTGGCTTCATGAACTGACCAAGAACCAAATTTAAGTCCCATGCCACCGGAGGAGGCCTAATGGGAGGTTTGGTTAAAGTTAGGCCTCTCATGAATCTTGCAATAAGAGGATGAGAGGAAATAGGCTGTCCATTGATAGGTTTAAGGGATGCTGCAATAGCACTCAAATGGACCCTTACCGAATTCGTCTTAAGGCCTGCATTGGAAAGATGCAGGAGATATTCCAAAAGAGAATTTAAAGGTAGTGCTAGAGGGTCAAGACCCTTGTCAGCACACCAAATGGAAAACCTTTTCCATTTAAAAGCATAGGAACGTCTAGTAGAAGGTTTTCTGGAAGCATGGAGGATATCCTTCACTTGCTGAGAAAGATTCCAGTCTTGAAGGTCTAGGCCTTCAGCAACCAAGCCCTGAGGTGAAGGGACTTGGGGTTTGGGTGCCACAAAGTCCCCTCCTCCTGGGACAGAAGGTCTGGAGCAGCTCCCAAGTCCAGAGAGGGGGCTTGGGAGAGATGCAGAAGTAGAGGGTACCACACTTGGCGTGGCCAGCATGGAGCTATGAGGATCATAGATCCTTGATCCCTCTGAAGCTTGAACAGAGTCTTGGGAATCAAGGGAAAGGGTGGAAAGGCATACAGGAAGCCCTGACCCCAATGAAGGAGGAAGGCATCCTTGGCCTGAACTCCCTGACACGGAATTCTGGAACAGAACCGGGGAAGTTTGGCATTCCACGGACTTGCAAAGAGGTCTATGTCTGGGGTTCCCCATTCTTGGAAGATTCTGAGTACCTGATCCATGTGCAGGGACCATTCGTGTGGAAGCAGAACTCGACTGAGTCTGTCCGCCCAAGAGTTTTGGATTCCTGGGAGGTATACTGCCAGGAGATGGATTTGATGCTCTCTGGCGAAGGTCCATAATCTTAAAGCTTCGTTGCAAAGCGACAGAGAGCCAGTTCCTCCTTGCTTATGTAAAACATGGCTACTTGATTGTCAATATGAATGAGGACTGTCTTGTAGCTGAGGAGGGTGTGAAAGACCTTGAGAGCTAGAAAAACTGCTCAAAGCTCCAAGTGGTTGATATGAAGAGAGGTCTCCGGTGGGGACCAAGTGCCTTGAGTGGAGAGGTCTTGTAGATGAGCTCCCCAACCTGTTTGGGAGGCATCTGTTGTGAGGGTTGCTTGGGGCAACAACTGTTGGAAGGGGGACCCCAGCAACAGATTTTGAGTGGACATCCACCATTGGAGAGACCAAAAGAGATGTTTGGAGGTTGCTATTTGGTCTGAGAGAGCTCCTGATGCTCGAGTCCACTGGGTGGACAAAATCCATTGAGCTGCTCTCATGTGTAGACGAGCATAGGGTACCACATGCACCGTGGAAGCCATGTGGCCTAGCAGTTGTAGCATTTCCCGAGCAGTTAAGTGGTTCTTTGACTGAATCTGGGAGGCTAACTGCACTAGACGCTGGCAACGGGCCTGAGGAAGGTAGGCCCTTGCAGTGGTAGTATCCAACCAGGCCCCTATGAATTCTAGGGACTGAATAGGGGTGAGCTGAGACTTTGGGAGGTTTAGCACAAGTCCCAGATACTGAAGAATGCATCTTGTGCGGTCCAGGGAAATCTGGGCCTCTGACTGAGTTGGAGCTCGGATGAGCCAGTCGTCCAGGTATGGGAATACAAATATTCCCAGAGTGCGTAGAAATGCAGCTACTGTTGCCATGCATTTGGTGAACACTCTTGGAGCAGAGGCCAGACCAAAAGGAAGCACCCTGTATTGATAATGTTTTCCTTGGAAAAGAAAACGGAGGAATCTTCTGTGAGATGGATGGATGAGGACATGTGTGTACGCATCCTTGAGATCTAGAGAACAAAGCCAATTCTGACTTTGAAGGTATGGAAGGTGAGTGCCCAGAGAAAGCATCTTGAACTTCTCCTTGCATAGAAATTTGTTCAATTCCCTGAGATCTAATATGGGTCTGTATCCCCCTGTCTTCTTTGGAATGAGAAAATAGGGGGAGTAAAACCCTGACCCTTGTTGAAGAAGAGGAACTTCTTCTATTGCCCCTTGGGCAAGAAGGGTAGCCATCTCCTGACCTAGAAGGCCGAGAAGAGATGTGGGAGAATTGAAGTGTCTCACCATGGTGTGGGGAGGAGGAAGGTCTGAGAAATGAAGTTTGTAGCCCTCTCTTATGATGGAGAGGGTCCACTGCTCTGATGTAATTTGCTCCCATCTGGGAGCAAAATGAGCTAACCTTCCTGGGATGGTGAGAGGCTCTGTCTGTTTTAGAGCCAGAAAGGCTAAGTTCTCCAGCATCAAGTCAAAAACCCTGAGGAGGTTGGGTCTGATGAGTTGCAGCAGCCCCTGTAGACTTAGGCCTGGCCTGTTTAGGTTGCTGACGCTTAGTGGCAAAGCGACCTGTAGAAGATTGTTGGCCAGAAGCAGAAGGGAATCTGCCCTTTTTGAAAAAAGACTTCTTGAAGGTCTTTTTCTTGGCAGGAATGGAGGTTGACTTTGAAAGTCTATCCAGAGCAGAATTTTCTGCATCCATTTGAGTGGCTTTGATTTGCCATTCTTTGCCAAACAGGTTTTCACCTGTACAGGGAAGATTTCCTAAGCCATCTTGAACCCAGGGTTCTAAATCAGAAGCTTGGAGCCAAGCAATTCTGCGAGCAGCTATGGCAATGCCCGAAGCTCTGCTGGCACCTTCAAAGGAGTCAAAAGCTGCACGGTTGGAAAACTTTGAAATGTCTTGAGTATGCTTAAACCAAATGAGGAATTCTTCCCTTTTATCCTCTGGAAGAAAAGGAAGGAAAGTGTGCAGCTTATCTGCAACCTCTTTTAGAAACATACCCATGTAAAGACTATAGGAGTTGAATCTGGCAATAAGCATACTGGCTTGGAAGATTTTCCTACCAAAAGTATCCAAGGTCCTGCATTCTCTTCCTGGGGGAGCAGAAGAGTGTCTCTTTGTACTCTTTATCCTCTTCATAGCTGACTGCACCACAATGGAGTGGTGAGGAAGCTGAGTTTTCTGAAATCCAGGACAAGGAGGGACACGGTACATAGTGTCCAATCTGCGAGAATGAGGAGAGATAGTAAGAGGAGTCTCCCATAAATCAATCATGTGTTCATAAAGAATCTCATGAATTGGTAAGGTGACTGCCTCTTTAGGAGCCTTAGAATAACCCAAAATATCTATTTTTTTTGCTCTAGGCTCTGATTCAGAGGTTACTGAAATAGAAAGTCCTTTAGCAACTTCTCTTATGAAGTCTTGAAAGGACAAATCTTCTGGAGGAGACATTCTTCTTTTTGGAGAAGAAGGCTCTTCAGGAAGGGCTATGGATACTTCAGCAGACTCCTCTGATGTATCAGAATCACCAGAGGAATCAAAGTACCGTCTGTCAGGGTGCTCTTCTAACGCTCGGTACGCGTATCGAGCGGTATCGACATCGGGGGTCATCGGTACCGAGAAGTAGCCCTGGACAGGGAACCGCTGCAGTCGGTATCCTAGTCGATGCCGATGCAGTTGGTACCGGTACCGGCGCTGGTGCCGGTACCAGAGTCAATACCGACAACGGAGTTTGTTGTGATATCAACGGCGTCGCAGCTTGAATGAAGGCATTGATAGCCCGCTGCATGGACAGAACATTCTGATCCATCGACGCCATGAATGCCTGGAATTCGGTACCGGAAGATTGTGCTGGTACCCCAGAGCATTCTAACAGGTGATCGGTCGAGGCCGTGCCATCGATGTCAACCTGTAACCCCATAGGTGGAGCTTTGGAAGCCGGAGCTTCCCGCCGGGGTTGTTTTGCCGGTGCAGGATTCTCGAGGGCTAGCCCGGAGGCATCTCGATGCTGAGAGGGAGATTTACCCTTCGAGGACCGGCTGGATTTATGTTTGGTTACCTGAGATCCATTGGGGGAAGCAGCAGCCCTGGAAGACGTCGATGCTACCGAAGCTGCATCAGCAGGAAACAGCACATGGAGCTTAGCTGCTCGGTTCTGTAAACCCCGTTTAGACATCAGAGAGCAGGACGGACAATCCGAAATGGAGTGTTCAGGACCCAAACATTTAAGACACCATTCATGGGTGTCTGTAACAGAAATAGTACCGCTGCACTTAGTGCATTTCTTAAACCCGGAGGCTGGTTTTTCCATGAGGAAAATTTTCTTGTGAGGCCTAAGGCCCAAAGAGAAAAAATACACTAAGTGAGGGAAATTATATATTGTTTTTTTTTTTTTTTTTAAAGAAAAGAAAGAAAAGAAAGAAAAGACCGGCGGTACCGGTCCGGAGTCGGGGGAGGCAGACACGCGACCAAAGAAATAAAATAAAGAACTTCTTCAGCGGTGACAGGGCTCGACCTGCTGGCTCCGCGGCAAAGAAGAACTGAGGAGAGGCGGTTAGGAAAGGCGGGAAGGCAGCACGCAGGCGCTGTGGGATGCTCCCAAAAGCTTTCCTTTTTGGGAAGCTGGGGAGCGTTCCCGCGCAGGCTCCGTCGGTACCGACGTACCCATAAGTGAAGACTCATTCCTGCTTGTTCCTGGAGATAATTAGTTACATAGGAACCTAAAAATATAATTGTAAACGTATTAACTATTTACATTGGTTGAGAGAGATTAATCATCCTGATGTATGTAATTCAATGACAGCCATAGAGATTATCTGCATTAATTGTTTACAATTGATTGAGAGAAATTAATCATACTGAGGTATGTAATTCAACAGCAAAGAGATTATTTACAACAGTCATACTAGGATTGACTAACATTCAGTATGAGTGACAAATGAGAAAGTGTGTTTTGGGTTAGGTTGGGTATGCTTGCGATATTAGAGTTGCATAATCTTGTGCCTTTTGTTCGAGTGTAGGTTGTAAGTCATGAAAGTGTTGGGTGAACAAGTGTGTTTTTAGTTCCTTCCTGAAGGAACTAAGGTCTTTAATCTCTCTCAGATTGAAGGGTAATTTGTTCCATTGACTGGGGGCGTAGAAAGAAAAGGCAGTATTAGTTGTTATCTATTTAAGCTTTTTCATAGAGTAGGGAATTAGCAATGTATTGAGGTTTGCTCTTCTTCTTAGTCTAGTTTCTGAGGGTGACTTAATTTATGTTGATAGATGTGAAGGGGCTATATCATTGACGAGATTAAAAATGGTGACTAGTGTTTTGTATTGAATCCTGCTATGGATAGGTAGCCAGTGGAGGGCGTATAAAATTGGAGAGATGTGGTCAGATAATTTGGCTTTAAAAATAATCCGGGCAGTAACATTCTGGGCCCTTTGAAGGATGAGTAGATTCTTCTTGGATGTACCCTGTAGTCAATGTTCCCTCTAATTTTCTGTAGGCTGTGTGCGCATAAAATATCAGTTGTGTGCAGCTTTTGAAGGAAGGTTAAATTTTTGTGCGCCACATAACGACACTCGGAGTTATATACTTTAAAATTTGACTACACATCAAAATACAGTATGTACACCACATTGATTTTAATCAAATTAAATGAAAATAGAAGATTACTAAATGAAGCAGGAAATTTCTAGTAATTACAATCATAACTTTTAAATTTTAAGACGTCTGTGTTGTTTTCTATCAGAATCAGAGCCATAATTTTTGTGCGCTCTGTTGTAAAGTATGTGCGCTCGCTCGGCGAGGTGTGTGCGCGCGCACACGCGCACAGCTTAGAGAGAACAGTGCCTGTAGTAAGCCATTACAGAAATCTATGTGTGGCATTATCAAGGCCTGGACAACTGATCTAAAATCACTAATGTCGATAAGTGGTCTGAGATGTTGGATAGTTCTGAGTTTCAAGAATATAGTTTTGGCAGTCTGTTTTATGTGCTGTCATGCTTAGGGTTTTGTCCAGAGTAACTCCTAGGTATTTTACTTTGGACTTGACTGGGAGAGTAATGTCTAATAGATTGACAACAGATGGGGGGGGGGTAAAATTAGAGTTTCTGGATACAAAAAGTGCTTCAGTCTTTTTGAAATTTATATCCATATGAATTGAGCACAGCCATTGTTCAGCTTCAGTGATACAAATTGCGATTACATCGTAATTAGGGTTAGTTACGTCACAGGGGGCGAACAACATGATATCATCTGCATATAACTAAATGACACCACCCTTGGAAAGTCCCAAATCTGGTCCCCTTTTTGGATGGATGATTTTAGGCATATAAGTGCTTTTGAATAGCAGCCTCAATATGTCTGTTCTATAATGCTCTAGGACAGATAAATAATCCAGATTCCCCCCCCCCCCCACACCACAAAAGGGTCACAGGCCAAGCAGTCCAAAGGCCAGCCTTGCATATGGCATGACCCGCACGGGCCGCTGCCTCCCACAGCACTGCAAATGGAACACACTAGCTATGGATAGCAGATGACTGCTGCTACAGGGGCACTGTAGTGGCTTTAAAGGGTTCCACCCCCACCCCCCCTCGGCTAGGTGGAAACTACTCTTCTTGCTTTCAGAAGATGCCACCAGCACTAAAACCAGTCATGTGTGGTCCAAACCTTTGAGTTACATTATTTTGTATTGGTAGTAGATTATCAGGTCAAAGTCTTGCTCTACAGCTCAGAAGCAAGTTTTAATTTTTTTCTTCTAAAAATGGACATTACCTGCACAGATCCTGAAGAAAGGCAAATGTGGAACAGGTATCAGTATTCTTGGCCCTGGCATATGCATTAGCTGATCCAGTCAGGATATCCACAATGAACATGCATGAGTTAGATCTGCATATTATAGAGAGTGTGCATGCATGCGTGTGGTGTGTGTTGGTTGTTGTGTATGCAGGTGGTATAGAAGCCTAGTTCAGTGGTTTCTAAACATGTTCTGGAAGACCCCCAGCCATTTGGGTTTTCAGGATATCTACAATGAATAGATATGAGATTGCATGCAAATCTATCTCATGCAAACACCTAGGATCTCTAAAGGAAAAAAGGGGAATGTTGTAGTTGTTGATATGGAAGGACAGACTACATAGGCCATGTGGTCTTTTTCTGTCATCATATTTCTATGTTTCTGTTTCATATTCACTGCAGATATCCTAAAAATCCAAAATGGTTGGGGTCCTGCAGAACATGTTGAGGAACCACTGACCTAGTGCTTACAGCTGAAGCTCCTTGAGAACTTGGACAAGTCGTTTAATCCTCCATTATCTCAGGTACAGCCTTAAGGCTAGCTAAAAATGAGGCTTCTGTTAAATTGCATTAATGTGCAACAATACACATGAACATGCTGACACAAATTATACATGAGGATCTTACATGGCAGGTCCTCTGGGATTCAAGAAAATACCTACTGTACCTGAATGTAACTTCCCTGGATCTCTCAATGAAAAGGCTAAATTTAAAATGTATACATACACATATATACACTTCATAAAGAATGAAATATAAGAAATTGCTGGGCATTACAAGGGTTCCTCTGGGGATAAAGGCTATTATGCAAAACTGAAACCTAGATGTTCTCTGTGTGGTTGATCTGTAACCTCCAAGAATTCAGCAGCATTTAAATTAGGCCCTGAATCTACATGTACTTGGTTAGTTTTATAACTGTAATCAGAAAAGAGCAACACTGACATCAATTCGGTTTTAACAGACCGGAAAATTAGGTCACTGAATTGAAGGCTTGGGAAGGCATGCACTACTTATCTGATCCCTCTGAGCAAATGCAGTTATTCATAAATACAAGTAGGGAAAGCATACAGAACGTGGCTCATGAATTCTTTTCAACCCGTGTGTGTGTGTGTGTGTGTGTATATGTGTTTGTATGTATGCACCCACCCATCTGTTTATATCTGCATTTTATTTATTATTAGTATTTAAGCTTATGCGTTTCCAGTGCAAGTTCAAGGTTTGTTACAATCAGGTACAGTAGGTATTTCCCTGTCCCCAGAGGGCTTACAATCTAGGTTTGTACCTAAGGCAATGGAGGGTTAAGTGACTTGCTCAAGGCCATAAGAAGTGCCAGCGAGATTGAACCCTGGTCTCTCCGGTCACCAGGCTGCTGCTCTAACCATTAGGCTATTCCACTTGGCACTGTCTTCTCTTATCGCCTGTGTGAGTGTTTGTGAGCATGTACATGTGCGTGTATATTTTGTTGTTTCGTATGTTTACTATTTTGTTTGTGTGTATATATGTATCTTTGTAGGATGGTATGTCTGTGCGTTTCTGTATGAACATGCAAGTATTTGTGTGTTGGTGCATACTTGTGTGTATGTGTATGTAGGTACGTTCTGTGTGTGTCTGATCTGGAGAGGACATAAAAGAGGAAGGTTGTATGACAAGTACAACTGTGTAATTGCTATGTTACTGTGAATCAATGTTAGTATACTGCAGAAGCTTTTCCTAGAGAAATGCACCGAGGCTTTGTTTGGGGGAGGGGGGCTTAATTTCTCTTCCATCTTCCACTACATGCAGAAATTTGTATAGCACAGGAACTTCACCCAGCTCATACCTCCTCCCTCCATGTGACTAGAGCAGCCTTTCCATTGACTGGATCCTACCCAAAGTCTCTGCTGCTAGTTACATTGGAAGCGGGAAGGGCAGGCTCACTCACATGGAGAAAGGATCAGAGAACAGCAGATAGAGGTTTTAAGCTTTGAAAAATATCCATACAGTATTAGTGTTCCTTCTAGATATTCAGTACATTTTTTCCTAGAAAAAAAGGTGCTGGTAGTCATATGCAAGGTGCTTTCAATAATAAAGCTGTGGTCAACATTATTGGCACCCTTGCAGTTCAACCCCTTAATGTCCAATGCCTCCTAAAAACAAAAGTGGCCAATGAAAAGGCTTTGGACTATATATACACATATATTTGACACACAAAAGAATCAAATAAAACAAGACCAACTGAAAAAGGAAATAGTAGGAAATACTATAAAAATTAGGACATTGCCAGAACATGATTATTGGCACCCTTATAAACAATTTAAATCAGCAATGAATGATGGTTCTAATATTTAAAATGGCCACATTCACTCTCTGTTCCATTTTCACAATGGTGAAAACAAGAGAGCTGCCTGAGACCGTCGGAAAAGTCACTATCACCAAACATCAAATTCCAGAGGGGTACAAGGCCATCTCCAAAGACTTTGGGATTCCTGTGTCTACAGTTTGCAATGTTATTAAGAAGTTTTCTGCTCATGGAGCTGTCAAGAACCTCCCAGGATGTGGTGGGAAGAGTAAAATTAATCAAAAAAGCCTTCGAAGATTAGTGCGAACTGTTGGAAAACCAACACGTACAACATCCAAAGAGCTTAAGACTGACCTGGAGCAATCTGGAGTGGTGATTTCAACCCACACCATACACTGCGCACTAAACAAAGGAGGACTTAATGGGTGAAGGCCAAGGAAGACCCCATAGATATAAAAAAAGACATCTAATTTTTGCCCAAACTCACCTTGAGAAAACACAATCTTTCTGGGAAAATGTTCTCTGAACAGATGAAACCAAACGAGCTCTGGCAATGCAGACCAACGATATATGTACAGGCAAAGAAATTAAGCTTATAACCCCCCCCCCTTTCTACAGTTAAATATGATAGAGATTCCATAATGTTGTGGGGTTATCTTACTACCTCAGGAACTGGAGGCCTGGAACACATTAATGAAATCATGAAGTCAAACGACTACCAATGTTGTTGTTGTTGTTAAGTGCTGTCGAGTCAGAGTCGACTCATGGCGACCCTCTGGATAGCTATCCTAAATTGTGTACGGTCTTCAGTCAGGCGGCTCATTGTTGACAGACTGGTACCCGTAGCTGCTGTTATTGTATCAATCCATCTCATTGCTGGCCTTCCTCTTTTGCGATGACCTTCTATCTTGCCAAGCATGATGTCTTTCTCTAATGATCTCTCTGTTCGCATGATTTATCCAAAGTATGAAAGTCGAAGTCTTGTCATCTGAGCTTCTAAAGAAAGCTTAGGTTTGATCTCCTCTAGTACCGACTGGTTTGTTCTTCGGGCAGTCCATGGTATACACAGTATTCGCCGCCAGCACCATAATTCAAAGGCATCAATTTTCTTCCTGTCTGTCTTTTTCACTGTCCAGCTTTCACATCCACATGATGTTATTGAAAATACCATGGCTTGAACAAGTCGAATCTTTGTATGGAGAGAGACATCTCTGCTCTTGAGAATCTTATCTAGGTCTTTCATAGCCATTCTGCCAAGAACAATGCGTCGTTTGGTTTCTTGACTGCTTGTTGCTTCTTTATTGATGGCTGAGTGGATGGCTGCGTGGATGGTGTCTTCGAGAGCGTTTTGGTTTCCTAGACCATGGGATGCTGTTCCAAGGGTTGCAGAGCAGAGATGGCATCCATCTGTCCAAGAAAGGTCAACGCATCTTTGGTAGTAGACTGGCTAATCTACTGAAGAGGGCTTAAAACTAGACTCGTCGGGGATGGGTGAAGAAAGCCCCCAGGTAAGTGAAAGCCCCCAGGTAGGTGATACATTAAATACCTTTATGGAAATGGGTAACAGGGGTAACATATGGAAAGCTGTGTGTATTAATGCCTGTAGCATGGGAAATAAGATCCCTGAAGTTGAAGCTTTGGTGGGAGTGGCTGACTTGGATTTAGTGGCAGTTACAGAAACATGGTTCACAGAAAACCATGACTGGGATGTAATTATACCTGGCTATACTTTATTCAGAAAGGACAGGGTAGGAAGAAGGGGAGGAGGAGTGGCACTATATGTAAAAACTACTATTAAAGCTTTGGAATTACAGAGCTTAAAAGGGAGAGAGGAGGCATTGTGGGTTAAACTAGAAAGAGGGAAAGAGAAATCTATTTGCATTGGTGTGATATACAGACCTCCCTCACAAGAGGAAGAGGTGGACAGAGAGTTAATTGAAGACATACGTAGCATTGCTAGGAAAGGGGAAGTGCTACTGCTAGGAGATTTCAATATGCCAGATGTTGATTGGCACATTCCTGCTGCAGTATCATCTAGAAGTAAGGAGATCCTGGATTCTCTACAGGGAGAACTATTCAGGCAATTGGTAACAGACCCCACACGTGAAGGGGCCATACTGGACTTGGTGCTTACCAATGGTGAAAGTGTTTCTGATGTTGTAGTGGGAGATCATTTTGCATCCAGTGATCACCAGATGGTGTGGTTCAGTATTAGGACTAGGGCTGTTAGAATCCATTCCAAGGTGAAGATCTTAGACTTTAGGAAGACTAACTTTGCGAAGATGGGCCAATACCTCAGGGAGTCGTTAGTGGGATGGGAACAGCTGGGGGATGTAGAAAAACAGTGGGCAATACTGAAAGGGGGTATTTTAAAGGCAACCAACTTTTTTGTTAAAATGGTAAATAAAGGCAAAAGGAACAGGAGACCGCTATGGTTTTCGAAGGAAGTAGCTGAAAAAGTGAAGAAAAAGAGGGAGGCCTTCATGAAATACAAGAGATCACAGAGAGAGGAAGACAGGCATCTGTATTTGGAAAAACTTAGAGAAGCTAGCAACGTAGTCAAGAAGGCAAAGATTCAAAAGGAGGAGGAAATAGCCAATGCAATAAAATGGGGGGATAAGACATTTTTCAGATATATTAGTGAGAAGAGGAAGGGCAAAAGTGGTATTGTCAGACTCAAGGGTGCAGGGGGGGGAATATGTATTAGCTGATAAGGATAAAGCGGAATTGCTTAACAAATATTTTTGTTCTGTGTTCACAGATGAAGAACCAGGAGCAGGACCTCAGAAAACACCCACAAATAAGAAGAGAAGCGAGGGACATCTTGAACAATTTTCAGAAGACTGTGTTCGTGAGAAACTAGCTCAACTTAAAGTAGACAAAGTGATGGGACCGGATGGGATACACCCTAGAATACTGAGGGAACTTGGGGACGTTCTAGCAACTCCACTGACTGACCTTTTCAATGCCTCATTGGAGTCGGGAGTGGTGCCAAAGGACTGGAGAGAGGCTCATGTGGTGCCTTTACACAAAAGCGGAAGTAAGGATGTGGTTGAAAACTACAGGCCGGTTAGTTTAACTTCAGTGGTGAGTAAATTATTGGAAACGCTGCTGAAAGAGAAAATAGTGAGGTTTCTGGAGTCCGGCGGATTACAGGATCCGAGGCAGCATGGATTCACCAGAGGCAGGTCTTGTCAGACAAATCTGATTGATTTCTTTGACTGGGTGACCAGGGAGTTGGACCGAGGGAGAGCTCTAGATGTGGTGTATTTAGATTTCAGTAAAGCCTTTGACACTGTTCCTCACAGGCGACTTATAAACAAACTGAGCACCCTAGGGATGGACCCTAAAGTTACTGCTTGGGTAAGAAATTGGTTGGGTGGGAGGCGACAAAGAGTACAAGTCAATGGAGCTCACTCTGAGGAGAAGGATGTTACCAGTGGTGTGCCCCAGGGATCTGTCCTTGGTCCGATTCTTTTTAACATCTTTGTTAGTGATATAGCGGAAGGGCTGTCGGGTAAGGTTTGCCTCTTTGCGGATGATACCAAAATCTGCAATAGAGTAGACACCCAGGAAGGTGTAGATAACATGAGGAGGGATCTAGCTAAGCTTGAAGAATGGTCTAGAATTTGGCAGCTGGGATTTAATGTTAAAAAATGTAAGGTCATGTATTTGGGCTGCAGCAATCCAAGGGAGCAATACAGTATAGGAGGTGAAGTACTTTTGTCCACTAAAGAAGAGCGGGACCTAGGCGTGGTTGTGTCTGATGATCTTAAAGTAGCTAAACAGGTAGAAAAGGCGACGGCAAAAGCTAGAAGAATGCTTGGGTGCATACGGAGAGGAATGGCTAGCAGAAAAAAGGAGGTGATAATGCCTCTGTATAAGTCTTTGGTGCGACCTCATTTGGAGTATGGTGTGCAATTCTGGAGACCGCACCTTCAAAAGGATGTGAACAGGATGGAGTCGGTGCAAAGGGTTGCTACTAAAATTATTAATGGGCTTCATTATAAAGCATATGAGGACAGACTTAAGGATCTTAATATGTACACCTTAGAGGAAAGGCGGGATAGAGGTGATATGATTGAGATGTTTAAATACCTCCGTGGCATAAATGTTCAGGGAGAGAGCCTCTTTCAATTGAAAGCAGGTTCTGCTATCAGGGGACATGGGATGAGGGTGAAGGGAGACAGATTCAGGAGTGATATGCGGAAATATTTCTTTACGGAAATAGTGGATCCGTGGAATAGTCTCCCAGTGGAGGTGGTAGAGATGAGGACAGTAACTGAATTCAAAAAAGCATGGGACACAGAGGATCTCTAAAGGTAAAAAGTGGACTGTTGTAGTTGTTGTTATGGAAGGACAGACTAGATAGGCCATGTGGTCTTTTTCTGTCATCATGTTTCTATGTTTCTATGATAGTTGATCCAAGTAGGTTAAAGTTGTTCACAATTTCAATTTCTTCTTCAACAATGAACCTGTTGATTATGCCAGTTGTCATGATCTTTGTCTTCTTTACATTAAGGTGCAGGCCCATTTTGAGACTATGTTCTTTGATTGTGAGAAGCAAATGTTTCAGATCATCTTCACTTTCAGCCAGTAATGTAGTATCATCAGCATAGCGAAGGTTGTTGATGAGTCTTCCATCAATCTTCACACCTCTGTTGTCTTCATACAATCCTGCTTCTCTGATGATTTGTTCTGCATATAAATTAAACAAGTAGGGGGAAAGTATGCAGCCTTGTCTTACACCTTTGCTTATTTTAAACCATTCTGTTTCTCCTTGTTCCGTTCGAACTGTTGCTTCTTGATTAATGTACAGATTGTGCAAGAGTTTTAAATTTAAGCTAAAAGTACTTTGCTGTTACCAGGCCCTGAGTGACTATTAAATTTAAACTACAAGTTCTCTGCTGGGTATGAAATGTAACCAGAAAGTTCTCCTCTGTGTTTTAAAACTAAAAGTACTTTTCTGATGCTAGGCCCTGAGTGACTATTAAATGTAAACTACAAGCTCTCTGCTGGGTTCCAAATGTAACCAGAAAGTTCTCCTCTGTGTTTTAAATTTAAACTTAAACTGCTGCTACTAGGCCCTGACTGATTTAACAAAAAAATAGTGGGTTCACAGATTAATTAGCTTTAATACAAAGAATTCGTTTTAGAAAATTACCAGAAGTATATACTCACAGTTGCAGATCTCTCTCCAGAAGTAACAGTCCCTTTTTCTAGTCCTTCAAGACAGAGGATTACAGAGCTCTGGTTGAGCTATTTATGCCTGTGCTGCTGAGGTAAGCTGTGACCAACTTCCTGGGTAATTAACAGTCCTTGCTTGGATAGGAGGAATCTTTCAAAATGGCCTTTTGATCTGCCACCTGGTGTTAACACCTATTGAAAAGGTTTCACAGGTCTCTTGCCCCCTAGGTAGAAGGCCTCTTTGTAAAGGTCTCTAGAAGACTTTATTTGTTGCTCAAAGAGTACAGACCCTGTTCTGCCTTTTGTGCTAAGCTAAATTCTGATTTGATTTAAATTATAGCTCTTAGCTGCTGCTAGGCTCTAACTTCTTATGAAATTTAAACTACAAGCTGTCTGCTGGGTTCTACATTTAACTAGAAAGCTCTCTTCTGTGTTTTAAACTTAAGCTAAAAGTACTTTGCTGATGCTAGGCCCTGAGTGACTATTAAATTTAAACTACAAGCTCTCTGCAGAGTATGAAATGTAACCAGAAAGTTCTCCTCTGTGTTTTAAATTTAAACTTAAACTGCTGCTACTAGGCCCTGACTGATTTAACAAAAAATAGTGGGTTCACAGATTAAATTAGCTTTAATACAAAGAATTCCTTTTAGAAAATTATGCCCACTTCTGGATGCAACCAACCTCCGTACCATATTCCAGGTACTTATCCTCCTGCACTTTGACTATGCCAAATATCATACTCCCTGGCCTACAACCACTTCAAATGGCCATGAACACTGTGGCCTGAACTTTGCAAGGAGCCTCAGATATGAGCAGGTTATGTCCATCTTAAGGAATTACACTGGCTCCCAATATCGAGCCACCTGAAATACAAGACACTACTGATGACATTTAAAGTGCTGCATAACTTGTCTGCTGATTCCCTCTTGGCTATCATACAATTGACTCTGAACATCATAACGAGGAGAACAGGCACGGCAAACACTCTCATAACTCCCTCAACAATAATAAAAAGTACCCAA
This sequence comes from Ichthyophis bannanicus, assembly GCA_033557465.1. NCBI lineage: Eukaryota > Metazoa > Chordata > Amphibia > Gymnophiona > Ichthyophiidae > Ichthyophis > Ichthyophis bannanicus. Next base: position 1,258,690,511 of record CM066032.1, on the reverse strand, counting down.
GCTGCTAAGAACCAAGCCTTCTCATTATATGTACCAACACTTTGGAACACTCTCCCTGCTCTGATCCGAACCATTTCTGACCTGTCAACCTTTAGAAAGGCAATAAAGACTCATTTGTTTCACCTATTCTATGACCACATACTATAAATTATGCAATAGCCATGGCCTGCCAGTCCTACAGCACCACCTACTCTCATGCTAACTCTTTAGGAAATATGTACCAGTATGTAACAGTTTATACCCCATTGCTATCCAAGGCTTTGACACCCCTGTTCAATGTAAAATGTTTGTTCATGATCTGTGTAAACTGTTCTGATTTCAAAATAGTGTGATACATAAAATAAAATAAACTGCATCTTGTTACCCAACATACATGGACATCTGGAACAGATAGGATATGTAAAAGTGGCAGCCCGACAATCCAACAGATATTCTGCCTTAATAGAAGTTAATATAGTGCCAACCATATGTAAGATTACACACACACTCCAAAAAACATATTTATATAAAAATTGTCTCACAAAAAACATACAAAAAATATTCATAAAAAGCCCATGTTTCAGCTTCTGCCTGCTTCAGCAGTACATTTATAATATTTAAAAACACAAAACCATAAAACTACAAATATATGCATATCGTGTGTCAGAGACGCTTGTGAAGGGCAATAAAAAAACAACATGTAAAAAATTGATAATAGAAGAACAAAACAAAGAACAAAAAAATAAAACAAAACATATTAAAAGTCTAATACAGTAGCTAAAAATTATAGCTGGTCCCATTTGACAGTTTTTTAAATACCGCTTTATCATTTCAATCAAAGCAGTTTACATTGTAACTTAAACTTGGTAATGTACATTAAACAGGGACATTGATAACTTGGATTTTTCTGAGCAATGGAGGGTTAAGTGACTTGCCCAAGGCCACAAGGAGTGCTAGTGGGAATCCAATCCTGGTCTCTTGGGTTCCCAAGCTAGTGTTCTAACCATTAGGCTACTCCTCCACTCCATTTAACCGGGGCACACACATGCTAAGCCCTAGACTTCAAGCAGCTGAACCTGTGCATCAAAAACGATAAAAAGGACAGTATCAGTATAAAGGACATAAAAGGACATCAAAAATCAATGCAAGAAAAAATGGGGAAAAACTATATAACTTACCAAAGCAGATAACATCCTGTTTAAAGCATGCTCCATTGACAAGCACATTCATGCTTGGTTGCACCTGTGTCCATGTCATGTTGATGATCAAACTCTGTGGCGGGAGAGTGCCATTAAAGGGCAGCCTGTGACTTTACAGTGCTATTTTCATTGTTGTAGATTTTTTTTTTCAACAATTTGCAGAAATTTTGAAGTGGTTTTGAAACCCAGGAGGGTAAGCTTCCGGTGAAGTTTCCCGACAGCTTTTATGTACTGCTTCCTTTTGCTGGTGGTTTGTAAGTTCTGGATGCGGGCACAGTGCTGTTTTAAAGAACAGTTGTGTGGTGTGAAAGAGCATTTTTGGTATAACTGCTTGGGTTTTTGGCAAAGTTCAGCTGGATACGTAAGACTGTCACCGAGTGCTGCTTTGCACATTTGTTTGCAGAATCTACTTTCAGTGCTGTTTGGCATTAGATGCTAATAGCCCTTAAGAACATAAGATATGCCGTACTGGGTCAGACCAAGGTCCATCAAGCCCAGTATCCTATTTCCAACAGTGGCCAATCTAGGTCATACGTACCTAGCAGTATCCCCAAGAGACACAGGTTCCAAAATGCTTGTATTGGGTCAAGCATTAATATCCTGGGTCCCTTTTTAATAATGGTTTATGGATCTTTCCTCCAGGAACTTGTCCAAACCTTTTTTAAACCCAGCTACACTAACAGCCCTTACTACATCCTCCGGTAACAAATTCCAGAGTTTGATTACACGTTGAGAGAAAAAAATATTTTCGCTTATTTGTCTTAAATAGTTTACCCTGTAGCTTCATTACATGTCCCCTAGTCTTTCTATATTCTGATCGCGTAAACAATCGATCTACGTTTACCCATTCCACTCCATTCATTAATTTATAGACCTCTATCATATCTCCCCTCAGTCGTCTCTTTTCCAGGTTGAAGAGCCCTAACCTTTGTAGCCTCTCTTCACAGGAGTAGCCTTCCATCCCCTTTACCATTTTGGTGGCTCTTCTCTGTACCTTTTCTAATAACGCTATATCCTTTTTAAGATACGGCGACCAGAATTGCACACAATATTCAAGGTGCGGTCGTACCATGGAATGATACAGAGGCATTATAATATCCTTTGTTTTATTTTCCATTCCTTTCCTTATGATACCTAGCATTCTATTTGCTTTCTTGGCCGCCGCTGCACACTGGGCGGAGGGTTTTAACATGTTATCCACGATGACTCCTAAATCTTTTTCCTGGGTGGTGGTTCCCAATGTGGAACCTTGCATTGTGTAACCATAGTGTGGGTTGTTCTTTCCTAGGTGCATAACTTTGCACTTGTCCACATTATATTTCATCTGCCATTTGGATGCCCAGTCTTCCAATTTATCAAGATCCTCCTGCAGTTTTCCACAATCCTCTTGGGTTTTAACAACTTTAAAAAGTTTTGTGTCGTCTGCAAATTTGATAACCTCACTAGTTATTCCCTTTTCCAGGTCATTTATGAATATGTCAAAAAGTAGCAGACCCAGTACAGATCCCTGGGGAACTCCACTATTCACCTTTTTCCATTGGGAAAATTGGCTATTTAGCCCTACCCTCTGCTTTCTATCTTTTAACCAGTTCCCGATCCAGAATAGTACACTGCCTCCTATCCCATGACTTTTTAGTTTTGTCAAAAGTCTCTGATGAGGGACATTGTCAAAGGCTTTCTGAAAATTTTGAGAATTTTGGATGTATTTATCTCATTTTAATATGCTTTGAGAAAGCAGGTAATGCTGCGGGTTTGGCATCCAGTCTCCATGATAAAGATTCACTTGCTAATAAGGTTTTTATTTACCCGGATTCCTTGTTGATCTTGGCAACTGTCTATGGGCTTGTGGAGAGTGCCTGGACTTGGGAAGGGTGTCAAACTTTCTTATTTTTTTCCTGGTTTAGTAAGACAATATGGCTCCTCCCCACGCCCCCCCCCCCCTTTTTCTTGTTTTGATTTTTTTGATGTCTATTTTGGTCCTTTATACTGATATTGCCATTTTTATTGTTTTTGATGCATAGGTTCAGCTGCTTAAAGTCTAGGACTCAGCATATGTGTAGTAGCACCAGTTAAGTGAGGCAAGCTATAATTTTTAACTATAGGCTTTAATTTTATTTTTCTTCTTTGTTTTGTTATTCTATTATCGATTTTTGTACATATTTTTTTGTTTACTCCCCTTCATAAGAACATCTCTGACAAATTTTTTATTGGCAAAACCACTCCCAGCATGTGGGCACTCTTATACATCAAGGAATATACCTACTATAAAATACAAAGAACCATTTTCCACGTTTTTACACTTTCACCGCCTAAACAACCCTCCCTCCCCCCACAAAATCCTCTTCGATTACATTTCTAACGGCACTCCACACATCTCGGAATGCGGGATTCCTTATGAATTCCAAGGACAGACGACTTTCTCAAGATAAATGTACACTTATCCTCTCCTCCTTTTTCCAAATCTATTTTAATTCCAACATTTTCATGGATACCAAACACCATCCTCCTAGCCTTAGATGCCCTTACGCATGCCCAAAAGCATCCTGCACACAACATATGGCATTCTCCAATTTCCTTCCTCCCCCTAATCCAAAAGTTTCCCCCAAACCCCCATCCTCCCACTTCCTACCATCCTGCTCCAAATCCTACCCCAGGGCACCACATATTTCTATCATGAGGTCAAAGAACTTATTGAATTGCTTCTCAAATACATAAAGGAAGACAAAGATAGACAAGACCCAATAGCAGACTAACTCAGGAACTAATTAATATGTTTACCACAAGGTTCTATAATGTCATTCGCTCATTTCTTTCTTGCAGAGCCAGGACTTGTACAGTATATAATCCTCCTAGAGTGCCACAAAGCCTGCCCACCGCCCAGCATTCCCTCTAGCCGCCATTCTTTCCATCAAGTTATGAAAGGAATTCTGCCATTCTCAATTCGAGGGAAGTTCCAGAGTCTCTCCAACACCTCAAAATACACTGCTTCCCTGCCAAACACACCTTCCTTGTCAACATCCTGACCAACTTCCCTTTAATCTTCACAGTCAAAAACCTATCCAAAAGGGCCATCTCCGACTTCAAATCCACCATTTGGTGCATGAGACCTCCCAAACAGACCTGGATCTTTCTCCAAAATGTTTGAATACCCTCGTACTCCCAAAACATATGGTTCAAATCATCTGGACCCTGGAGCAGCACATACACTTATCTAAATATGCAAACCCTGCTCTAAATGTTCACGATGGAGAAATATAGCACCTCATAAGCACCTTATATTGAGCTTCTCAAAACTAGGAACTCTTTACCAAATTAGGAATCCTTGCCACAGCACTCAACAGCCAGTTCCTTCTATCCTGACCCCCCCAACTCTAACACCTATTTGGACTCCTGCACAACTTTCTGCTCTGGAAGTGCCAGGTCACACAACTTTTATTAGAGATATATACAGTAGACATTTTCAAATTCAAAAAATGGATCTAATTTGTCTCTTGAATATTGCATCAACCCCTTGGGCTCTAATAATCCAATATAGTGCCACAGCTGCAAGCATGCAAAGAAATGCTTATTCCCTACTCCAAAAAACTCTTTCAAATAATTGAAAGGGCTGTACCATCCCCTGCTCATCTACCACTTGTCTTCACCATTCATAAGACCTTTGCATCCCCATTCCCTAAGTGGCTCTACTTCCAAACGAAGCAAGATACCCTGTAGGGGAAGAAACCCAGTTAGCCCGTGAATTATTCCATCTTTTATATGTTTATTTAGCCTTTTTTTTTTTTTTTTAAGTGCCGTCAAAAAAGTGCTGACTCCTGGTGATCCAGCTGCCTCAAGGTTTTCTTGGCAATGTATCACCGGAAGTAGATTGCCAAGCCTTTTCTTCCAAAGCAGTGGAGGGTAAAGTGACTTGCCCAAGGTCCCAAGGAGTGCCAGTGGGAATCGAACCCTTGATCTTCTGAGTACTCAGCCACTAGGCTACTCCTCCACTCTTAGCTATTCTTATATACCACTATACCTATAAGTCTAAGCGGTTTACATAATGAATTGGCTCAAGATGGCTGTACATTCAATATAATTATAACTAATTAACAGACAACGTTAACTTTGTAACTATAACATGGGGTAGTGGTAAGAAGGCAAGAAGGCAAAGTAGCCAGGGGTATTGTGATACATAGAAGAGTTATGTGGGTTCCTTGTGGGGCATTGAAATTAGGTCTCATCAGTGAAGTGCCCCATGAAGAGATGTGTTTTTAGTTTCCTTCAGAAACCAGCTAAATTAGTTATTACACGTAGATTTTCTAGAAGTGCATTCCGTGAGGTTGGAGCATATAGTGAAAAGGCTCTGTTGAATGTTGTCTGGTTGCTCTTTGTATTTATAGCAGGTATAAAGAATGTATTTAGGTACCTTCTGTATCTGTTGTTGGGAGTTGTTTGTATTAGTGATTGGAGGTAAATGGACAAGAAGCCATGAGCGACTTTGAATATTGTGAGGAAGAGCTTGCATTTTATTCGCTCTGCGATGGGCAACCAGTGTAGCTGCTTGAATATACTGCAACATCAGTCTAATGGGGCAAAACAGCAGACTCTCCCAGATCTGCACAGGGACAGAGTCTGCATGTAGGACCGCCAAAAGACTCCTCTATGTATTGAGAGATAAACACTGAAGTATCCATTAATTAGTCTCTAAGGTGACGTTGCTAGGATGTCACATTGTGGCAATCCAAATTGGGCAAATCCCCCCTTTAAATGATTCAGTGCCACTCTGTGTTTCTTCCCTTTCCACAGGAGTCAGCCCAATTCCCTATCAGTCCACCTGATTTCCTTTTGCAATAATCAGAGTGGCAGCATTTGTAACAGAACAACCTAGGGAACAGGGTCATCTGGTATGATTCTACGTTTCTCAAAAAGGATAATGGGAGTAGCCACACTCCCACATCCGAACTTTAAGGAGAGTTACCATAACATTCAAATTGAGATGCCATGGGTCAACTGGTAATCCACGCGCAGGACCCAAAAGGTAGGCAGAGCTCCGGAGTCTCAATGCGTGGATGAGACAATGGTGCAGAGATGAGGGTTTTGGATTTGTTAGGAACTGGGGAACATTCTGGGGAAAGGAGGGGCTCTTCCAAAGGGATGGGCTTCACCTTAACTGGGATGAACCAGGCTGCTGGCATTAACCTTTAAAAAGGAGATAGAGCAGCTTTTAAACTAGATAATAGGGGAAAGCAGACAGTCGCCCAAGAGCGGATGGTTTGGAAGAATGTATCCTTGAAGGATACTAGCAAAAGCAGAGAGGTTCCAAAGAAGAGTAAAGTAGCCCAAATGCCCTCGAGTATGGATCAGACAGAGCTTAAAGATCCCAAATTACTCATGTCTACCAATAGCCAAATTAATATGAATAAACTAAAGTCTCTAAAATGCTTGTATGCAAATGCTAGAAGTCTAAAAAATAAGATGGGAGAGTTAGAATATATAGCACTAAATGAGAGGTTAGATATGATTGGAATATCAGAGACATGGTGGAAGGAGGACAACCAGTGGGACACTGTGATACCTGGGTACAAACTATATCGTAATGATAGAGCTGATCAAATTGGTGGAGGGGTTGCGCTCTATGCTAGAGAGGGCATTGAGTCAGAAAGGATTAAAGTTTTGCAGGAAACAAAATTTGCTGTAGAATCTCTATGGATTGAAATTCCATGTAAAAAGGGGAAGGCGATGGCAGTGGGGGTGTACTATCGACCGCCTGGCCAGAATGAACAAAATGATGATGAAATGCTCAACGAAATCAAGGAATCTAACAAAAGTTACAGCGCAGTAATAATAATGGGTGATTTCAATTATCCCGATATCGACTGGGTCAGTGTCACGTCAGGAAATAAGAACATAAGATATGCCATACTGGGTCAGACCAAGGTCCATCAAGCCCAGTATTCTGTTTCCAACAGTGGCCAATCTAGGTCATACGTAACTAGCAGTTTCCCCAAGGGACACAGGTTCCACAATGCTTGTATTGGTTCAAGCATTGATATCCTGGGTCCCTTCTTAATAATGGTTTATGGACCTTTCCTCCAGGAACATGTCCAAACTTTTTTTAAACCCAGCTACACTAACAGCCTGTACTACATCCTCCGGTAACAAATTCCAGAGTTTGATTACACGTTGAGTGAAAAAATATTTTCTTTTATTAGTCTTAAATAGTTTACTCTGTAGCTTCATTGCATGTCCCCTAGTCTTTCTATATTCTGATAAGGTAAACAATCGATCTACGTTTACCCGTTCCACTCAGTTCATTAATTTATAGACTTCTATCATATCTCCCGTCAGCTGTCTCTTTTCCAGGTTAAAGAGCCCCAACCTTTTTAGCCTTTCTTCATAGGTGTATCCTTCCATCCCCTTTACCATTTTGGTGGCTCTTCTCTGAACCTTTTCTAAAATCGCTATATCCTTTTTAAGATACGGCGACCAGAATTGCACACAATATTCAAGGTGCGGTCTCACCATGGAACGATATAGAGGCATTATAATATCTTTTGTTTTATTTTCCATTCCTTTCCTTATCATATCTAGCATTCTATTTGCTCTCTTGGCCGCTGCTGCACACTGGGCCGAGGGTTTTAACATGGTATCCACAATGACGCCTAAATCTTTTTCCTGGGTGGTGGTTCCTAATGTGGAAACTTGCATCGTGTAACCATAGTTTGGGTTGTTCTTCCCTAGGTGCATAACCTTGCACTTGTCCACATTAAATTTCATCTGCCATTTTGATGCCTAGTCTTCCAATTTATCAAGATCCTCTTGCAATTTTCCACAATCCTCTTGGGTTTTAACAACTTTAAATAGTTTTGTCTCATCTGCAAATTTGATAACCTCACTCGTTATTCCACTTTCCAGGTCATTTATGAATGTCAAAAAGCAGCGAACCCAGCACAGATCCCTTGGGTAAACCACTATTCACCTTTCTCCATTGGGAAAATTGGCCATTTTGCCCCACCCTCTGCTTTCTATCTTTTAACCAGTTCCTGATCCACAATAGTACACTGCCTCCTATCCCATGACTCTTTAGTTTTGCCAAAAGTCTCTGATGAGGGACCTTGTCAAAGGCTTTCTGAAAGTCCAGATACACAATGTCAACCAACTCACCTTTGTCCACCTGATTATTCACTCCTTCAAAAAAACATAACAGATTAGTAAGACAAGATCTTCCTTGCCTAAAGCCATGTTGGCTGTCTCCCATTAGGTCATGACTATCTACATGCTGAGTAATTTTATTCTTTATGATGGTTTCTACCATTTTTCCCGGTACTGATTTCAGGCTCACCGGTCTGTAGTTTCCCGGATCACCCCTGGAACCCTTTTTAAAAATTGGTGTTACATTGGCGATCCTCCAATCTTCAGGTATTAGAGATGATTTTAATGATAGTTCACAGATTACTAATAGCAGGTCTGCAATCTCGTATTTCAGTTCTTTCAACACCCTTGGATGTATACCATCCAGCCCAGGTGATTTGCTACTCTTCAGTTTATCTAATAGTTGTAATACATCTTCCCGATGTATTGATATTTCCTTCAATTCTTCCGCACCTTTAAATACCACTTCAGTCATGGGTAACATCCCTACATCTTCCTCAGTAAAGACTGAAGCAAAGAATTCATTCAATCTCTCTATCGCCTTGTCGCCTCTTAGTGCTCCTTTAACCCCTTTATCATCTAATGGACCAACTGACTCTCTCACAGGTTTTTTGCTACGAATGTACTTGAAAAGGTCTTTACTTCGCGTTTTTGCTTCCGCAGCAAGCTTCTTCTCAAATTCTCCCTTTGCCTGCCTTATCAATGCCTTGCATTTGACTTGCCAGTGCTTGTGCTGTTTCCAGGTTTCGTCGTTTGGCTCTTTTTTCCATTAACTGAAAGATGCTTTTTTGGCAACAGCCTCTCTGACCTCACCTTTAAACCATGCTGGCAGTTTTTTGGACTTCCTTCCACTTTTCTTAAAGCGTGGAATACAGCCGGTCTGGGCTTCCAAGATAGTATTTTTCAACAACAGCCAAGCCTGATGTACGTCTTTAACCTTTGCAACTGCTCCTTTTAGTTTTTTCTTAACTGTTTTCCTCATTTTATCATAGTTTCCCTTTCGAAAGTTAAAAGGTAGTACTGTGGATTTCCTTACTATCCCTCCTCCACTAATTAAATCAAAGGCGATCATGCTAAGATCACTATTGCCAAGTTGCCCCAACAACCTTATCTCTTGCACTAGATCTGGTGTTCCACTAAGGACTAGGTCTAATATGGCTTCCCCTCTTGTCGGTTCATAAACCAGCTGCTCCAAGAAGCAGTCATTTATTTCATCTAGGAACTTTATCTCCCTAGCATGTCCTGACGTGACACTGACCCAGTCGATACCGGGGTAGTTGAAATCACCCATTATTATTACTGCACTGTAACTTTTGTTAGCTTCCTTGATTTCTTTGAGCATTTCATCATCCATTTGGTCATTCTGGCAAGGCGCTCGATAGTACACCCCCACTGCCATTGCCTTCCCCCTTTTACATGGAATTTCAATCCATATATATCTTCCACAGCAGATTTTGTTTCCTGCAAAACTTTAATCCTTTCTGACTCAATGCCCTCTCTAACATAGAGAGCAACCCCTCCACCAATTTAATCAGCTCTATCATTACGATATAGTTTGTACCCAGGTATCACAGTGTCCCACTGGTTGTCCTCCTTCCACCATGTCTCTGATATTCCAATCATATCTAACCTTTCATTTAGTGCTATATATTCTAACTCTCCCATCTTATTTTTTAGACTTCTAGCATTTGCATACAAGCATTTTAGAGAATGTATTTTACTCATATTAATTTGGCTATTGTTAGACATGGGTAATTTGGGATCTTTAAGCTCAGTCTGCTCCATACTTGAGGGCATTTGGGCTACTTTACTCTTTTGTGGAACCTCTCTGCTTTTGGTAGTATCCTTCAAAGATACATTCTTCCGAACCATCCGCTCTTGGGCGACTGTCGGCTTTCCCCTAATATCTAGTTTAAAAACTGCTCTATCTCCTTTTTAAAGGTTAATGCCAGCAGCCTAGTTCCATCCCGGTTAAGGTGAAGCCCATCCCTTCGGAAGAGCCCCTCCTTTCCCCAGAATGTTCCCCAGTTCCTAACAAATCCAAAACCCTCATCTTTGCACCATTGTGTCATCCACGCATTGATACTCCGGAGCTCTGCCTGCCTTTTGGGTCCTGCGCGTGGAACAGGAAGCATTTCGGAGAATGCTACCCTGGAAGTTCTGGATTTCAACTTCCTAGCTAAAAGCCTAAATTTAGCCTCAGGAACCTCCCTACCACATTTTCCTATGTCATTGGTACCGACATGTACCAAGACAGCAAACTCCTCCCCAGCACAATCTAAGACCTTATCTAGGTGGCGCGTGAGGTCCGCTACCTTCGCACCAGGCAGGCATGTTACCAGGCGATCCTCACGTCCACCAGCCACCCAGCTATCTACATGCCTAATGTTCGAATCACCAACTATAACGGCTGTCCTAACCCTTCCCTCATGGGCACATGGCCCTGGAGAAACTTCCTCAGTGCGAGAGGGTTTTACATCACCTGGAGGACAGGTCCTAGTTACAGGATCACTTCCTGCCACACCAGGGTGATGCTCTCCTGTCACGTGACCTCTCTCCTCCATGGCAACAGGGATGCTGCCAGACTGGAGGTGGGACTTCAGGACTATATCCCTGTAGGTCTCGTCTATGTACCTCTCTGTCTGTCTTATGCTTTCCAAATCTGCTACTTTAGCCTCTAGAGAACGGACTCGTTCCCTGAGAGCAAAGAGCTCCTTGCACCTAGTGCACACGTAAGACCTCTCACCAACTGGGAGAAAATCATACATGTGACACTCAATGCAAAAGACTGAAAAGCCCCCAATCCCGCTGCTGGACTGCTGTCTGCATCTTAGTTTTAAGTTTGTGTTTAGAACTAAGTTCTTTACTTACTAAGGGTTGCTATGGATATTTATACTAATAAAACTGTACCTAATACGTGTAATATACCTTGTTCACCTGAAGCTTAACTAATCTCAGGTCCTTAGTGTATGACTGATTTGGGTAATGAGCTTCACCTGAGATCACCTCCTGTCTTTTAAGATGTGTAAGTACCTATAAAGCTACGATTATCCCAGGGGAGGGAGGGAGGGAAATAACACTTATTAAAAGAAGGCTGCTACACAGTACCCTGTCTTGTGCTGCTGAGGTAAGCTAAATTCTGATTTGATTTTAATTATAGCTCTTAGCTGCTGCTAGGCTCTACCTTTTTATGAAATTTAGACTACAAGCTCTCTGCTGGGTTCCAAATGTAACCAGAAAGCTCTCTTCTGTGTTTTAAATTTAAACTAAAAGTACTTTGCTGTTACTAGGCCCTGAGTGACTATTAAATTTAAACTACAAGCTCTCTGCTGGGTATGAAATGTAACCATAAAGTTCTCCTCTGTGTTTATATTTAAACTTAAACTGCTGCTACTAGGCCCTGACTGATTTAACAAAAAATAGTGGGTTCACAGATTAATTAGCTTTAATACAAAGAATTCCTTTTAGAAAATTACCAGAAGTATATACTCACAGTTGCAGATCTCTCTTCAGAAGTAACAGTCCCTTTTTCTAGTCCTTCAGGACATGCTAGGGAGATAAAATTCCTAGATAAAATAAATGACTGCTTCTTGGAGCAGCTTGTTCATGAACCAACCAGAGGGGAAGCCATATTAGACCTAGTCCTTAGTGGAACACCAGATTTAGTGCAAGAGATAAGGGTGTTGGGGCCACTTGGCAATAGTGATCATAGCATGATCGCCTTTGATTTAATTAGTGGAGGGAGGGATAGTAAGGAAATCCACAGTACTACCTTCTAACTTTCGAAAGGGAGACTATGATAAAATGAGGAAAATAGTTAAGAAAAAACTAAAAGGAGCAGTTGCAAAGGTTAAAGACTTACATCAAGCTTGGGTGTTGTTGAAAAATACTGTCTTGGAAGCCCAGGCCAGCTGTGTTCCACGCTTTAAGAAAAGTGGAAGGAAGTCCAAAAAACTGCCAGCATGTTTTAAAGGTGAGGTCAGAGAGGCTGTTGTTGCCAAAAAAGCATCTTTCAGGAAATGGAAAAAAGAGCCAAACGATGAAACCTGGAAACAGCACAAGCACTGGCAAGTCAAATGCAAGGCATTGATAAGGCAGGCAAAGGGAGAATTTGAGAAGAAGTTTGCCGCAGAAGCAAAAATGTGAAATAAAGACTTTTTCCAAGTACAGTCGTAGCAAAAAACCTGTGAGAGTCAGCTGGTCCATTAGATGATAGAGGGGTTAAAGGGGCACTAAGAGGCGACAAGGCGATAGCAGAGAGACTGAATGAATTCTTTGCTTCGGTCTTTACTGAGGAAGATGTAGGGATGTTAACCATGACTGAAGTGGTATTTAAAGGTGCGGAAGAATTGAAGGAAATATCGATACATCGGGAAGATGTATCACAACTATTAGATAAAATGAAGAGTAGCAAATCACCTGTGCCAGATGGTATACATCCAAGGGTGTTGAAGGAACTGAAATATGAGATTCAAGACCTGCTATTACTAATCTGTGAACTATCATTAAAAATCATCTCTAATAACTGAAGACTGGAGGATCGCCAATGTAACACTAATTTTTAAAAAGGGTTCCAGGGGTGATCCGGGAAACTACAGACCGGTGAGCCTGACGTCAGTACCGGGAAAAATGGTAGAAACCATCATAAAGAATAAAATTACTCAGCATGTAGATTGTCATGGTCTAATGGGATATGTATAAAATGTATACGTTCAGAGAATCAATATTTGCAAAAAGCTTCTTCTTTATTTGTATTTTTCTTTTTCTTCAGTGCTTTCAAAACATATATAGACAAACCCGGTTTTTCTTCTCTAGTAGTTTAGATCAAACATAAATTTTTTATATATATCTGAAGGAAGACTCCCCGAGTAGTCTAGTTCAATACAAAAATGTGTTTTAAAACAAGAGACTCTTGTTTTAAAACACATTTTTGTATTGAACTAGACTACTCGGAGAGTCTTCCTTCAGATATATATAAAAAATTTATGTTTGATCTAAACTACTAGAGAAGAAAAACCGGGTTTGTCTATATATGTTTTGAAAGCACTGAAGAAAAAGAAAAATACAAATAAAGAAGAAGCTTTTTGCAAATATTGATTCTCTGAACGTATACATTTTATACATATCGCAATTTTACGTTCACTAAGATAGACCACAACTAGAAACATTTGATGGTCTAATGGGAGACAGTCAACATGGCTTTAGACAAGGAAGATCTTGTCTTACTAATCTGTTATGTTTTTTTTAAGGTGTGAATAAACAGGTGGACAAATGTGAGTCAGTTGATATAGTGTATCTGGTCTTTCAGAAAGCCTTTGACATGGTCCCTCATCAGAGGCTTTTGACAAAACTAAAGAGTCATGGCATAGGAGGCAGTGTACTACTGTGGATCAGGAACTGGTTAAAAGATAGAAAGCTGAGGGTAGGGCTAAATGGCCAATTTTCCCAATGGAGAAAGGTAAATAGTGGTGTACCCCAGGGATCTGTGCTGGGTCCGCTGCTTTTTGACATATTCATAAACGACATGGAAAGTGGAATAACGAGTGAGGTTATCAAATTTGCAGATGAGACAAAGCTATTTAAAGTTGTTAAAACCCAAGAGGATTGTGGAAAATTGCAAGAGGATCTTGAAAAATTGGAAGACTGGGCATCAAAATGGCAGATGAAATTTAATGTGGACAAGTGCAAAGTTATGCACCTAGGGAAGAACAACCCAAACTATGGTTACACGATGCAAGGTTCCACATTAGGAACCACCACCCAGGAAAAGGATTTAGGCGTCATTGTGGATACCATGTTAAAACCCTCGGCCCAGTGTGCAGCGGCGGCCAAGAGAGCAAATAGAATGCTAGGTATCATAAGGAAAGGAATGGAAAATAAAACAAAAGATATTATAATGCCTCTATATCGTTCCATGGTGAGACCGCACCTTGAATATTGTATGCAATTCTGGTCATCGTATCTTAAAAAGGATATAGCGATATTAGAAAAGGTTCAGAGAAGAGCCACCAAAATGGTAAAGGGGATGGAAGGATACTCCTATGAAGAAAGGCTAAAAAGGTTAGGGCTCTTTAACCTGGAAAAAGAGACGGCTGAGGGGAGATATGATAGAAGTCTATAAATTAATGAAAGAAGTGGAACGGGTAAACGTAGATCGATTGTTTACGTTATCAGAATATAGAAAGACTAGGGGACATGCAATGAAGCTACAGGGTAAACTATTTAAGACTAATAAAAGAAAATATTTTTTCATTCAACGTGTAATCAAACTCTGGAATTTGTTACCGGAGGATGTAGTAAAGGCTGTTAGCGTAGCTGAGTTAAAAAAAGGTTTGGACAAGTTCCTGGAGGAAAGGTCCATAAACCATTATTAAGAAGGGACCCAGGATATCAATGCTTGACCGAGTACAAGCATTGTGGAACCTGTGTCTTTGGCCTAGATTGGCCACTGCTGGAAACAGGATACTGGGCTTGATGGAACTTGGTCTGACCCAGTATGGCATCTCTTATGTTCTTAATCAAATACTTAGATGCCTACCTCAGGGAGAGTTCAGGCCCCCAGGTACCCCACAACTCTCCACTAATATCCAGTGCCTCAGATTTATTCATATTTAATTTTAAGCCCGCAAAAGAACCACATTCTCATAACTCTCCCAATAAATGCTGGGGAAGCCAACGACCTTGGATTCCCCAGATAAACTAACAAACCATCTACGAAGACTGTCACCTTAATTCACTGCCTTTCCAACCTCCACATCCTCAATGCCCTGCCTGTCATGAATCAGTCTTATCAATGAATCCAGTGACAGGATAAACGGTAGTGAAAAGGGACAGCCCTGTTTTGTCCCTTGCTGCAGTTCAAAACTGCTTTTAAGATAACCATTCACCAATACACGGGCCTTAGTTGTAGAGGAGTTGAACTCTCAAGAATCTCTCCCCCAGTCCATAGACCCGCAATACCTCAAAAAGATAATACCAGCCTACCCTATTGAATACCTTTTTGGCCTCAAAGCTGATAACTAGGGACAGATGGCATTCATGTCTTACCCAAATGTAGCCAAAATCTTACACACATTTGCCGAGTACAGACCTTTCACAAAACCTACTTGGCTCTTAAGAACCAGCCCTGCAAACAGCACTGCTGGCAATCTGCCAATAGTTTTGCCAACATCTTCAAGTCAAAATTCAATAGAGAAATGGTGTGGCAGGACTTTGCTTTCACAGGATCTTTCCCAGCCTTCGATATTATGGTGATATGCACATGATCGACATTTGGTGAAAACTTCCCTTACTCAGCAACTGAGTTATATACAGCAACCAGAGGAAGAGTGAAAATTTCCTGCAGACATTTGTATACCTCAGAACAATATTCATCTGACCTGGGAGCCTTGCAGCACTGAGGGATTATAAATCACTCTGCAACTCATCTACTATGACTGGGGCGCCTAATCATTCTGCTAAATAGCTGAAAACTCTGATTGGGCATTCAGGCATCTAATCCAATTCAGAGGCAAGCAGTGCAAAGAAATGCTGATCAGGTGTACTGGGCCCATAAACATTACATAACACAACAGGATGCCCCTGCAAGTCTCCCAATACCATTACCTAGCACCCATGGGCATCAACTATCTCCTTCTTATACTCAAAGTGCAACTTTTACCAATCAAAATTACCAGTTGCTGGCGAGCTGTAAACATGTTTCATCCACTCTCTTTTCAATTTAGAATGTTCCTTAGCATCTTGATTGATCTCTTGCAGCATAGCAATAGTCCCTTTATGACGAGCTAGAATCGTGTAACGGTCTCTACTGATGAACCCAGTCTGCAAGCATTCCATGAAATTGCTTTCAGGTTAACTCCCCTTCCAATGTCCTTTCCATAATATACAGAGTAGCCTCATAAATGCAAGGGAACCCTCCTAGGCTAGGGTCCCCCTTCCTTCTCCCACATCCACATAAATCCCTGCATACATTTTTCGCTCACCCCCTCTTGATAACCTTCTCTTTCTTGCCCTAGTATCTTGTCCCCCCACCCTTCCATCCTCCAACTCCATCTCTCTACCATCTCCATGAAGTCAGTCTGTATATGAGTCCCCCCTGTTCCTCCCCCTCATCATAATAGGAAATTCTTCTGTTCCTGCTGCATTAAAAACCTTCCCACTCATCTTCTAAACAGAGCCTCCCTCCTCCACTTACTCCCCTCCGCATTCCCTTCTGCCCTCCCCCCGTCTACCCACCCTCCAAACCGGACAAATTATATAACATGAACCCCTGGTTTTACCAGGTAGATCCATCCCAGAGGATATCACAGATTAGGGAGCCTCTGTAAATTGTAATGACTGCTCCCTAAATATTCCAAACCTTCCTTATATATATTTTAACTTCCAACATGCAACTAGATTACAGGTAAACAATGTCTAAAAGGTTAAACACGACTCATGGTGCAATCGTTAAATGCTGAGGTCCTCAGAGGAACTGGTACATCCACAAAAGATGGCAACCTCCCCCTTAGCGCTGCCAACTCTAGTCAGCCACAAATCTTCCATGGCTGTGGTTCTCATTGTCAATTTTTTCCTCATACTTCACCCCCTGCTTCTTGCAGTTTTCTCAGGGCTGCCACTATTTCTCAACTCTCATCCCCATTCTGGGAAATACAATGTTCAGCTTCACTGAGCTGTTTTCCATACTCTTCCAGGGCCTGTGTTACCGAGTCAGAGTTCAACTTTTCAAAGACCATTTCAAATTTCCCAGAGTGCTCAAACTGAGTCCATCACCTTTTCTTCCAGCACTTCTTTTGTAGGTGACCCTGGGCTCACCATCGTGCTGTCTGCCATCTTTTCTGCAGGATGAAACCACTCATCCTTCCTCAGATTTTGCTGTCATTGGGTCACTGAATCACCAGATATCAATAGGGAGGTAAGCTGCATACTACACACTTAACTCCTCTGTTGCCTTTATCAGGGTCGGATGCCAAGCTGAAGGCAAGAAAAATGAGAATAGCCCCAGAGAGCAGAATGAGCATGTCCACCCGCTCTCACCACATCACGTGATCTTATTTTAATAAAAGTTAGCTATTCTATCTGTCGGATTGTGGGGCCGTCACTTTCTATCATCCTGGAGATTCTGCATCTAGAAATCAGACATATTGAAAGACATAATTACACTCTGACAAGATGAAATTTAGATTGTGTCCACTTTGATTAGAAAACCCAGAGGCTGGGTTACCAGGAGTTCGCATCAACTCTATGGCAAATGACACCCCCCTCCCCCCTCAATATATATATATTTAAGTGCACATCCAGTGAAAAATTGCTGTAACAGAATTAGATAAGCCAGGTGGTTCTTGAAGGAACTGAGATCAGTCAGCAAGAAAGCCAGATGTTTAGTGACGTCATGTTCTGAAAGAATCATCCTGTTCCTCTGCAGTATATGAACACAGTAGTAGTAGTAGTAGTAGCAATACTGAAGGACTGGCTAATCGAGGCTGTTATGCCTGAAGAAGGGCCGTAGGATTAATAAGGCCTAAAACATAGCGCTGTGTAGCATTACAGCACTATAACCGGTACCACAGCAGTACACTTTATTGAGTAACAGGGTTACTCTATACAGAGGACTCTGGTTTGGAAGGGAGAGGCTCCAATGGCACAGCTCAGCTCAGCTGTTTTTTTCTATTGCTGGAGAAGTCGTCCCTGGGAATCAGAAGTTGGTGATAAAAGATCTGATTCTACAGATAAGTGGGCTACGGCCACGGCGATTTTACTAAATGACAATGTCTTTGTGTTTAAAAGGGACTTGCTTGGTGCACTTCCCTTAATGTTAAGTAAATAGTGAAGAGCTGTAATAGCTCATGTAAAATGAATAAAAGGAACATTTTGCCACGAGAGGTTTTTACTTCACGGCAACGGTTCCGACAAAAATAATATTGGAATTTGACGGGGGCATTCGTAGTTTACTACAAAAGGAGTTTTTTGTATAGGTTAGATTATTTCTTCAGGTAGCAATGCATTACGTACACAGCTGGTTTGGATAATGACATCAAATCATTGTTACATCCTACCTTTATCTAGATGGGACAGAATTATGGGAGATGAAAAAGTGGCAAATAGTGGCCTAGGACAGAAGTAAGCAATTACTAAACTCCCAGCCTATGCCCTAACTCAGGCCTACCACTATCTAATTTTGAGGCCACAGCAAAATATATGTTGCTCAAGATCGAGCTGTTCCCTAACAGCCGCCAACTGAAGTCTTGCGAATTTCTGTGTGTACACCCTGACCTGCCACCTTTTTCAGTCACTTGCATAGTGTGACATGGTGCCATTTATAGTGTGAAAAACCATTCCCACACCATTTTATAGTGTGAGAGCATTAATGACAGATTTATACCAAAAAAGCAGTATGTTCAGTTTATTACCTGAACAAGTCTACCTGTCTGCAGAATCTAACAGGAAATATTTCACATGTTTCAGACACTGCAAATGAAATACTAGCTTTTCTACATGAAGGATAACACTATTCCATAGCCCCCACCAAAAATTGAAACGTTTTAATAATGTGGCAATACTGTATGTGTCATTGTGAGCTGGAACAAAGCAATATTAGAGTTCAGCTTTTCAGTATACCATAGAAGACGATAGCAGATGAAGAATGAAATGGCCCATCAGGAAACACTTCCCAAACTCCTCGGCACATCCCTTCTGGCACATTTATAATCCATGTTTTCTTTGCTGTTAAAGCTCTCTACTAGGAAAAGCATAGTTACTCACCTGTAACAGATGTTCCAGAGACAGCAGGAATCAGTCCTCACATATGGGTGACTTCGGTGCCGACGGAGCCCGCGTAGAGCATTTCCCTAACTTTCAAAGAAAGCCTTTTGGACATGCTACCATGCGTGCGTGGTCCCCTTCCCGCCCAAGGGTGCAATCTTGCTCAGTCAGATGACATAGCTAGGACGGTAGTAAAAAATAAAACAAGGTAGGGAGGCAACTCCCAGGGGAAGACTGAGCGTTGTGAGGACTGATTCCTGCTGTCTCTGGAGAATACCTGCTACAGGTGAGTAACTACGCTTTCTCTAGGAACAAGCAGAAAGTCACTCCTCACATATGGGACTCCCTAATTCCAGGATGCCGAGGACTGAACCTTGACAGCACCAATGGCGACCAATCGGGTAGCCATGAGTTGCAGATGGTGTGTCCCCTTGAGAGACTCTGCAAGATCCTTGCGTCCCGCAACATTATCACTCCGGTAACCCGAACACAGGAGGGCTGGAGGGCAGAAGTTGCCTACACTCCGAGAATATTATGAAGCACTGCTTAGCCAAAGGCACTGTCCCTGTGGGACTCGCTGTCCAGGTAGTAGTGAGCTGTGAACATATGAATTGAAGACCATGTTTCGGCCTTGCAGATCTCCATAACCAGCACTGAGCAGAGGTTGGCCATTCGCCCTTATGCGATGCGCTTTGATCCGGTACTCAAGGGAGAGGCCAGCTTGCTCACAGGTGATGGCAATGCAGTCCGCCACCCAAGTGGACAGAGTTCGCTTAGTCACGGGAAGCCCCAGTCTGCTGGGGTCATAAGACATGAAAAGCTGAGGAGCTTTGCGAAGGGCCTGGGTCCACTGTAAGTAGAAAGACAGGGCCCGTTTTCAATCCAGTGTATGAAGTACTAGTTCCTCTCTGCTGGCTTGAGGCCGCGGGAAGAAGGTGGGGAGGTGAAAAGGAGATACCACCTTCAGGAGGAATTTGGGGTGGGTGCGGAGAACTACCCTGTTCTTATAGAACCTTGTATATGGTGGATCTGCCACTAGGGCCTGGAGTTCGCTCACTCTTCGTACAGACTTGAAGGCCACCAAAAAGGCCACTTTCCAAGATAGGTATCGCAGGTGGCAAGTGGCTTGGGGCTCGAATGGATGTTTAGTGAGCTGGGAGAGCATCATGTTGAGATCCCTCTCTGCTGTCAGAGGGCAGAGAGTGGACTTGAATAACAGGAGGCCCCAGAGGAACCTGGAGACCAGGGGCTGGCTCAAGAGGGGTTTTCCCTCGACTGGGTGATGGTGAGTGGCTTTCGCACTCAGATGCACCCTGACCAAGTTAGATTTCAGCCCGATATCGGACTGGTGCAATAGATACTGGAGTACTAATTACACATGGCAGGATAAGGGGGTTCTCCATTCTTTCTGCACACAAGGCGGAGAACCTTCTCCACTTAAAGGCATAAGCCCGTCTAGTGGAGGGCTTTAGGGAGGCCAGTAGAATCTCCTCTACTTCTCTCAGAAGATTGAAAGGGGCCAATGCTACCCTTTCAGTAGCCACACTGTTAGCATTAAGGACCCCAGGTTGGGGTGCAGGAGGGAGCTCCCTCCTGAATCAGGAGGTCCGGGGCTCAGTCCAGCGGGAGAGCAGCAGTGGAAACCAGGGAGAGCAGCAGTGGAAACCAGGGATGCCTGGGCCACTTAGTATAACTGACACCCTTTCGCTCTGGACCTTTAAGAGGGTCCTGGTGACCGGGGGGGGGGGGGGGGTTGGTGGGAACACATAGAATAGACCCTCAGACCACAAGTTCAGGAAAGCATCTGCAGCTCCTCTCTCTGGGTGCAGATGGCACAAGCAAAAGCAAGGCAGCTGCATACTGTCCGGAGAGGCAAATAGATCCATCACGAGCCTGCCCCAAAGGTGGAAGAGCCTCTTGGCCACTCTGGGGTTCAGGCGCCACTCGTGCGGCCGAAGGAGCCTGCTCAACCTATCCGCTAGGCAGCTGTCCTGGCCCAGGGAGGTAGACTGCTTGCAAGAGCATGCTGTTGCGAGCTGCAAAGGAGTGGAGGGCCACCGGCTCCTGGCAGAAGGAGTATGAGCCCGTGCCCCCCTGCTTGTTGATATAGAACATTGCGACTTGATTGTCCATCTGGATCAGTATGGACCAGTGTCGCAGGCAGTGGCGGAATGCTTGTAGGGTTAGGAAGATCTCACTGAGCTCCAGGAGTTTGATCTGTAGGAGCGACTCGTGAGACCAGCTGCCCTGTGTGCAGCAGTCCCCACAATGCGGCCTCCAACCCAGGAGGGAGGCATCCGTGGTCAGGATTCTCTGAGGTGCAGGTGCTTGGAAGGGCATTCCCACCTGGAGGTGGCAGATGTTTTGCCACCAGTTGAGGGATTCCGCCAGTTGGCAGGTAACCCTGACCCATAGCCTGCCCATGGCTTGGGTCCACTGTGAGCAGAGGCAACACTGGGCTGTCCGCATGTGCAAGCAGGCTGAGGGCATTATGTGGACTGTAGAAGCCATATGGCCCAGAAGGCGGAGGAGATGATGCGCTGCCACTGACAGGTGATGTTGTACCTCTCCTGCCAGTTATCTGGGGTGTTCTGCTCTGTCTCTGGGGAGGACTGCCTTGACTTGCAGTTTGTCGAGCTGAGCATCTATGAACTCCAAATTTTGGGATGGAGAAAAATGGGATTTGGGGTAATTTATGATGAACCCCAGGTGCTGCAGGAGGAACACTTGCTCTGCTGCCTGACTAGCCTCTGTGGCTGTGCCACCCCTGATTAGCCAATCATCTAGGTAGGGAAGCTGAAGGCCCCTTGTAGGTGTAGGTGGGTGGCCACCACCGCCAGGCATTTGGTAAAGACCCTTGGCGAGGAGGCCAGGCCAAAGTGTAGTACCCTGTACTGGTAGTGCCCTCCTCCTACTACGAATCTTAGGTACTGCCTGCCTGTGGGAGGGGTAGATTAGGATGTGTGTGTATGCATCCTTTAGAACCAAGGAGCACAGCCAATCTCCATGGTGGAGGTAAGGCAGCAGTGTTCCAAGGGAGAGCATCTTGAACTTGTCCCTCACCAGAAACTTGTTTAAGTTATGCAAATCTAGCATGGGCCCGAGACCCCCAGTTCTCTTTGGGATAAGGAAGTATCTGGAGTAGAAGCCCTTTCCCCACAGGTATTTGAGTACAGGCTCTACTGCATTGTCCCTGATCAGGCCTGCAAGCTCCGTGAGCAGAGGAGTATGGTGAAGGAGCAGCCGTACCGGCTCTCCTGGGAAGAACCTGGGTGGTATCTGTTGTAAGTGGAGGAGATATCCTTTTGTTATCACTTGCAGTACCGACTAGTCTGAGGTGATGTTGGTCCATCTGTGGGCAAAGAGTGTCAGGTGCTTCCCTGTGGGCTGTTGAAGATCTCCTGGGGGAGGGGAGGCCCTGCCCTGGGAGTTAAAAGCTCACCCCTGGGTTGGGTGGGAGCTGGGGCATGAGGATTCGGTGTTTTCGCCTTTGGAGCCCTGTGGCCTTGCCTTGCCTTTCAGGGCGAGAACCTTTCTGCTGGCCCGAGAAGGGCTGGTAGTGGTGACTGTGGGAAAGGACCTCTTTTCCTTGGTCTTTTCCCTGCTGGTTTCCTGCAGGGAAGTGATGAGGTCTTTTTAGAGAGCCTCTGGCGTGTCACCATGTCGGCTTCAATCTCAGCTGCCTTGTCGGCCGTGGGTTTGCTGAATAGGTTCTCCCCAGTGCAGGGGAAGTTGAGCAGCTTGTCTTGGACCCATTGCTCAAGGTTGGAAGATTATAGCCAGGCCTGGTGTTGGGCACCGATGCCAGCTGCTGCGACCTGAGCTGCTGACTCGAAGCTGTCGTAGGCTGCTCGGGAGAGGAAGTGGAGCAGTCCTTGATCCCGAGGTCAGGGAATGGAACCATTAGATGGGTTCCTGACAAGGCCAGTCGAATACCCTGACAGCTCCTGAGTTAGAGCCTTTAAGTACATACCTACGTATAATTCATAGGCTTGGATCCGGCACCCCAGCATCGAGCCCTGGAAACACTTGCGCCCAATTGCATTGAGGGCTTTGGCCTCTCTTCTGGGAGGGGGGAACAGAGGAGTGGGTCTTTTGGTTCTTAAGATTTTGCATGGTTGACTCAACAACCATGGAGTTATATGGGAGCTGGAGCTTGTGGAACCCCAGGCCCTTCCAGACGCTGTACATGGCATCGGGGCGCCGGCTCACCACTGGTACCTCCCACATTCTGAGCAGTAGCCACTTGAGGATCGGCTGCACGGGCACTGTGAGGGTTTCCTTGGGTGGACACTCATATTGGAAGATCTTCAACTCCTCGGTGTGCGGATCCTCCCTCCTCTGCCTCAATCTGCACGGAGAGGGCTCTGGCCATGTCTGGCAAGGTCATGGAACGCTACATCCTCTGGAGGGGAGTGGCACCGGGGGAGATTGGTCCAAGGGGATGTCTTGGTGCTGTTTAGTCTCCAGGGATGTCTCGTCATTAGTCTCTCACTCGGAGTCGAGTGGCGACGATGAATCAGAGGCCTTGCAACTCATTGCCTCAAGGCAGCGCCAAAGAGTTGGTGGCCTCCAGAGGACCTAGGATCAGAGTTGCGGAAACTAGCCGGGGAGGACCGGATGCCTGAGGATCGGGACTGGGACCTCAACCAGTGCCGAGGGCTTACCCAAGGCTGGTGACACTCAGCGCTCGGCTCGATGACCGGGGACTCCCCTGCAGTCGGAGACCCGGTCGTTGGGGCGGATGATGCAGACGAACCAGCCATCACTGCCTGCTGCAGGTCCAGGATAGCACTGATATTCTGCTCCAGGACTATCATTCTGGTTTCAAAGCCAGAAAGCTCGCAGCTTTTGGCGCGGGCACCAAGGATCTCGGGCCTGACACTGGCACTCTTGTGAGTGCATCTTCGATGAGGACTATGACCTCAAGGAACCTCACATGGTCTCCGCTGGCTGAAGAATCCTTATTGAGGACCTTGGCAAGGTGCTTCTTGGGGCCACCCAAGTCCCTCCTGGCGGTTTTACCGGGTTTCTCTGGTGCAACCTTGGTGGACTTTAAGAGTACTTTTTCTTCTTTTTCTCAGGGTCCAAGGTCTTCTCAAAGGAGCTGCTGCCATGGGACTCTGAGAACGCTCAGGCTTCACGGGAAGTGCTGGGCTTGGAGCTCGGCGTCGAGGAAGATGGGGCAGAGTCGGACCTGGGGAACAGTTTTTCCTGCAACTCGGACCTCGTCTCGTTGGTCTTAGGCATCAGGGCATGGCACAGCTTGCAGGAGGTGCTGTCATAATCCGGTCCCAGGTAGTGTAGGCAGCAGCCATGGGTGTCAGTCACTGACAGTTTGACTGCAGCGGTCACATTTTTTGAACCCACTGGGGGGCATGGTGGGAAACACCCTGCTGGGTTAGATGACCTCCGGGCAAAAAAAGGTGTGAACGCTAGTCAAGGCAAGCCTCGGTCAAAAAAGGGAAAAAGGAGCCAAGAACAGAGCTGGATATGGCGCCAGCTTGAGGCGGGAAGAGGAATCATTACGCAAATCAGGAAAATTTAAGGATATTTAGCAAGGCTCCATTGGGCTCTGCAGAAAAAAAGGAGACTGAGCAAGATGATACTCTTGGGTGGGAAGGGGACCACACATGCATGGTAGCATGTCCCAAAAGCTTTCTTTGAAAGCTAGGGAAATGCTCAGCATGGGCTCTGTCGGTGCCAATGTCACCCATGTGTGAAGACTGACTTCCTGCTTGTTCCTGGAGAATACTTTTTATCCAATCCAAAAACAATCAGGTCAATATATTCAAAAGCACTTATCCAGTTAGCAGCTAACTGGAGAAGTGCTGCTGAGAGTGATATTCAGCTGCACTAAATGGCTAGTGCCGATGACTATTCTTTCTGACTGCATCGGCACTATCCGCATAGTCCCAGGGCAGAGATGCAAGTCATCTATATAATGGCAATTTTCACTGCTGCTACACAGATAGCTAGTCAGAGAGCAACAGGCTGTCTAAAATGGTTATCTGGTTGGCTATCCATACAGTAGGGGGGAAAATCATCTCTGTACATATAGTGCTGGTGCTGACTGAAGTGACCAGATATTTAGTACCTTCAACTGTCCAGATGCTGCTGCTGCTGCTGAATATCTGTTATCTAGTCTCAGTATCCAGCATTTTAAAAAAGCTAACTGCCAACAGTCAATATTGCAAACAGTCAAAACGGTTACATTTTACTTACCAGATAATGTCCTCTCCCTGAGTCCTGTTAGACCAGTCAGACAAGTGGTTTGTGTTCCCCTACCAGCAGACTGGCGGAGACAGTCAGTGAAATGCCCAGGTTTTAATGACATCACTCCCATACCTCTATCAGCCTGAGCCACCAGAGGGCACCTCAGGATTCGTTCCAAAGCACATGGGAAAGAATGGTAAACCTCACACAACCTCAATGTGGGCAACAATGATGAATCAAACAGAGAAACTATGTACAGGAGAGAATGAACAGCAGGCTGTCAGTAGGATACGGAACTACAGAGCCAAGTATATAAGTCATAGCGGATCAAGGTACCACTGCAACGTAACAGACCAAACACAGTTCCAAGGGTGGGCCCTGGACTGGTCTAGCAGGACTCAAGGAAAGGACATGATTAGGGACCAACCAAATTCACGGGAGGTCTTTGAAAATTCAACATA
Source organism: Ichthyophis bannanicus (assembly GCA_033557465.1). NCBI lineage: Eukaryota > Metazoa > Chordata > Amphibia > Gymnophiona > Ichthyophiidae > Ichthyophis > Ichthyophis bannanicus. Next base: position 1,258,664,764 of record CM066032.1, on the reverse strand, counting down.
TTTCACGGAAAATTCACGGGCCTATATTTCAACGTTTTATGCGAACCTTAACTAGCAGTTATAGTGTCTATTTCAAGTAATTGCTGTCAACTGTCAGAATGGAGGACAAAAACCACGGCCAACACAAGGAATATCCAAAAAGAACTTTATTGAGGAAGACACAATTAAATAATAAATACTCAGGCATTCACAGTTTTGAGTTCTTTGCAATAATCACTTGATTTGTCAAATTGCTTGTCAACAGTTTCTAGCGCTGCGATGCACCGACAGTCGTGTACTGGCTCACACTCCTTTCAGCATCAACATTGTTTGTGGGCACAGATAAGTATTGTAGCGCCAACTGGCTCAACAGCAGGAATCTGCCAGTGCTTGCAAACCACAATGATGTGACAAACGTTTCTGCGGGAACATCTACAGCCACTGCTTTGTAAGCTGCAAATTCAGCCAAGAGATGACGGTCATCCATTCCAGGTATGTTCTGTATCAACTCATCACACTGCAAAAGCAAGACCTGCGTAAAGTCAAACACTCTGACCAACTTCAAGAAGTGCAGCCCTGGCTGGGAGAATTGTTGATGACATGTAGGTTTATAGTATTGACTAAGATTGTCAGCGGTATCTTCAAAGGCCTTTCTGTACTTGGCGACAATGGCAATACTTGCTTCGTATTCTGCCCAAGCCAGAATGTCTATCACTTTGTTGTACGCCAGATGTATGCGAACATCGGTGGACTCAAACCATGTGAGCAAGTCTACAAGCTTCACTGCATTAGCAGCGATGAAGTTCACATCTTCTGCGACGACAGCAGGATCATCAAGAAGCTTGTACAATTCAGTCACTGCATTTGTTGCATCTCTCAGTTGCAATTCTTCAGCAATGAAATTTTTGTAGAACTGGATGAATTTGGCATGGTGCATAACAGTTTTAAACCAGCTGTTCCACCTGGTAACTACTGGGATAGGAGGCAGCGGCACTTCTGTTTCAGTTTTCACAGCCAAGAACTCCTTGTATCTGCGCTTCCTAGTGGAGCAGTAACTAAAAATGGACTTGAATAATGCCACCAGATGATCGACGTGTTTGAAGTTTTTTTCGCCAGGTCTCGCCAACCAGGCTAACAATGTGCGCGTTGCATGTACAGAGAACAGCGTTCAGTAGCACTGCTGCTATTTTCTCTAATGCTTTGGACATGTATGACGCATTATCAGGTATGAAAGCACCAGCGTTATTGTAAGAAATTCTCATGTTAGCCACACAGGCAAGTACAGCTTGGCTAACAGTAACTGTATTTACTTTTCAAGATAAATGACATCAGCTAAATAAGCAGTCGGACGAGCTGCAGACGCTTTAACTTCAGTAACAAACAAAATATGCAAACAAAACCTGTCCTGAGAATCGCTGTCTTCGTCAGTAACAATCGCAACAGATGGCGCAGCTGACAAAAGTTCCTTCAATTGTTGTTTGTGATTGGAAAAGACTTTCTGTTGGAAGTCTGTTCGCAGGTGTTGTGAAGCAGGCAACAGCCCGAGGTTCGGGATGTGGTTTTGTAGGTAGGAGCGCAAGGTGGGATGATCTAGTTTTTCCAAAGGAATGTTAGCTTCAGTAAATGCTTCAACCAATTCAAATACAGCCATATTGCGCGCGTCCCTTGCTTCTGTGCTACATGAAAACATTCCCGTAACCGTCACCTGCTTTTTTGCCTTTCTATCCAGTGCTTCTTCTGCTGCTTTTCTTTTGGAAGCATGAACTGATGATTCCAAGTGCCTGTCAATACTTCCTTTCCTGGTGTGATCAACAGTAACGTTACAGTACGAACAAAATAATTTTCCAGAATCGGCATGTAAAGTTCCCTTTGGATACTGCTTAGCTCGTTCTGCACAAGAGACATGTTCAGCTTTCTTCATTATCGACATCATTGATGCACTTTGACATAATTCAATTTTTAATTCAGACTAAATGCTCCCAAATTGAAGCACCCTGCCTTCAAATTATGGTGGTGGCAAAGAATACTGTGTATACTGTGGACTACTTGAATCAGGCTGTAAGTAAACGCTCCCAATTGAAGCACCCTACGCAGTTCTTTTTTATTGGGGTCCAGAGATGACATTGGAAGGGCTGCCACACACAGGTCAGCAGCTCAATTGGTGGTAGAAGAGATTGAAGCACCCTGCGCAGTTCTTTTTATCGGGACCAAGAGATGACGTCAGAAGGGCTGCTACCGAACTGGCTCTCACGCCCCTCCGCGGGAATCAGGCTGTAAGTAAACGCTCCCAAATTGAAGCATGTGATAAGGAAGCTTATCAAAGCTCAGGGAGTAATGACAAAAGAGGAGAATTCACTCTGATTAAGGGACCTGTGCTGGCAGGTTATAGAAATAAGGCACAAAAAGAGCAGCTGCTCTTGCAGAACCAAACAAAAGACACAAGAAGCAAGAGCGATGATGACACAGCAAACTTTAATAAGTAGTCCCCAACGCGTTTCGGCAGATTGCCTTCCTCAGGGGGCACAAAACACTGACAAACATATAATACAAACAATATATTAAAACCTAGATAAGAACATGGGAATATCAAACACATTTAAGATAACCGGGCATGGAATTAAAATGTCTTGGTCTTATGACATTCAAAATGAATAAATAAATAAATAGATAAAATTATAAATAATTAAAAGCAAAACAGAGATATAAATAGCTAAAAAACTATAAATAATTAAAAACATGTATATAAATTTTTAATAATAATACTAATTAATGTAGCCAATAGTAATTATAATATAAACATAAAATGACTAAAACATAATGATAAAAACATATCCATAAACATTTAAAACATGCTTAAAAACATTAAAAATCATTGCAGAACAACGTAGGGCAGAAGAAACCATAAAATCAAGTAATCAAAACCAATAAATAAAGGAGAATTTGGTGCTAGGTCATGCAAGTAACGTTAAGAGGAGAAAATGAATACAATATTTACTCACTGCACCAGTACTATCAGTAGATCATCTGATAGTAAATTTTGGAGGGGCAAATAGCCAGAGACTCACTTGTTAAACCTCCTGATAAAACAAAGTGAGGAGAATCATCTCAATGCAGACTAAGATGTATGGGTACTGTACTGAATGTTAAAAACAAAGTAAGAAGAATGGACACATTTTTATCACCTTAATAAAATCAAACACCATGAAGTTAAAAATGTCTTGGTAAAGTAAGTACGTGTGTATAAATGACATGGTACTTAAAAGCATGGCTTAGTGAGTTGTAAATCTTATAGACTAGTGCTGTATTAATATTGTGTTACAAACAATCATCGAGTGACAGTGCTGTTGAAGGGAGAAACCGAATGAATACAATTGTGAACTGAAGGCTAATGTCAGAGGATAGAGCCGCTACTTACTACACCAAATCGCATTGCTTAGATTGTAGACGCGATGCTGTGTTGAGGATTATAACGATAGCATAGCATAGTATTAAATATCCAAACATCTGGGAAAAAGGGGATAATAAGAAGAACCAACAATGAGATTAACATTCGTCCAAGGTATTAAATTATCCATAAGACCTAAATATTACAAGTCAATATAAAGGCTCAAAAACAAGATAATATATGAAATAGATGTGGGCATACAACTATGATGCAGAAGGAACATATCTGTTACACTTAGAAACAACACTAAGGTGTCAAACCCACGTTCGTTGTTGAGATTTTTAAGGAGAGAAGTCTGAGACTAGTATAGGTGGTGAAATCGATAAATTAAGCTAATAAAAATCAACATTTTTATATAAAGGAGGACAAAGAAACAGTGGCATCAATTATATGTAAGCAAAGAGAAAGTGTGCTGTCAAACTCCAACGTGACTAAGCCGGGGACAAACGGTGTGCAGGAAGAAACTCTTAAAGCATCCTAAGATAATTTTGAAGCCGTAAACAACACTAATACCAAATAAAATGAAAAACAGTATATCAGTAAATAGTATACACCAACCCGGAGCACTTCAAAAAACGGAACCAAAAACCTTAAAAGCAGAGGAAATTAAACAACTTTACCTAGCAGAGTGAGCTTTGGAGAAAGCGCATACTACGTTGAATGTTGTGGGAGCTCAGCTGATAATGAAACTAAGATTTGTAGACGCTGAAAAGCGTGCCAAAAAAGGGGGGGTGTGGCGTAAGATCGAGTTACAAAGCAGTGAAACCTTGGAAGCTAAGGCTCATGCGTGAAAACAGTTCTATAATACTATCTTGGCAAAGTAAAGACTGAATGTTTATTTTTATTTATTTAGACAGTTTTGTATACCGCCTTATCCTTCAATCAAAGCGGTCACAACACAATTGGGGGATACATTTAACACGCAGGGATATGAGACACATACACTAATACTTACAGGGAACATGGGCAGTGGAGGGTTAAGTGGCTTGCCCAAGACCACAAGGAGCATCTGTAGGACTAGAAACCCCAGTCCTTCCGGCCCAAGGTTGCTGTCCTCTAGTGGGATTTGAACCCCCGACCTTCCGGCCTGAAGTACCTTGCCCCAACCACTAGGCTACTCCTGAATAATACTGAATGTTGTATGTAAAAGGAAATAGTTGACTGAGACAATTGCACAGGAACCTATCTAGTGAGCAATATTATAAAGGCCAGAGAGAAGAAATTGTGTGGTCTAGCTTATGTTAAGGCATAATTTAGGTATGTCTAAAAGTAAGATAATCATAAAAACACTGAGAGATCCATATCTTGATTCAATCCCTTGGGTTCCAAACTGTCTAATTCATATATGTATCGTTGTTCTAATTTCAATAATGCTTTATTAATGTCTCCCCCTCTCCAATTTGGCGTTACTACTCGCAAAACTAAATATTTCAAATCACTAATGTTATGATTCTTATCTTTCCAATGAGCTACCAATGGCTTGTCTGGTATTCCTCTCTGTATACAGCTCCTGTGCTCGATTATTCTCGTACGCACCTGTCTTTTTGTCTTACCTACTTAAAGCAAGTTGCATGGGCACATTATTAGGTAAACCACGTGTTCCGTTTTACAATTAGAGAAGGACTGTAAATACACTTTGTGATGTGAGTAAACACCTCTTTAGTTATAAGAACATGAGTACAGAAAGAGCAACCACCACATTTGAAGTGGCCTTTCAATTTTGGAGTGGGTTTGCGGAGCGTAAGGGCAGAGGGTACTAAGATATCGGACAGATTTGGATTGCGTTTATGCGCTATCATAACCTTCTTATTGGCAAAAGGCAATAAAGGTGTAAGTAGGTCCCATTGCTGCTTAAGAATATCAGAAATCTCTCTAGTATGATTGGTAAAGGTCAGAGAACAAACAATACTGTCTTGTTTTGGACGTACTCGTTTTTGTAACAGTGACCCCCTGTCAGTAGTACTGGCCCTATGATAGGCATCGTTAATACAGCGCTTAGGATAACCGCGTTGTTGGAATCTATGCCGCATATCAGTAGCATGTTTCTCAAAATCTCCATCCGTTGTACATAGCCTCCTAGCCCTGAGGAACTGACTGACCGGTAAGTTATTTTTCAAAGAGGTATTGTGGAAACTGTCGTATTGTAGAAGTGTGTTTCTGTCCGTAGGCTTACGATATAATTCCGTGAGGAATCCTGTTTCTCCTTTCTTGATCTTAATATCCAAGTACGCTACTTGTTCATTGCTAAATGTGCCCTCAAATTGAAGATTTGAATCCAATGTATTAAGCCATTCAAAAAACTCAAAAAGCTTATGCTCAGTACCATCCCATATTACCAAGATATCATCAATGTATCTCCTCCAGAGACGAATGTGGGATTGAAATGGATGTGACTTAAGGTGCTTACTCTCGAAATCTGCCACGTATAAATTTGCCACATCTGGGGCCATGGAGGAACCCATGGCCACCCCTTTAATTTGTTTGTAAAAAATCCCCTTAAAAGCAAAATAATTCTCCGTCATGGCTATAGATGCCAGTTGTGTCAAGAAAAATGTCGGTGTACGGATGGGTTTGGGTCTCTGAATGAGAGTCTCCGCTAGAATCTCTAAAGCCGCTTTTTGTGGAATATTAGTATATAGAGAATTAATATCTAAAGTTACTAGTAACAACTGACTATGATAATTTGTAAAATCTTGTAAGATGTTAATAATGTGTGTAGAGTCTTGGACATAAGAGTCAATCTTAATGACAAAGGGTCTTAGGAAGACGTCGAGAAATTTGGAAATGGGTTCAAGAAGTGAACCAATGGCCGAGACTATTGGACGTCCAGGTGGATCACGAAGAGACTTGTGGATCTTAGGGATCATATATATTGTAGGGATAATAGGATGAGAAACCTCTGCTTTTAAGGTTTTTGGTTCCGTTTTTTGAAGTGCTCCGGGTTGGTGTATACTATTTACTGATATACCGTTTTTCATTTTATTTGGTATTAGTGTTGTTTACGGCTTCAAAATTATCTTAGGATGCTTTAAGAGTTTCTTCCTGCACACCGTTTGTCCCCGGCTTAGTCACATTGGAGTTTCAGACAGCACACTTTCTCTTTGCTTACATATAATTGATGCCACTGTTTCTTTGTCCTCCTTTAAATAAAAATGTTGATTTTATTAGCTTAATTTATCGATTTCACCACCTATACTAGTCTCAGACTTCTCTCCTTAAAAATCTCAACAACGCACGTGGGTTTGACACCTTAGTGTTGTTTCTAAGTGTAACAGATATGTTCCTTCTGCATCATAGTTGTATGCCCACATCTATTTCATATATTCTCTTGTTTTTGAGCCTTTATATTGACTTGTAATATTTAGGTCTTATGGATAATTTAATACCTTGGACGAATGTTAATCTCATTGTTGGTTCTCCTTATTATCCCCCTTTTTCCCAGATGTTTGGATATTTAATACTATGCTATGCTATCGTTATAATCCTCAACACAGCATCGCGTCTACAATCTAAGCAATGCGATTTGGTGTAGTAAGTAGCGGCTCTATCCTCTGACATTAGCCTTCAGTTCACAATTGTATTCATTCGGTTTCTCCCTTCAACAGCACTTTCACTCGATGATTGTTTGTAACACAATATTAATACAGCACTAGTCTATAAGATTTACAACTCACTAAGCCATGCTTTTAAGTACCATGTCATTTATACACACGTACTTACTTTACCAAGACATTTTTAACTTCATGGTGTTTGATTTTATTAAGGTGATAAAAATGTGTCCATTCTTCTTACTTTGTTTTTAACATTCAGTACAGTACCCATACATCTTAGTCTGCATTGAGATGATTCTCCTCACTTTATGTTTTATCAGGAGGTTTAACAAGTGAGTCTCTGGCTATTTGCCCCTCCAAAATTTACTATCAGATGATCTACTGATAGTACTGGTGCAGTGAGTAAATATTGTATTCATTTTCTCCTCTTAACGTTACTTGCATGACCTAGCACCAAATTCTCCTTTATTTATTGGTTTTGATTACTTGATTTTATGGTTTCTTCTGCCCTACGTTGTTCTGCAATGATTTTTAATGTTTTTAAGCATGTTTTAAATGTTTATGGATATGTTTTTATCATTATGTTTTAGTCATTTTATGTTTATATTATAATTACTATTGGCTACATTAATTAGTATTATTATTAAAAATTTATATACATGTTTTTAATTATTTATAGTTTTTTAGCTATTTATATCTCTATGTTTTGCTTTTAATTATTTATAATTTTATAATTTTATCTATTTATTCATTTTGAATGTCATAAGACCAAAACATTTTAATTCCATGCCTGGTTATCTTAAATGTGTTTGATATTCCCATTTTCTTATCTAGGTTTTAATATATTGTTTGTATTATATGTTTGTCAGTGTTTTGTGCCCCCTGAGGAAGGCAATCTGCCGAAACGCGTTGGGGACTACTTATTAAAGTTTGCTGTGTCATCATCGCTCTAGGTTATAGAAATAAGACAGCTTGTTTCCCTAAAAGACTACATGTTCCAGAATGCACCAGTATGCAGAAAGTCCCTAGGGGAGCTAGAGTGGAAAAGCATGAGTCTAATCAGAGAAAGCATTATGTCATCCCTAATCAAACAGCCTCTAGGAGAGAGCTTAATCCACAACACCTGAAGAATGCAAGGGAGGAGTTGCAATCTAAGCCCTTTAAAACTAGAGGGGAATCTTCAGGAAGGCAGAAGGGGGTGGAGAACCAAACGGAGACCAGGAGGAACAGAAGCAGGAAGAACAACCTGAACCTGAAGGAAGAAGGACAAGGAAGCAGACGGTCCAAGAGAGGAGCTCAGAGAAGTACGTATGCCTGGAGAGATTCCTGGGGGAAACAACCTTCAGAGGACTGGAGGAAGCCAGAGGTCTGGAGATCCACGGCCAGGAACCCTCAAGCAGCACCTAAGAGGAGGTCTGTTGCAGCTAAGGAGAAAAGGAGCCCAAATACCTCTTGGAGGAAGTCTGGAGAAAAGATCCTGAGGTACAGAGATACCAACTGGAGGACAGGACACAGAAGCTCTATTGCATACTGGCCAGAATACCAGAAGAAGCAGCCTGATGCTTGCCTGGATTCAGGTATGAACTATGAACGTTTCTCTAGCTTTGAGCAATGCAAACAGCAGGGAAACAGTTTCTCTCCGTATAGAGGTCAGTTCATAAAACCCTCTGAGCCAGACAGTGAAAGTAAATCTATGCAATTTCAGGAGCAAGGTTTAATATCTGATGAAGAGAATGTTTATATGAACTGTTCTTGAGCAGGTTGTTATTTTAGGAAAATCCTAAAAAAATAAGAGTGAATATCAAAAGGAAACATTCTAAATACTGGCTTCCCATAAAGTTTTGTTGGAAAGAAAAAAAGCTTTTGGGAAAGTTTGCACGTGTGCTGAAAACAAGCTACTGATTGCAGCTAATTGTCACCTGTTGGTAGTGCAGAGCACAGCACAAGCCATGCACACGTGGGATTTATAAGTTCTTTTCTGTGAGGAGAAAGAGAGCTATGTTTTTGTAAAAAGAAGTTTTCCTTTTTGATTTGTTTCCACCACAGCACTGCTAAGGAGTTGATTAGCAGTGGCTGTAAGAAAGCCTTTCTGTTCCATAAAGGACTTTGATACTTATTTGCATAAGCATTTTTTCAGTTGCCTTGGTTATATTGAATAAACCCTGGAGAAGTTATCCTGGATGTGTTACCAAGTACTATCTGTGTGTGGAATAATCACCCCATAAACAAACTCTAATTTTGCCTTACACTCGACCAACTACAAAGTTTCTTTATTTATTTAAAAGGCAAGCTTTGTGTGAATGGACTTCAATAACCACAATCCTTTGCAAGACAGTTAATTTACATACTTGCCAAGATGGTGGTACCTTCATAACAAGCACCCCTTTTACAAGCACCATGCGCAGTTCTTTTATCGGGGCCCAGAGATGTCAGAAGAGCTGCCACACACAGGTCAGCAGCTCCCGAACCGGCTCCCTCACCCATTCGCGGGAATTTCACATTTTTCACAGAAGACAGCCAAATTCACGGAAAATGCCACGGCCGTGAAATCGTGAATTAGGTTGGTCCCTAGACATGATCTAGTAAGTAAAATGTTACCTTCCATATCATCTTGCTAGACCAATCCAAACAAGTGGGATATACCAAAGTTACGCCTTTACTGAGCAGGACGACAACACAGCAGCTCATAAACCATGAGCCAAAGGTCATGTCTACCCAAGCATGGACATCCAAGAAGTAATGCTTGACAAAAAGTGGAAAGTGATGCCCACATTGCCACCCAACAATGTTTGAAGGGGATACTGAGCTACGCTCTGCCCACGAGAATGTTTGCGCACAAGTAGAATAGGTGCTCAAACCCTCCGGAACCGGCCGATTCTACCACAGATATGCCGAGGCAACTGCCTACTTGATCCAGCACCCCAAGATAGACTTGGCTGCCTCGAAACCCTTGCATGGGCCAGCAAACAGCACAAAAAGGTGATCAGACTTACAGAAGGAATTCATAACCTCCATATCTCAGAGAAGCACCCTCTGGACATCCAGAAGGCAAAGATCCTTATCTTCCCTCTACACTGCTCCTTAGCAAAGGAGGGCAAGCAAACCACCTTGTTCACTTGAAAGGGAGCTATCACTTTGGCAAAAAGAAAGGCACAGGCCAAATGGAAACAGCCACCTCTAAAAAGGACAAATATGGATCCCAGCAAGACAGAGCCTGCAGCTTGGAAATACACCTCGCCAAACGAACTGCAACCAAGAACACATTCTTGAGTCAAATCTTTCAGAGTAGCACACTTCAAAGGCTCAAAAGGATCCAACACCAGGGCCCTGAGCACCAGACCGAGATCCCAGGAAGGGACAAAACACCATTGGGGAGGATGCAGATGCTGAACTCCTTGATGAAAACATGGAACATCTGGTGTAAGGCTGAAGATTTTCCAGCTACTGGACCTCAAACAGGACAAGGCTGCCATCAGGTCAAGGGCAGGAAAATGAAGAAGGGCCAGCTAGATAGCCCTTGCTGCGAGACAGCTGATGGACCACAACGCCTGCCTGCAGCTCCAACAGTCCTGGGCCATTCAGTCTTAATAAGGGCTTCCCTGCCTGTAAGATTGGTGACTGTTTCCAGAAGAATCCACAAGTGATCATCTAGCAGCATGCCCCTCTTCAGATAACGTGGACATAGCTGCCACCTCAAGCTGGCTCTCACTCCCAGCTACAGCGGAAGCCTGGCTCGAACTCCGATCAGGCAGGGCCGCTGAAGGAGCCTCATATGAGGAGGAGTGGCCTAGTGGTTGGGGCAAGGTACTACAGGCCGGAAGGTCGGTGGTTCAAATCCCACTAGAGGGCAGCAACCTTGGGCCGGAAGGACTGGGGTTTCTAGTTCCACAGGTGCTCCTTGTGGTCTTGGGCAAGCCACTTAACCCTCCATAGCCCATGTTCCTTGTAAGTATTAGTCTATGTGTCTCATATCCCCTCGTGTTAAATGTATCCCCCAACCGCTTTGACCCGGTGAAAAGCGGGATATAAATGCAGCTAAATAAATAAATATGAGCATGCCCATGGCACCAACTTGATTGCTGCCGCCATCGAGCTGAGAAGCTGGAAATAATCGCAAACCCTGGGAGCCTGTTGAGAACAGAACACTTCAAGCTGTTCCAACAATCTCTGCACTCTCTCCTCCAAAAGTAAAACTCTGCCTACTCAAGCACTGAACGATGCTCTCAGGAATTTCAGGGATTAGGAAGGCTCCAATGGATGCTCTACCCAATTGATCACCCAGTTGAGGCCTTACAAAAGGACACCACTCGGGCTGAAACCCAAGAGGCCTCTGACAGAGAATGGGCTCAGATGAGCCAGTTGTCCAGAAATGGGTGCACACAGTCCTTAGTGTTGTAGCACAGCAGCCACCACCCTAGAGAACATTCTCAGAACAGTAAAGAGGCCAAAAGGGAGGGCAGCGAACTGGCAGTGTGAGTCAAATATGACAAGAGACAGACACCTCTGCTGATCCTCTCGGATTGGGATATGAAAGCAAGCTTCGGCAAGAACCAGAGATGCTAGGAACTCCCTTCAGAGCACTGCTGAAATCACAGATCTCCGTTTCTATTCGGAAGCGCAACACATGCAAAGGAACATTAACCACCTTGGGGCCATTGGTTGGAAGGAGCCAGCCTTTGGCATCCTGAGAGAAATAGAGCATCTGCCCTTGCCCCACTAGGCCAGGAGCAATGGCACCACCGTCTTTAAGCGCAGTAACTTGTCCAACATGACCCATGAGGTGCCTCTCATGTCCGCCAAACCACATGGATGCTTTGAATGGTGTCTAGCACCCTTCTATTGTTTAGGAACGGGCGCTAAAACCTACATAGTGATAAACAGTAGGAAGCTCCTCTGGAGGCGACAGAGTCTCTGGGCCCATGAGCCCCATCGAAAGGACTAATTACAGGTTTGAAATCCAGAAGCAGAGAAGGGGGGCTTTCCAGGATGAAATGCCAGAAGTCCCAGGTCCCCCAGAGGTCAGTCCAGCGTGCCCAAAATGGACAGGCAGAGACCAAAGAGGGAAATGACCATGCTTGTTTCTCAGGCCCTTTCAGTCTATCCTCTGGAAGGCAATAAGACGCAGCCTCGGACAAGTATTTCACCAACTTCTCTGATCAGCCTCACAAGGGAGCTTTCCTTTAAGGCCAGTTGAGTTAGCTGGGCTTTTGGAGGGCATAATCTGCTACCCAGAGGTGAAGCCATAACCAACGTCGTGTCACCGCTGACAGGACAATATCCCTAGCTGCCAAGCGGGCTAGAACATACATGGCATCAGAAGGAAGACAGTAACTGCCTCCATAAGCAGGGCTTGAGGGGTCAGGCTTGCACACACCGTCAACTGGAAAATAGCCGTTGTCGTTATGAACTGGCTCTTCAGTAGCAAGTCCATCTTTCTATCCATAGTGCTCTTCAAAGCTAAGTCAACTTCCATGTGAGTGGAGGCTCACTTCGTGACCACTGTGATACCCGCCTCCACCTTTGGGTGGTGGGAGTTGGACCATGCGATGCACTCCTCTCGGGAAGAGCTCACATCCCTTAATACGCCTTTATTGTCCTAGGCAGAAAATAGATAAGGACCTATTCCGACCGGAACATGTTCTTGATTTCGTCCAAAAAGGGGAAGATTGCTGTGAATATTCACCCTGCTCTAGTAGTCTATTAGCCACATACCAGGTGGTGGAAATTTGAGCAATCAATGTAGCCAGATGTCCCTTAAGGGACAGGTGTTAAATGCCAGCCTCCAGATAAACCTCTTGTGGAGAAAACATTCTCTTTTTTTTCCATCAGACTCCTCAACCGAGACGTCAGAACCAGCATTCAAGTCTGATTCTTTTTAAAATCTTTGTTAGTGATATTGTGGAAGGGCTGTCAGGTAAGGTTTGCCTCGTTGTGGATGATACCAAAATCTGCAATAGAGTAGACACCCAGGAAGGTATAGGTAACATGAGGAGGGACCTAGCTAAGCTGGAAGGATGGTCTAGAATTTGACAGCTGAGATTTAAATGTTAAAAAATGCAAAGTCGTGCATTTGGACTGCAGCAATCAAAGGGAGTGATATAGTATAGGGGGTGAAGTACTTCTGTCCACAAAAGAAGAGCGGGACCTAGGCCTGATTGTATCTGATGATCTTAAAAGTAGCTAAGCAGGTAGAAAGGTTGACAGCAAAAGCTAGCAGGATGCTTGGGAGCATAGGGAGAGGAATGGCCAATAGAAGAAAAGAGGTGATAGTGCCTATGTATAAGTCTTTGGGGCAACCTCATTTGGAGTATTGTGTGCAATTCTGGAGACCGCACCTTCAAAAGGATATAAACAGGTTGCAGTCGGTACAGAGTGTGACTACTAAAATGGTTAGTGGTCTTCATTATAAAGCATATGAAAACAGACATAAGGAGCTTAATATGTATACTTTAGACGAAAGGCAGGATAGAGGTGATATGATTGAGACATTTAAATATCTCTGTGGCATAAATGCACAGGAGGAGAGTCTCTTTCGATTGAAAGCAAGCTCTGCTATGAGGGGACATAGGATAAGGGTGAAAGGGGACAAACTCAGGAGCAATATGCTGAGATATTTCTTTACGGAAAGAGTAGTAGATGCGAGGAATAGTCTCCATTGTGGAGGTGGTAGAGATGAGGATAGTATCTGATTTCAAAAAAGCATGGGACAAACACAGAGAATCTCTAAAGGAAAAAAGGGGACTGTTGTTGTGGTTGATATGGAAGGGCAGACTAAAGATAGAAACATGATGGCAGAAAAATACCACATGGCCTATGTTTCAACTTTTGACTTGTTCAAGTCATGATATTTTCAATAACGTCATGTGGATGCGAATCTTTGTATGGAAAGAGACATCTCTGCTCTTGAGACTCTTGTCTAGGTCCTTCATAGCCATTCCGTCAAGAGCAATGCGTTGTCAGATTTCTTGAATGCTTGTTCTTTCCTTATTGATAGTTGATCCAAGTAGGTTAAAGTTGTCCACTATTTCAATTTCTTCTCCATCAATGATGAACTTAATGATTTTGCCAGCTGTCAGGATCTTTGTCTTCTTTACATTAAGGTGCAGGCCCATAGTCATGTTCCTTGATCTTGAGAAGCAACTTCACTTTCAGCCAGTAATGTGGTATCATCAGCATAATGAAGGTTCTTGATGAGTCTTCCACCAATCTTCACACCTCTGTTGTCTTCATACAGTCCTGCTTCTCTGATGATTTGTTCTGCATATAAATTAAACAAGTAGAGGGAAAGTATGCAGCCTTGTCGTACAACTTTGCTGATTTTAAACCATTCCGTTTCTCCTTGTTCCGTTTGAACTGTTGCTTCTTGATTAATGTAAAGGTGGGCAAGAGAATGATCAGGTGTTCTGGTATACCCATGCTTCTTAATATGGCCCAGAGTTTCTCATGGTTTACACAGTCAAAAGCCTTGCTGTAGTCAATAAAACACATATAGATAGCCTTTTGGTATTCTTTAGTCTTTTCAAGGATCCATCTCACGTCTGCGATGATGTCTCTCGTTCCTTGCCCTTTCCTGAACCCTGCTTGCACTTCAGGTAGTTCTCGTTCCAGATATGGTTGTAGTGTGTGCTGAATAATCTTCAATAGAATCTTGCTGGCATGCAGAATCAGAGCGATTGTGCAATAATTTCCAGCGTCAGTTGTATCACCTTTCTTTAGTACTGGTATAAATACAGATCTTTTCCAGTCAGATGGCCATTATGTTGTCTTCCAAATTTCCTGACAGAGCCTTGCAAGTATGGTAACAGCTGCATCAGATTGTTGTAATACTTCTATGGGAATGCTATCAATGTCTGGTGCTTTGTTCTTTGATAAGGTTTTCAATATTTATTTACATTCTCTTATATACCGCACTATTCTGCATCAGTGCGGTTTACATTGAACAAACTGAAATTACATTGAACAGGGCATTATAACTTGGAGATAACTATTTTACAGGGAACATTGCTTCGACTTCTTCACCAATGGTTCCAGATCATAAGGTACAGGTTGAAAATAGTTGTTGGTCCACTTGATCTTTATCATATAAAGAGTAGTTACTCACCTGTAACAGGTGTTCTCCTGGAGCAGCAGGAATCAGTCCTCACTTATGGGTGACATCGGCGCCGATGGAGCCCCCGTGCGGAGCATTTCCCCAGCTTTCTAAGAAAGCCTTTGGGAATACTGCACGCATGTGCGGTCCCCTTCCCGCCTAAAAGTGCCATCTTGCTCAGTCAAATGACATAGTTCAAAAACAGCACACAAAAATGTAAAAATGAACTATGTACAACTGCAACTCCCAGGGGAGGAGGGAGGGTTGTGAGGACTGATTCCTGCTGCTCCTGGAGAACACCTGTTACAGGTCAGTAACTACTCTTTCTCCAGGACCAAGCAGGAAGTCAGTCCTCACTTATGGGACTTCCCAGCTTCAGGCTACCGGGGACCCAGAGCTGAAAAATGAGCTCCCTCTAGCCTCAGCATCAGAGAAAGGATTTCACTGAAACATACCTCTACCGGTAGCCCAACCAGAGGGCTGGAGGGTGGGAGTTGCCTAAACCTCAAAGAGATTCCGGAGCACTGCCTGACCGAAAGCACTGTCCCTATGGGACTCCCTCTCCAGGCAGTAGTGGGCCGCAAAAGTCTGGCTTGAGGACCAAGTTGCAGCCCTGCAGATGTCTGCCAACGGTACAGAGCGGAGATGAGCTACTGAGGCAGCCATAGCCCTGACACGGTGGGCCGTGACCCGACCCTGCAAAGGAAGGTCAGCTGCCCTGTAAGCCCAGGTGATACAGTCAGCCACCCAGATGGACAAGGTACGCTTGGAGACAGGTACCCCCAAGTTATTGGGGCCAAAAGATACGAAGAGCTGAGAAGCCCTCCTATGCCCCTGCGTACGCTCAAGGTAGAAGGATAAGGCCCTCCTACAGTCCAGGGTATGCAGGACTGTCTCAGCCCGGCTGGCATGGGGCCTAGGGAAGAACGTTGGAAGAACCACCTCCTGGTTGAGATGGAAAGAGGAGACAACCTTGGGGAGGAACTTAGGATGAGTCTGAAGGACTACCCTGTTCCTATAGAAGCGAGTGTAGGGTCTGTCACAGACCAGGGCTTGAAGTTCACTCACTCGCCTGGCCGAGGTCAAGGCCACTAGGAATAGAGTCTTCCGGGAAAGGAAGCGTAAAGGACATGTAGCCATTGGCTCAAAAGGTGGGCGAGTAAGTTGCTGCAAGACCACATTCAACTCCCACTCAGGGGCCGGTGGACGGAGAGGAGGCTTGAGCAATAGTAAGCCTCTGAGAAACCTGGACACCAAGGGATGAACCGACAAAGAGTGTCCCTCCACCACTGAGTGGTGAGCTGCTAGAGCAGAGAGGTGGACCCGAACAGAATTGGACTTAAGGCCCTGATTTGACAAGTGCAGAAGGTACTGGAGCACTACTGGCACAGTGCAGCCGAAAGGATCTTCCTTGCGTTGCTGACACCACAAGGAGAACCTCCTCCACTTCAGAGCATATGTTTTCCTAGTGGATTGCTTTCTAGAGGCCAAGACCACCTCTTCTACTTCCTGAGGCAGGCCCCAGGGAGCCAAGACTACCCTTGCAGCCTCCAGGCCATCAGATTGAGAGGTTCAAGATTGGGGTGCAGAAGAGAACCCTGATCCTGAGAGAGAAGGTCGGGTTGGAACCCCAGAGGCAGTGGCATCTCCACTGCCAGTTGAAGCAGGAGTGGGAACCAGGGCTGCCTCGGCCACCTGGAAGCAACCAGAAGGACCGAGGCCTTGTCCCTGAGAATCTTGAACAAGGTTCGGGCCACCAGAGGCGTGGGAGGAAACGCATACAATAGGCCCTGAGACCAGGAAATCAGAAAGGCATCCGCCGCTACCCTTAGGGGATGCGGTTGCCTGGAACAAAACCTGGGCAGTTGGTGATTCAGGGGACTGGCAAAGAGATCCATGGATGGAAGTCCCCATTTCAGGAAAATCTTTTGAACCACTAACGGGTGCAGCTGCCACTCGTGGGGCTGCAGAATCCTGCTTAATCTGTCCGCCAGAAAGTTCTCCTGGCCAGGAAGATAAACAGCCCTCAGCAACATCTGGTGTCTGAGGGCAAAGGAGCAAAGGGCCTTTGCTTCCAGGCATAGGGGCCTGGACCCAGTGCCGCCCTGTTTGTTCACATAGAACATGGTTACTTGATTGTCCGTCTGGACTAGAACAGACTGGTGAACCAAAGTGTGAGAAAAAGCCTTGAGGGCTAAGCGAATAGCCCGCAATTCTAGTAGGTTGATCTGTTGCGTGGCTTCCCATGGGGACCAGAGGCCCTGAGTGCAGCTCCCCTGACAGTGTGCACCCCAGCCCTGTAAGGAGGCATCTGTTGTCAACACCACTGTGGGGACAGGCACCTGAAAAGGCACCCCTGAAGCAAGTTGGGGGGGTGTAGCCACCACTGAAGGGAAGTCAGGAATGGTTTTGACACCCTGACTTTGTCTGCTAGGTTCCCAGTGGCTTGCTTCCACTGAGTTCTGAGGCACCACTGTGCAGGCCTCATGTGGAGGCGGGCAGTGGGGGTCACATGTACAGTCGATGCCATGTGTCCTAGGAGCTGCAGACAGAGCCTGGCAGGAACCCTTGGCAGGCTGAGAAACCGGGATGCCAACTCCATGAGCCTTTGAGCTCTGTCCTCTGGCAAGTAAGCCCTTGCTTGCAGAGAGTCCAGCCGTGCTTCTATGAACTCTAGGTTCTGGGAGGGGAGCAAAGTGGACTTTGCGAAGTTTATGACAAAGCCTAGGTCTTGAAGGAGTGATACGGTCCTGAAGGTGGCCTGCCTGGTCTCCTGGTAAGTCTGACCCCAGATGAGCCAGTCGTCTAGATAGGGGAAGACAAAAAAACCTTGAGTCCTCAAGTAGGCCGCCACCACAGCAAGGCACTTTGTAAAGACTCGTGGGGCGGAAGTCAGGCCAAAAGGCAGCACTCTGTACTGGTAATGGTTTCCTCCCACCATGAACCTGAGGTACTTTCTGTGGTCTGGATGAATGAGGATGTGAGTGTACGCATCCTTTAGATCTAAGGAGCATAGCCAATCTCCCTGCTGGAGGTACGGCAGAAGTGTTCCAAGAGTAAGCATCTTGAACTTCTCTTTCTCCAAGAACTTGTTGAGGTTCCTGAGGTCTAGGATAGGTCTTAGGCCTCTGGATCTCTTTGGCACCAGAAAGTACCTGGAGTAGAAACCGTGCCCTTATTTATTTATTTACATTCTCTTATATACCGCGCTATTCTGCATCAGTGCGGTTTACATTGAACAAACTGAAATTACATTGAACAGGGCATTATAACTTGGAGATAACTATTTTACAGGGAACATGGGCTATGGAGGGTTAAGTGGCTTGCCCAAGACCACAAGGAGCACCTGTAGGACTAGAAACCCCAGTCCTTCCGGCCCAAGGTTGCTGTCCTCTAGTGGGATTTGAACCCCCGACCTTCCGGCCTGAAGTACCTTGCCCCAACCACTAGGCCACTCCTCCACTCCACTTGTAGGCGAGGAGGTACAGGCTCCACCGCCTTGTCCAAAAGCAGACTTTGAAGTTCTTGGAGGAGGAGGGATGTGTGCAGGGGAGGTCTTAGAAGCTCTCCTCGGAAGTAGACAGGAGGTAACTGCTGGAAATGAAGCATATAGCCCTTGTGGACTATGCTTAATACCCAAGCATCCCCTGTAATGGGTGGCCACCTGTGGGCAAACAGGGCCAAGCGACCTCCTGTGCAGGAATGGGGCAGCAGAGGTGGAAAGGCTATGCTGTGGGAGTCAAAACCCCCCTCCCTGCTGGGTAGGAGCAGGAGCCGGAGGCTTGGGGGTCTTCTGCCTACGGGGCCCATGTCCCTGCCCCTTGGCCTGCTGCCCCTGTTGGGGAGCTGGGGAGGCCTGGTACTGAGGGAAAGGTTTGTAGGCAGCCACCTTTCTTGGGTAAAAGGACTTTTTATCCGAGCCCTTCTTTTTGTGAGAAGGGGCAGAAGTCTTTCTGGACAGCCTTGTCCTAGTCAGGTGCTCGGTTTCGAGCTCAGCCGCCTTCTCGGCCATGGGCTTGCCAAAAAGGTTTTCACCTCGGTAAGGGACATCGACCAACTTGTCCTGCACTCAGGGCTCGAGGTCCGATAACTGCAGCCATGCCCTGCGTCGGGCTCTGATGCTGGCTGCCGCCACACGAGCTGAAGCCTCGAAGCCATTGTAGGCCGCTCGGGACATGAACTTGGAACAGTCCCGGATTCCTGAGGACAAAGTCTGGAACCTCTGTAAAGATTCCCCAGAGAGGCCAGCAGAGAACCCAGCAAGCTCTTTCGCCAGGTCTCGTAAGTACATGCCCATGTACAGCTGGTAGGACTGGACACGGCAAGCAAGCATCGAGCCCTGGAAGCACTTTCTGCCAAAAGCATCCAGGTTCCGAGCCTCCCTGCCGGGGGGCACCGTACAGTGCATCTTCTGGCTCTTCAGACAATGCATGGCTGATTCCACCACCATGGAATGGTGTGGCAGCTGCGCCTTCTGGAAGCCAGGGCTCTTACGGAGTCGATAGATGGAATCGACCCGCTTGCTCAAGACCGGTGCCGAGGCCGGTGCCTCCCACATCCAGAAGAGGAGCCGTTCCAGCATCGGAGGAACCGGCACAGTAAAGGCCTCCTTCGGAGGAGAGTCATACTGGAGGGCCTCGAGCTCCTCGGCTTGAGGCTCCTCCTCGGGGTCCGCGGGAATCGCCAACGCCTTGGCCATGTCCCGCACGAACTCCGAGAACCGGGTGTCCTCCGGGGGGGACCTACTCTGGGACTCGAACTGCGGTGAGTACGAAGGGACGCACTGAGTCCGGAAGGTGTCGGGGGACTCCTCGTCCTCCGTCTCCCACGCTGACTCAACCAAAGAGTCGTCGAGGGGCTCCAACCGCGCGGGTCGAGGTGGCACCCACCCCGACGCCGAAGGCACCGGCGTCGATGCCCTCGGTTCCGAGCAGGGGGTCGAGGGGGACCTTGACCGAGGACGACTTCGAGCCTTCATGGTCTCGAGTATCGGCTCGGTCTCCGGGGTCGACTTTGACGTCGATGTCCCGGTGGTCAGGGCAGATGCACCAGCGAGGCTGGCCATCAGTACCCGCTGCTGACCAATGAAGGCAGACAATCTGCAGTCCAAGGCTGTCTGCCTGAGTCCAAGCTCAGGAGACTCAGCAGCCGACTCGGGCCCCGGTGGCGCCGGGCCCAACGTTGGCTCCCTCAGAGGAGAGTCCATGAGGACTACAGGACTTACGTGCCCGACGGTCTCCGGCTCCACACGAGGTACTTTGGACAGCTTTTCCTGCTCCAAAGGCCCGGGACGGCGGTCGGGGGTCTTAGACCTGGCCCTCGAGGAACCAGGGACCTCTTCCGACGCCGCCCTCACGAGCTGCTTCTTCCTCTTGCATTCCCGGTTGGGGACCCCCTGTCCGAGGAACCCCGGCGATGCTCGGGATCAGACTCCCGAGACGTCGAGGCCTCAGACGAGATCCGGGCCCGGCCGGAGGCAGAATCTGAGAAAATCCTTTCCTTCTGGTGCTGACGGCTTCGAAGTGCCTTGGTGGACATTTTGCCACATGGGCCACAGATCGTGGGATCATGATCTGGGCCGAGGCACCGAAGGCAGCAGTCGTGTGTGTCGGTGAGAGACATTAGTTTCTTGCACCGATCACACTTCTTGAAACCACTGAAAGCCATCGGGGAAAAAAGGGCCCCCGCGAGGTCAAAGGACCGGCCTTCCAGGGAAAACCAGAAAAAAGGGCGCGAACGCCAGCCACAAAGGGCAAAAACCAAAAAATAGAAGACGGGCTTGATACCGGTGTACCGAACCTGGCGGGAAGGGGAACCGGCGTCAAACTCGGAGAAAAAGACGAAGTAATCTTTGAAAAAAACCGTCAACTTTTCCGGGTGACTCGGACAGACGTCCGATGGACTTCACGGAAAAAGAGAGACTGAGCAAAATGGCACCTTTAGGCAGGAAGGGGACCGCACATGCGTGCAGTATTCCCAAAGGCTTTCTTAGAAAGCTGGGGAAATTCTCCGCACGGGGGCTCCATCGGCGCCGATGTCACCCATAAGTAAGGACTGACTTACTGCTTAGTCCTGGAGAATATCTCTGTGTATTCTTTCCACTTTTTTTTTTTTTTAATCTTAGCATCATTCAACATGGATCCTTGAGCATCCTGTAACATTCCAATTTAGGCTGGAATTTTTTCTTTAACTCTTGTAGCTTGTGGTAAGGAAGCCTATCCTGACTTAGGGGAAAGGGAAAAAGGAAAAGAGTTCACCCTAGTAAAAGGGCCCCTTTTGCCAGGTCAGGGTAACAAAGCCATAACCTCACCTAGGAACCAGAAAACCCCCAGCTGGAATAGGTTTCAGGTTTCCCCTAGTGAAGTAAGCGAGAGTGAATACAGACCTAAGGTCCAAGACCCTTACGTCAGTAAGCTCCCTGATTACTCAGGTGCCAGAAGGCAGAGTGATCTCCGTCACCTGGGAAGAGAGGAGGTGGGGCTAGAACCCTGGAGATATAAGCCTATGCTAGATTATAGTAGAAGAGAAGGAGGAGAAAGAGAAGGAGAAAGAGGAGAAGGAGAGAGGGTGGAAGGAACACCAGAAGCAAGGGCTGAGGAAAAGGCAAGAAGAGGAGAAAGAGAGAGAGAAGCTGATACAAGCCGAGGCACAGGTACGAGCCTAAGAAGCCTGATTAATGCTGAGCAGAGCAGAAGAAGCCTGACTAATGCTGGGCAGTACAGAGGTGCAGGAGACCGCTGTCAGCTGAGCCCAGTGAGCCAGAGGGAGAGTCAGAGTCTATGCAGCTAGGAAAGCCTGATGCTGAGCTGAATGAGGAAGACACCCTCATGTATTGCTCTTTGTGCCAAGCCTTAGCCACAGAAGGGTTGAAGGAAAGCCAACCCTGAGAGAAAACCCTCCAGAGAAAGGTAACCATAAGAAGCAGGTAGATGGATTGTAAATTCCCACATGGTAAAGAGGGGAAGTTTTACTAGGACGTAAGAACAAGCTGGAGTTGTGAATTGTGCTTGTTAACCACCTGCTACCTGTGAAGTGAGACGGCAAGAAGCCAAATTAACTGTGAGGAAAAAGCTTTCTTTTTGCTCTTGAATTTTCCTGAGAAACCTGAATAGGACTTTGTTTGCACGTTGAAAGTTTGTTCCTGTATGGAGTTTTTGCTTTTGCTTGTAAATTGGAAAACAGCCTGGAAAGGTTTGAGACTGGAAAAGAAGGCAAACTGCCACAGAAGAAAGCCTGTTTTGTGTGTTTTATGCTTTAATCAGCAAGGCTATAGGAAGCTGGTAGCCTTGCTGTTAAAAGGCTATGTTTTTCTGAGCTGAAGAATACTTTAAGCTGTCACTTTGGTTTTGGGTTTTGTTTTGTTTATAACCTGTTGTACTTTAAAGAAGCCTGGCGAAGTATGCCTGAATGTGGTATTTATGAACCTTTTGTGCTCAATAAATTTCTGTCTTTGCCTTATCCAAGGAGCCAGACTACAGCTTTCTACCTGAAGCCCATATATATCGCAATTAAACTACATTTCCCAGAAAACATTGCGGGGAACTAGTCAGTTAATGCTGAAAGGGGAAAGTTCCTTATACAACAACGCCCCTCTAAGCTGGAGGCGAGTGGTGAGGGCGTGACAAGCTTTAGAAACACCAATCTTGTTCTTCCTCTAATAGTTTCTGATTCTATTTCCTTGCATGCGTTATTGTAGTACTTCTCCTTGTCTTGCCTTGCTGCACGTTGGAAATCTCTGTTGAGCTCTGCAATAGCCTCTCTCTCTTCTGGCTTTAACTTTTCTGCGTTTCTGGGCAATTTTCAGAGTTTCTTCGGCCATTTATTTTGGCCGTTTTTGCTTTTTCACTTTTTGCAGAGATTCTCATTTTCTTCCAACACAACCTTCTTGATGTCATCCCATAACTCTTCTGGAGCTCTGTCATTTGTATCTAAAGCAACAAATCTATTTTTCAGGCAGTCTTTAAATTCTGGTGGTATACTCTCAAGAACATATTTTGCTACATTCACGAATGGCTTGCTCTTTTTCAACTTTAGCTTGAGTTTGCATATTAGTAGTTGGTGATCTGTATGACAGTGAGCTCCAGGTTTTGTCGCTGTTGATGTTCGAGAGCTTTTCCATCGTTGACTTCCACAGATGTAGTCAATTTGATTTTTGTACAATCCATTGGGTGACATCCATGTGTATCGTCACTGCTTGTGTTGCTGGAAAAAGGTGTTTGAAATGAATAGATTGTTGGTCTTGCAGAATTCTATCAGTCTTTCTCCAGTTTCATTTCAGTTGTTAAGTCCATATTTTCCAACCACTTTGTCATCTTCTTTGTTGACAACATTTGCGTTCCAGTCTCCCATGACTATCAGGATATCCTCTTCGCATGTTCTGTCAATTTCAGCTTGTACTTGTTCATAGAACTCAATTTCATCTTCTTCTGCAGCTGTTGTTGGAGCATATACTTTAATTATAGTTTGCTTATAGGCATTCCTCGTAGATGAATAGAGATTAAGCGTTCGCTGATTGCATTATATTTCATTACAGTACTTGCAAGTTTCTTCTTAATTATAAATGCAACACTATTTCTTCTTTGTCTTTCATTTCCAGCATAGTAGATCATGTGATCATCAGATGCAAAGTGCCCAATGCCAGTCCATTTCAGTTCGCTAACACCCAATAGATCGAGTTGTACACGTTCCATTTCATTCTTAACCACCTCCAACTTCCGTTGGTTCATGCTTCATTTGTTCCATGTCCTAATATGTAAGACATCTTTGCAACTTCTGACTCTCATTTCATGCGCAGCTACATCAGCAGTCAGATGTCCCAAGGACTTTGATCCAACCACATTATAAATACTGGCTTTACTCTGAAAAGTCTTCAGCTCCTCCCCAGTAGCCAGTTGAGTGCCTTCCGACCTGGGGGTCTCATCTTCCAGCACTATAGTGCAATTTGTTTTGTTGCGACTATCCACTGGGTTTTCGTGGCAAGATATGGAAGTAGATTGCCAGGCCTTTCTTTTGCGCAGTTTAATTTTAATGTTGTTGCTACTGTCACAGAAATGTGATCCTCCACCACCAACACTGTACCATCCTGCTGCTGTCGCCGAGAGGTAATAACACAAGTAAAAAAAATCAAACAAAAAACCCCCTCCACAAAATCTGTGTTAAACTTTTAGTGGTGAAGTCCTTTTGAATCAATGTCGACTCCTGGAGATCCTGTGGATAGCAGTCCATTACAGGCTGATGTAATATGAATTTGCTAATTCAGAATTTTAGCACATTCTTATTACACCAGCTAGTGAACTGCTTGCTCAGCTTGTTGTGGGGATCCTGTTTTTTCAAGCCAAAATATATCTGCATTATAGAGCAATGCCTGTAGGACAGGGCAATCACATGCATCTAGCAGACAGCGTGTTGCACTATAAGCATACCTTTTCCCTCTGTGCAGGCAAGTGTGGTGTAAGTGTTTGGCATAAGAGTATGGCTTGATCATGTGTGCTGCAAATTGCTGGCTTCCCTTCTATGTTCATGCCATACATGCTGAAGTATAGAAAAAAAAACAGAAAACATCTCCCCTGTCTCCCTCCGATTAGAAAACACAAACAAACCTGGAATATAACCCTATAAAACAGAACACAACTATTTTAAAAGAAACCTGATAATAGCTGCTTACGAGATCTGCTACTGTAGAACAGATTCCATTTCACCTGAAGAAAGAGAAGCAGACATAAATGTGGGAAGGAGGTATTATTTAAACAGCATTTGGCGTGGATGCCCAAGCTTTTAAATTAATTTTTAAAAAATCCTTTGCGTTGTAATAAGGATAATGCACTGGAAGAAACTATACCAATCTGGAAAATCATGCTGCACTGAGAATATTGCTGGAATTTATACAGTAGTGGAGGAGGGTAGTGTGGAACTGCAATTAGCAAGTTCCCTTACAGGGAGCAGTTGAGACATCAATTCTGAAATTTGGCACAAGTTCAATGGTATGCTAAAACAAATTAGCAAAAACCATGGCCCCTAGAACTAACTAAAATATGTTACGTTTTATCGGAAGATGAACTACTACTACTACTGTTCAGCACTTATAAAGTGCCACGCACGCAGCGCTGCACAGCTAACCTATAGGAGGTAGCCAACATACAAGAGACAGTCCCTGCCCGTCAGAGTCATGCTCATCGGAGCTTACAATCTAGTAAGAACAGTACATTAATTAGAACAGTACATAGCATTAGTCAGTTTGGCCATAAACATTGACGGGGATTAGGATAAGATAAGGAAGGCGTCAAGATCTGAATGCGACGGTGAAGAGGTGGGTCTTCCACTTGGATTTGAAGAGGGCCAGGGAGGATGCTTGGCGCACAGACGCAGGCAGACTGTTCCAGGCGTAAGGTGCAGCAAGGTGAATGGAGCGCAGTCGGGAGTTCACGGTGCGGGTGAAAGGCATTGATAGAAGTAGCTTGTTAGCAGAGCACAAATTACGAAAGGGGACGTAGGGAGAGATAGCTTTATTTATTTATTTATTACAATTTCTTATATACCGCACTATTCTGCATCAGCGCGGCTTACATGGAACAGAAAAATCAGACGGGATAACATGTGTCTGAGTTTACAATTAACCGGACAGCAAACTTGGATAGCAAGGGAGAGTTTACAAATAACAGGACAGCAAACTTGGAATACATAGGAGAAACTATTTACACATTAGAGTCATCGTATAAAGTAACATGTAATTAAATGATCCAGGACACCTAGCTAAGTGTGTTCTCCTGGCTCCATAGGTGTGTTAGTGTAGCTGAGAATTTGAGTGGTGATGTGATTCATTGTTCTCTGGGAAGTGTTTGAAGAAAAGGTAGTGTCTGAGGGCCTTTCTAAACTGGGCTAGGTTAGTGATTGCTCTGATGTTTGTTGGTAATGCGTTCCAGAGTCTTGGGGCACAGAGTCTGAAAGCTCTATTTGCTGTCGTTGCTGTGCATCTTGTTAATTCTATTGGAATCGTTAGCGTATTTATGGCTGTGAATCTTCT
Organism: Ichthyophis bannanicus; assembly: GCA_033557465.1. Taxonomy (NCBI): domain Eukaryota; kingdom Metazoa; phylum Chordata; class Amphibia; order Gymnophiona; family Ichthyophiidae; genus Ichthyophis; species Ichthyophis bannanicus. The sequence continues at coordinate 1,258,638,680 of CM066032.1, read as the reverse complement.
TGATCTATTTGGGGTTATGGTTTGGATGAGGTCGGTTAGTGAGGAGGAGAGACTATTGACCGCTTTGAAAGTCAGTAACATAGTCTTGAAGACGGTCCTGGCGTGTATAGGGAGCCAGTGTAACTGCTTCAGAAGGGGCGTCACATGGTCTCTCCGAGATGCACCAAGAAGAACCCTCGCTGCGCTATTCATTGCGAGCTGTAGAGGATTTAAGGTGGATTGGGGGAGACCTTGTAAAATGGCATTGGCAAAATCAAAATGAGGTATGATCAGAGCCTGGAAAATTGTACGGAAGTCCCCTGGTTCAAGCAATGGGCGCAGATGTCTCAGTGAGCGGATCTTGTAATATATAGCTCTTACAGTGTTAGCTATATGTGCCTTCATGTCAAGGTTTTGATCTAGTATAACACCCAGGTACCGTATTGTGGGTTTTGCTTGTAGATCGGCATTGTTCACCTTCAAGTATTGTGGAGGGCTGAAATTCAGGCTCCTCGTAATGAAGAGCACCTCGGTCTTCTTATGTTGAATTCTTAGGTTTTGTGACAGGAGCTATTCCGATATTTATTTATTTAACAATTTTTATATACCGCACTATTTGTTATCAGCACGGTTTACATATAACAAAGGTTGCACAGTCAGAAACTGTTCTGTGTTTACATTATAACGGGTTTAAACTTGGAGCAACATGGTAACTATATACATATGTACATCAAACATAGTTAGATTAGGTTGGTATTTCTAGAAGAACTGAAGGCAAGCTCAAGGTATTTGTGACAGATTATTTAAGTAGAGAATGAAAGGTTTGTGTGCGTTGGAGTGTGGGAGAACAGAGGAGGGGTGGATGCTTGTGCAAAGTGAAGTAGGAAAATGTGGTGTTTGATTGCCTTACGGAACTGAATGGCTTTGATGGCTCTAATTTCTGGTGAAAGGTCGTTCCAGGATTTTGGGGCGTAGAAGGCGAAGGTTCTTTTCTTGGTCGTCTGGGTGCACTTGATGGACTCTTAGGGATGATCAAAGTGTTGTCCGCTACAGACCTTCTCATTCTGTTTTTCGGGGTGGGAGTGATAAGGTCACCGAGAGCTGCGGGGGCTAGGTTATTGATGATCTTGAAAATGATGAGAAGGATTTTGTATGATAACCTGCCTTGAATTGGTAACCAGTGGAGATCCTTAAGTATCGGGGTGATATGGTCTGATCTTGCTGTTCCACAGAGCACATGCGCAGCCGCATTCATGGCGAGTTGCAGCGGATTAAGGGTGTTCTTGGGGAGACCATATAGGGCAACATTTGCGCAATCAAAGTGTGGAAGGGTGAGGGCCTGGAAAATGGTTCGGAAGTCCTTATGAGGTAACATAGGTCTGAGGTGTCTTAACGTTCTAATTTTATTATAGACGGATCTGGTAATATTTCGTATGTGCTCCTTAAAGTCGAAATACTGGTCTAGTGTGATCCCTAGGTAGCGAATGGAGAGTTTACTAGGGAGTTCCGCATCTCTTACTCTTAGGGTGGATGGAGGGGAGAAATCTTTGTTTCTTGACATGAACAGAACTTCAGTCTTCTTGAAGTTTATGCGGAGATTTTGGGATAGTAACCAGTCGGTGATGGCGTTGAAACAGTTGATGAGGTCGGTAAGGTCGGTGAAGTCTGGTTGTTTGACTTTGAATGGTGTGAACAGCAGGACGTCGTCAGCATAGATTAGAGTGGAGATATTGAAGGAGCGTATGATGTCACATATTGGCTGCATGTAGACATTGAACAGCAGCGCAGACAAAGAGGAGCCCTGCGGAACACCTTGACGCTGGTGGAAAGGTGCGGATGTGGCATGGCATTGAAGCAATTGGTCAGAGGGGAGAGGTCCAATTTATCAATGGAGAACGGCATATAGAGCAGAACATCGTCAGCGTATATCATGCAACTGACATTGAAAGACCGGACTATATTACAAATGGGTTGCATGTATATGTTGAACATCAAGGCAGAGAGGGAGGATCCCTGTGGAACTCCCTGGCCTTGATGAAATGGTTCAGATGTTGCTCCACCAGATCGAACGTGCTGCCATCTTCCGGACAAATATGATCTGCACCATTCAAGTGCTGTTCCACTGATACCTTTCTCTTTTAGTCGCACTAGGAGAAGCTCATGACTTACCGAGTCGAAGGCTGCGGCAATGTCTAAGAAAATGAGTGCACACCCCTGACGGATGTTATCTACAACAGTAATAATATTATTGAAGAGGGTGGTATGGAGAGATTCCACTCCATGTGCCTCCCTGAATCCATGCTGGCATGGATCCAGTGGAGCAGCAGCATCAATGTGGTCTTGTAACTGCCTTTGCACCTCTTTTTCGATTATTTATTTTATTTTTATTTAGACAGTTTTTGTATACCGCCTTATCCTTCAATCAAAGCGGTCATGACACAATTGGGGGATACATTTAACACGTGGGGATATGAGACATATACACTAATACTTACAGGGAACATGGACAATGGAGGGTTAAGTGGCTTGCCCAAGACCACAAGGAGCATCTGTGGGACTAGAAACCCCAGTCCTTCCGGCCCAAGGTTGCTGTCCTCTAGTGGGATTTGAACCCCCGACCTTCCGGCCTGAAGTACCTTGCCCCAACCACTAGGCTACTCCTCCCTCCACTAGGCTACTTTGCGAAGAACGGTATACTTGCAATGGGTCTGTAAGAGTCTACCTTTTGGGGATCCAGCTTGCTATTTTTAAGCAGCGGTCTGATAGATGTGTGCTTGAGGGCGGAGGGGAAAGAACCGGTTGTGAAGGAAAGGTTCATTATCCTGGTTATTATTGTGCTGAAATCACTGCGCAGTTCCTTTATCCAGAAGGCTGGACAAGGATCAGTTTGCGCAGTAGTAGTATTGAGGGTCATGATCGAGTCTTCGATGCGTTTCTTGGCAGGGGTAGAAAAAGAAGTTAGGGGTGTTAGGCACTCTTGGTCAGTGGATGAAACCTCAATAGGAGGTTTATTTGTCTGGCATATCTTAGATTGTAGGTAAACGGCAAACTCCTGGGGATGGATTTCACATTTATGTTCGGGGGCTGGTTCCTTAGAAAGAGTCTTGACTAAGTTAAACAGATCATGAGGTTTGTTTAATGAACGCTTCAGAGTGTCTGTGTGATACTGCTTCATCTTCTCTGTGATAGCATTGCGGTGGACAGTTAGCTGGTAGATGTAAGCTGAATGGTCTTCACTGGAGTGAAACTGACGCCAGCGTTTCTCGAGCTTCCGTGGACGGGTGAGTGATGATCTTAGCTCCTCTGTGTACCATGGGGCTGTGGCTCTCTTCCTTGATGTCCTGTTAGTTGGAGGTCGAAGTGCTATCACATTGAGACTCTTGTTCCAGCAGGAGAATAGAGATAAGAGGTATTGAGGGGCCATAGAGTGAATGAATTTATAGGTCAGCAGGAGAAGCTTGAATTGGATGCGGAGTTGGACAGGGAGCCAGTGAAGCGACTTGAGAAGAGGAGTAATGTGGGCATGGCGAGGCTGGTAGAAGATTAGTCGAGCAGCGTGATTTTGTATAGATTGGAGGGGAAGGAGGTCGCTCATGGGAAGACCAGCGAGGAGTAGGTTGCAGTAATCAAGGCGAGAGGAGATTAAGGAGTGGATAAGCGTTTTGGTAGTGTGTTCAGAGAGGAGGGGGCAGATTTTGCTGATGTTGTAGAGAAAGAAGCGGCAGGTCTTAGCTACAAGCTGGATATGAGCGGAGAAGGAGAGAGAGGTGTCAAAGATAACCCCTAGATTGCGGGCCGAGGGAACAGGAAGGATAGTAGATCCATCCACATGGATTGAGAGAGGGGGAAGTGGGGGGGAGGAGTTAGGGGGGGAAGACAAGGAGTTCAGTCTTAGCCATGTTCAGTTTCAATCGGCGATGAGACATCCAGGCAGCGATGTCCGAAAAACAGGCAGAGATCTTGGACTGGGTTGCTGGAAAGATATTAGGTGTGGAGAGGTAGATTTGGGAGTCATCGGCATAAAGATGGTACTGAAAGCCATGGGAGGAGATAAGCACGCCAAGGCCTTGGGTATAGAGAGAGAAGAGGAGGGGGCCCAAGACGGATCCCCTGGGGTACACCTACATGGAGCGGGGTAGGGGAGGAGCCACCAGAGCATACACTGAATGAGCGATGGGAGAGGTAGGAGGAGAACCAGGATAGTACGGAGTCCTTGAAGCCAAGCGAGGAGAGGGTGATGAGGAAGTGGTCGTGGTCAACGGTGTCAAAGACAGCAGAAAGGTCAAGAAGGATGAGGACAGAATAGAGGCCCTTGGATTTAGCCAGGAACAGGTCGTGTGATTTTTGTGAGTGCCGTTTCAGTGGAGTGTAGGGGACGGAAGCCGGATTGAAGTGGGTCCAGGAGGGCCTGGGAGGTGAGGAAATCGAGGCAGCGACGGTGGACTGCTCATCCTAATAGTTTGGATATGAAGGGAAGGAGGGAGATGGGTCGATAGTTAGAAGGGCATGTGGGATCAAGTGAGGGTTTCTTGAGGAGGGGTGTGACAACAGCATGTTTGAAGTCAACGGGGACAGTTGCAGTGGAGAGTGAAAGGTTGAGGATATGAGTGATGGAGGGGACAATGGTGAGGGGGATGAAACGTAGGAGATGGGTGGGGATAGGGTCTGATGAACAGGTGGTGGATTTGGAGGAGGAAAGAAGGAGTGTGGTTTCTTCCTTAGAGATCGGAGGGAAGGAGGAGAGGGTGGCAGAGGGAGTAGGGATGGGGGAGAAGAATCGGGGGGGGGGGGGGGGGGGAGGTAGATAGGGGGGTAGGGATTTGGAGGGTAATCTTGTGGATTTTGTCATGGAAGTAGTCGGCTAGGTTTGGGCAGAAAGGGAGGGCGGGATCGGGGCGGGGGGACTTTGAGGAGAGAATTGAGGGTATTAAAGAGACGGCGAGGAACAGAGGCCAGGGAGTTGGTCAGATGGATATAGATAGTAATCTTGTTTGGCAAGTGCTAAGGCTGACTGAAAGGAGCCAAGCATGAATGTGAAGTGTAGAAGGTCTTCCAGGGAGCGGGATTTGGACCAAGCTCGTTCAGCAGAATGGGCGCAGATGCGTAGGTGACGGATTGTGGGAGAAAGCCAAGGTTGGGGGAGTAAATCGTTTGACAGGATGTGGGGTGGGAGGGGCTACTATCAGATATGGTGGGGGCTGCATTAATTTCAGTAATATACAAAACAGGTAACATAGTAACATAGTAAATGACGGCAGATAAAGACCAGCATGGTCCATCCAGTCTGCCCAGCAAGATACGGCAAGAGTAGGTGCACCTGTTGCTCTGTGCAGGCCACCCCTCCCCATGTCTTTGTTTAGGGGTGGACTCACCACTCCATGTAGAACACCCCTATTTGTTGAGAAGTTAGATGGTTCACTTTATTTTGTTTTTATCCTGTTGCTGTAAAGGGATCCGCTGTACTTGTCCCATGCTGTTTTGAATTCCGTCACCATGTTTGCCCCCACCACTTCCATCGGTAGAACATTCCAAGCATCCACCACCCTTTCAGTGAAAAAATATTTCCTGATATTGACTTTCAATTTTCCACCTTGCAGCTTCATGTTATGCCCTCTAGTTTTGCAGCTTCCCCGTCTTTGGAAGAGGTTTGTTTGTTCATCGTTCCTCTTTAAGTATTTAAAGGTCTGAATCATATCTCCTCTATCCCTCCTCTCCTCCAAAGTGTACATATTTAGGTCTTCAAGTCTCTTCTCATAAGGTTTCTTACGCAGGCTCCAAATCATTTTGGTTGCCTTACTCTGAACAGTTTCCAGTCTTTTTACATCTTTTGCAAAATATGGTCTCCAAAACTGAACACAGTATTCCAGGTGAGGCCTCACCAGCGACCTGTACAGTGTCATAAGTACCTCTTCCTTTCTGCTGGTAATCCCTCTTTGTAGCAGCCCAACATCCTCCTGGCTTTTGCCACCGCCTTGTCGCACTGTTTTGCCACCTTGAGATCATCAGAGACAATCATACCAAGGTCTTTCTCCTGAACCATGCACACCAACCTCTCGCCCCCTATTGTGTACATTTCCCTTTGATTTCTGCTACCTTTGATACTGCACTTTTTTGCATTAAATCGTAACTGCCAAGCATTAGACCATTCTTCCAGCTTTTGTAGATCGTTCCTCATGTTATCCACTCCCTCGGGGGAGTCCACTCTGTTGCAAATTTTTGTCTCTCATCTGCAAAAAGACAGACTTTTCCATTCAGTCCTTCAGCAATATCACTCACAAATACATTGAACAGTGCCGGGCCCAGGACCGAACCCTAGGGCACCCCGCTAATCACCTTCTTTCATCTGAGTGAGCTCTATGTACCATCACCTTCTGTCGTCTGTTGGTCAACCAATTTCTAATCCAGTTTACCATCTTGGTACCCATCCCCAAGCTACTGAGTTTATTTACAAGTCTCCTATGAGGAACAGTATCAAAGGCTTTGCTGAAATCCAGGTAGATGACATCCATCGCATGCCCCTGATCTAGTTCCTTGGTCACCCAGTCAAAGAAGTCAATCAGATTTGTATGGCAAGACCGTCCTTCAGTAAAACCATGTTGCCTCAGATCTTGCAACCTGTTGGTTTTGAGAAAGTTCACTATTTGCTCTTTCAGGAGCGCCTCCATTACTTTTCCTGCCACCGAGTTAAGGCTCACGGGTCTGTAGTTTGACACTTCTTCCCTGTCACCACTTTTGTGTAGAGGTACGACATCAGCTATTCTCCAGTCCTGAGGAAGCTCTCCTGTTTCCAAGGATCTGTTGAATACATCCTTTAACGGCCCTGCAAGAATCTCTCTGAGCTCTTTCAGTATCCTGGGATGTATCCCATCCGGTCCCATGGCTTTGTCCAGTTTCAGTTTAGCAAGTTGTTCCAACACCTCATCTTCTGTGAATGGTGTGGTATCTACTACATTCCCATTTTTATATTTGGGAGTCACAGCTGGTCCATCTCCAGGATTTTCTTTAGTTAAAACAGAGCAGAAGTATTTGTTTAGCAATTTCGCTTTTTCTATGTCACTTTCCACGAGTCCTTTCCCAGCACTTCTGAATCCTGCAATTCCAACTCTGATCTTCTTCCTTTCCCGAATATACCTGAAGAAAGTTTTGACGCCACCCTTAACATCTTTAGCCATCTTTTCCTCTGCCTTTGATTTTGCTATCCTTATTTCTCTTTTTGACTCTGAGTTTGATCCTGTATTCATTTCTGTGTTCTTCTGTTTGCAAGCTTTTGAATTTTGCGAAAGCTGTGTTTTTTGCCTTTATTTGAGCAGCCACTTCTTTGGAAAACCAAATATGTTTCCTTCTCCTCTTGTTTTTGTTTACTTTTTTTACATATTTGTCTGTTGCCTCTTATTGTCACCTTTAGTTTAGCCCATTGCAATTCCACTTCCCTTGTCTCCTTCCACCCCGTCATCTCCTCCTTTAGGTACTCGGGCCATTTTATTGAAGTCAGTGTTTTTGAAGTTTAGGACTTTGAGCTTGCTATGTTTGACCTGTACCTTGGCTTTTATCTCAAACCCCACCGTTGCTCACAGGGGCACTCACGCAGACATTCAACACGCTATCACAGTTGGTAAGCACTAAATCCAGTGTTGAGCTTTCCCTGGTTGGTTCCATCACTATTTGTCTAAGTGATGCATCTTGGAGAGCATCTACAATTTTTTTGCTTCTTTCCAGATGTGCAGAAGGAGTAATCCAATCCACATCAGGTAGATTAAAGTCACCCAAAATGATTGCTTCCCCCTATCTTGGCAATATCTATAACCAATTCGTTATCTCTCTCTTCAATTTGAGTCGGAGGTCTGTAGACTACAGCAGTATGGATGACAGTGCCATCTCCTCTTTCCAACGCAATCCAGAGTGCTTCTTCTTTTCCCCATGTCCCCTGCATTTCAGTAGCTTTAATATTGCTTTTGACATACAAGACTACTCCTCCTCCTTTTCCATTTTCTCTATCTCTTCTGAATAGATTATAGCCAGCTATGGCTATATCCCAATCATGCGATTCATTAAACCATGTTTCTGTAATGGCCACAATGTCCAAATCCATTTCCACCATTAGGGCTTCCAGGTCCGGAACTTTATTGGCTAAGCTTCGAGCATTTGTGCTCATTGCTTTCCAGCATTTACCTGGCTTGTGTGTATTTTGCATTGATTTTGTTCTGCCCACTTCTTCCCACTTGTTTTTGATGTGTGATGTAAAAGTGTGGCTGTTTCTGATATTATTCTGCTTTTGTACATACAGTACAATGTTAAAGGTGATTCCTAAAAGCCAATATCATTTTAAAATTATGCTAAAACTGTGATTTTCAACCCAGCCCTTGGGATACAACAAATCTAATTTTCAGGATATCTACACAATGTTTATACATGAGATGGATTTCCACACTGCCTCCATTATATGCAAAATCATCCCGTGTATACTCATTGTGGATCCCTGACTCTGTCCCGGAAATGAGCTCAGAACTCCTATGCTAAATGGCTAGCTAGGAAGTTGGAGACTCTTCCCACTTAAGTCAAGATCATAAAGCTATTTCTTCCGGATCCAAGATAGCGTAAGGCAACATTTTCAGCTCCGGTGTGCTTTTCTGATGGGGAGGAAGAGAAAGGGGAAGCAGGGTGGGCTGCCTCAGACTATCCTGCTGACCTCTACTCCAGTCATCTCTGGACCTCTTGATGCCTTTGTGTTGCGCCCAGAGCAGCAGTCAGAGCAGAGGGATGGGAGCATGGCTGGAGAACAGTTGGAGTTGGGCAGCTCGGCGTCCTTCTCGGGCAGTGATCTCACGCCCCCGGAATCACAGCAACTGCGAAAGTAGCCATGCCCAGGGTCAGTTCGTGGAGATGTAGGTAAATTGAACTCCCTGGACTTGGGAGCTTCGGTGCCACTGCTGGGGCAATCTTCAGGATGTTTAACAGATGTTTGTGTCTGTCTGTAAGACCTTTTGCCTGGGCCGGTGTCCGCGAATGGAGGTTCCACTACAGCGTCTGGAATTGGCACAGAGATATCCTCAATTGATCCACAGGCCCCTGTAGTGGGGCTTGATGGACAGCATGGAGCTGTGGTTTCTTTTCCTCTTCAACATCCAGGTCAACTTATCCTGGAAAGTATCTGGATTGCTATACATCAGCTTGGTGAGGTTCTTACAAATCAGATTACTAGCATGCAATCCCAAGTAGCTTCCACTACAAAGGTTTTGACTAAAACAGTGGAAGAAGTGGGCTCGATTATAAACAACTTGGAAGATGTGTCTAAGAACTCAGTGACTTGAGACTCTGGGATGTGTTTGTTAAAGATTCTAATCATCTGAAAGTAAGACTAGAGCAGTTAATTATACTAAATTACCTAATCTCTGTTTGATCAATTTTCCTTGTTCACCATCTTATCAGCTAGGGAGATGTTTAAACAATATCTGAATGAAATTCTGGGGGTCCCAGTTGAGTCATGTCCTTCGATTGTAAAAATGTACTATCTTCCCAGTGGCCAGAAGACTACGGCTAGTGCCGAGGTCACTGGCCCTGGGCAATTTGATGTGTTAAATATATCTGAGATTTTAGAATTATCTGATACTACATCTGTTACACCGGCAAAATGTTTATTTACCTTTGCTTTAATTTCAGATAGGGAATGGCTTTTGAAGTTGTTTTTTTCGAAGGGTGTTGTTTAAAGGGTGTCTGGTCTGGATTTTTCCAGACCTGGTCAACGAAACCCAGCGTCACAGGAAAGAGTTTCTAGTCCTGGGTCCTCAGGTCCTTCAGTTTGTGATGTTATATTTTCTAAAGTATCTGTGCAAATGTCTTGTGAAACTGCAGGATAATTCCTCTGTATTTTTTAACCTTCACAATTGATTTCCTTTTTGAATTCTAGGGGACCCTTGGGGGGGGGGTGAATGAATGGATCTTGGAACTGTGATATTGTTATATTTGACTGATGCTTTCAATGTTTCCTTTATATCATATTGTTAGGGGTTTTCTTTCCTTTCTTGGATCTCCTTATAGTGGGCTAGTGGAGGGGTTTGCTTTTTGTAGTATTTCCCAGAGTGTTTTGTTTCTTTGAATGTTATTGTTTCAGAAGTGTCCCCCCCATTTCCATTACAGGTGTTGTAACTTGTAATATTTAAAAATTCAATAAATATAAATTATTTAAAAAAAGATAGATATCTCTTCCTTTATTTCCCAGTTGTATGGAAGCATTGAGCTTTGAACATGTAATAGCAGGTGCTATCCATGAGAAAGCGTAGTTATTCACCTCTAACAGGTGTCCTCCGGAAACAGCAGGAATCAGTCCTCACATATGGGTGATGTTGGCACTGACGGAGCCTGCAGAGCATTTCTCCAGCTTTCAAAGAAAGCCTTTGAGAATGCAACCATGCATGCATGGTCCCCTTCTTGCACACGGGTGCCATCTTGCTCAGTCAGATGACATAGCTAAGACTCAGTCAGGCAAAAACAAAAAGACGGCAACTCCAAAGGGAGGGAAGGAGGGTTACGAGGACTGATTCCTGCTGTTCCCAGAGAAGAGTAAATTAGACTTACCTGCTAATTGTAGTTCCTTGAGGAACTCCAGTCTAGTCCCAACCTTTGGGTTCTGCACCTCTCACAGCAGCTTGGAGACTGAGAACACATCATCTTTTTTCTGATGACAAATGGTATATCCATTCTGGATCCACCTCCTCACTCCAGTAACCTACTGACAAAGCAGACTCATCGGAGCAACCATTAAGTATTAAACTTTATCAACATATCTTCTCTCTAATTAACTCAAACTTAAAACATACAAGAGGGTGTCCTACCCTTCCTTAATATCTCTTGCGAGAAGTACTGAGGTCTACCCACTCCCTTTAACGAGAAAAAAGAAGACCAAAAAGGAAGCTCCCTGCATAATATTGATTTCTTACCTGTAAGAGCTTCATTGCTTCAGACTGCTGCCTATCAGGGTGGGATATGGGACTAGACTGGAGTTCCTCAAGGTACTACAATTAGCAGGTAAGTCTAATTTATTCTTCCTAGTCGTCCCTCCAGTCTAGTCCCAACCTCTGGGTAAGTAACAGAGCAGTAAAGAAACTCAATGGGAGGGATCCGCTAGACCAGCCTGAAGCACCACTGATCCAAAACAGGTATCCCTCTCTGCCTGAACATCGAGACGGTAGTGGCTTGACAAAAGAATCCAGCAACGACCAGGTAGCAGCTTTGCAAATTTCTACCGCAGGTACTAACTGGCATTCAGCCCAGGACGCTGCCTGCGCTCTCGTTGAATGAGCCCGCAGCCCCTTGGGCACAGCTCTTCCCTTTAAAATATATGCGGATGCCACGGCCTCCTTAATCCATCTAGCAATGGAGGCTTTAGAAGCCGCCTTTCCCCGGCTCGATCCCCCTTAGAGCACGAAAAGACGATCTGACCGTCGAAAGGCTTTCGTTCTACGGATGTAGATCTTCAATGCCCGCCGCACGTCCAACCGATGCAAACTTGGAGAAGAACAATCCCTTGAAGTCTGTCATCAACCCCCCCTGGTGGCCAGTGGCTGTAAGGGTAGGTTGAGCATATTATTTTCTGGGAGTAGAGGGCTCTTAAGGCAAAGGGTATCTTGGTCTTTGTAGTCCTGCTCCTTATATGAATAAATTGTGTATGCCAAGTAGAGGGTAAATAAGGCTTTTATTTCCTTTTTAACGCAAAAGGTTCGCCGAGATACAGAAATACAGAAAGTCCTTCTTTTCAGGCTTCCACCACAACATAAGCAAAGAGGTAAACTGTTACAAACGTCACAGTTGCTTGTAGGATTTAACCCAGGATTCTTTCAAACTTTAGAGCAAAACAAAGGAGTGAACATTCCTCTTTCATTCAGCACAAACATGAGTATTCTCAAATCAATGTCTGTATAACTCACAGTTCAGGGAGTGACTCAAAACTGCCCACAATACAAATGGAGCAATCCATTAATGCGTCTTGAGATAAGGGAATAGGATCCTCAAGTGCTATCTGCATGGGCTCTGGGTCATTGTTATCTCCCTCTGAATTGGAGCTTTCCCTGGCCGCTATAGTTTGCCAGTCACTGTTTCTGTTCCCTTGTTTCCAGTAAGGCTGTTCTAGGGCTCTCAAATAAGCATGGCTTGTTCCTATGCCCTTACGTCCTGGCTTATAAAACTCTGGCCTGCTTCTTTTCCTTTCAAACTGGATATCGGCTTTACAAGAGCTTCTAGGAGCTGAGCTTCTCTTTATGAATAAAGTGTCACCATACCTTGGCTTCCTGTAGCCGGTATAACTGGAGTTTTCCTTCTCTGGCACTTCTCTCAGGACACAGTCTCTTTGGCAGACTTTCTCTTGGAAGCTTCTAGGCACTGCTTGACCTTTCTGTAGCCTAGGAAAACCTGGTGAGGAATCCAGACTTCCTTGCTTCCTGGTATAGGTAACTCTGCTATCAGTACCTTTCCTTTTGGAGCTTTTCAATCCTGTTTCAGAGTCTTCTGGTGAACATAGGCCTCTCTCCAGGTATGGCTCTCTCCTTCTGAGCTCTTACCTCTGAGGTCTCCTGCTACCAAGTCTCTCTCCGGACTGACTCTCCATGGCCCGTCTTTCTCTCTGGCTCTTTCTGCTCCTCTTCCAGATCCTGCTGTCCTTGTCGTGCTGCTTGTCTTAGCTGCACTGCTTGACCTGGCTGGGCTGCTGTTCCTGGCTGTCTCAGCTCCCCTTCTCCTCCTTCTCCCTGCTCCTGCACTAGCTTTCTGCTTATAAAGGCATTCCACGTTTGAGTTCCCCGGGCTACTTTTCAGATGCAGCTGATTAACTTCTGCAGAATCATCAGCCGGGTGTGTTAACTCAGCCTCTGTAAGTTTTCTCCTGCTCCCTCTAGCTGCGCTGCAGGGCAATTGCATCTTCTGCAGATCATTTGTTTTGTGAAAGACAGCGTTTTTTCCTAAGTCTTCACTTTCATTAGCATCCGCTCTATGACAAGTCTCAACAAATACTGGCAAGGTGACTACCTGATTCATGTGAAAAACCGAGACAACCTTAGGCAGAAAAGACGGCACGGGCCGCAAAACTACCTTAGACTCATAGAACTCTAAAAAAGGCTTTCTACAGGACAATGCTTGCAACTCGTAAATGCGCCTTGCTGAGCACATGGCTACAAGAAACACCACGTTAAGGGGAAGATCCTTTAAAGACGCTCCAGACAAAGGCTCAAACGGCTCCTTGACCATCGCAAGACTAGAGGGAGCTGCCAACTTGGGACCACCAGCCTACAGGGCGGGCGAAGCAGAGACACAGCCCTCAGGAAACGTTTGATATCTGGATGACAAGCAAGCGGCTCACCGCATATCTTACCTCTATAACGGGCCAAAGCTGCTACCTGCACCCGCAGGGAAGCTGCTGCTAAACCTTTATCCAAACCCCTTTGTAAAAACGCTAACACTTGCGGAATCGACGCCCTCAGCGCTTGTACTTGATTGTCCGCACACCAGGCCTCGAAGATCCGCCAGATGCGCATATAGGTTAAAGAGGTAGACCTTTTCCTTGCTCTTAACAAAGTGGAAATTACCGAAGAAGAATATCCTCTTGCCGTCAACCTAGCCCTTTCAAGAGCCAGGCCGTAAGCAAGAATCGATCCACTTGAGGCACGTGGAGCGGCCCTTGAGACAGAAGATCCGCCAGAAGTGGAAGACGCCATGGCCTTCCCACAAAAAGCCTCATCAGATCCGAGTACCATAGCCGCCTCAGCCAATCCGGTGCTATCAAAATCACTCTGCCCCTGTGACGCTCTATGCGCTGTACCACCCTTCCTATTAATACCCAAGGCGGAAACACATAGAGCAGCCATTCCTTCGGCCAGGCTTGGATCAGGGCATCCAGTCCCTCCGACATCTGTTCTCTTCTTCTGCTGAAGAACCGATCGACTTTTGCCGACTGGAAGGTCACCATGAGATCCATCACCGGTGTCCCCCAGCGACTTACTACCATTTCGAACACTTTCGGATGCAGGACCCACTCTCCGGGATCCACCTTCACTCAACTCAAGAAGTCGGCTTGCACGTTGTCCACTCCCGCTACATGTGCCGCCGATACTGCTAGCAAATTTTGCTCGGCCCACTCGAACAACTGTTCGGCTTCCCCTTCCATCGGAGCACTGGTGGTGCCCCCTGGTGACTGATGTAGGCGACTGCCGTGGTGTTGTCGGAAAACACTCGAATGGCCGTGTTGCGAAGGGAAAGCTTAAACTCCTGCAGCGCGAGCCGCACCGCCCTCAATTCCAATCTGTTGATGGACCAGGCCCTTTCGTGCTGTGACCATTGCCCCTGGGTGAATGTTCCTTGGAAATGAGCTCCCCATCCGACGAGACTGGCATCCATCGTCAGCAGCAGCCAACAAGGTGTCTCCAACGACATACTGTCCTCGAGGTACTTTGTATGAAGCCACCACTGTAGTGCTTGACGCGTCTCTGGTAAGCAGAATAACCTTTTGGACAAGCGATCGTTCTGGTGAAACCAACGCCTGAGCAGCGCCCTTTGCAATGGTCTCATGTGCGCTCTCGCCCACTGGACCAGATCTATCATAGACGCCATGGTCCCGAGCAATTGTAGGTAATGCCAAGCTGTGGGAGATGCTCTGCTCAGAAAACGAACCAAGCGCCTTAATCTAAGTGCTCGCTGATGAGACAGGTACACTCTCCCTGCCCTTGTCTCGAAGCGGGCTCCTAAATACTCTATATTCTGAGATGGAACCAACTTGCTCTTTGTCATATTGACCACCTAACCAAGATCTTGAAGGAAGGCTACCACCTTTGCTGTTGCGGATACGCTCTCGTTTTGGGATTTTGCCCGAATCAACCAATCGTCCAGGTACGGATGCACTAGCATGCCCTCCTTTCGTAATGCTGCCGCCATGACAACCATCACCTTGGTGAACATCCTCGGGGCCGTGGCCAAACCGAACAGCAAGGCCCGGAATTGAAAATGTCCCATACGTACCGCAAACCGGAGAAATCTTTGATGTTCCGGGCGTATCGGGATGTGCAGGTAGGTTTCTGAGAGATCCAGGGAGGTGAGAAACTCCCCCTTTCGTACTGCCACTATGACCGACCTCAACGTTTCCATATGAAAATGGGATACCCGGAGATACAGATTTACTCCTTTGAGGTCTAAGATTGGACGAAATGCTCCGTCCTTCTTTGGCACCACAAAATAAATGGAGTATCAACCTAACCCGCGTTGGTCTTGAGGAACCTGAACCACCGCCTTGAGGTCAATCAGTCTCTCAACCGTCTCCCTCACTGCGGCGCACTTGGCTGGTGACTTGCATGGGGACTGTACAAAGAATTCTCTTATTGGCCGCTGAAACTCCAAGGAATACCCCTCTTGGATGACCTCCAGCACCCACCTGTCTGACGTAATCTGGACCCAGGCAGGAAGAAAGTCTCGCAGGCGACCTCCTATGGACTCCAAGCCTGCCTGGGCCCCCCTGACTTTATTGGGTCTTTCGCAGATTTGTGGAAGAGGACGGTGCTCCAAAGACCCTTCCTGCTCCCCGAAATCCACGAAACCCCTGATTCCTGCTAGGAAAACGTCCTCTTTGAGCTTGACTGAATCTAGGGTATCGAAATCTCCTAAACTCTCGTTGCTGACTCTTCGGAACTGAGGAAGACCTCCTCGGTTTTTGCTTATCTTCTGGGAGCCGAGCCCCCTTGGATTCTCCTAGATCCTTCACCAGTTTATCCAAGTCCTCCCCAAATAGCAATTTTCCTCTAAATGGAAGCTTGCTTAGTCTGGACTTGGAAGAACCATCCGCTGCTCAATTGTGTAGCCAAAGATAACGGCGAGCAGCAACCGCCGAGGCCATGCTCTTCGATAGACCTCTAATGAGGTCATACTGGATATCCGCTAAATACGCCGTTGCAGATTCCAGCCTTGCCACGTCGCCGGCGGCAGCCTCCCCCTGGTCTCCCTGTACCCTCTGAGACCAGCAAAGGGAAGCTCTCGCCACCCAAGCTCCACAAATGGCAGCCTGTATAGACAAAGTATTCACATCAAAGACTTGCTTCAACAAGGCCTCCAACTGCCTATCCTGAGTATCTTTGAGTGCGGCACTGCCCTCAACTGGAATCGTAGTCTTCTTCGTGACAGCCGAGACGGCTGTATCCACCTTCGGGGACTTAAATAGTTCTTTATCCTGGTCCACCAGGGGGTAAAGGCGACCGATAACTCTGGAACCCTTCAAGCTTGCCTCCGGCATGTCCCACTCTTCCTGAATCATTTCCCGAATCACCCTGTGTACTGGGAACGCTCTCTAGGTTTTCCGAAACACCTGTAACAATGGATCCTCCAATGTAACATCCTCTGCAGGACCAGGGGTAGGCATTTGAGAGCCCTCAGGGACTCTGCGATGAGCGCCAGTAGTTCCTCTCTCCAGAACAGACGGACAACCCTAGCCTGATCCTCTCTCTCCATGATCTCTCCCTCTTCAAGGCCCTCCTCTAATTTGTCGTCGATCTCACCTTCCTCGGAGTGACCTCTCTCCGAGTCCAACGACGGATCCTTCTGGTCCCTTTCCTTTCTGACCCGCTTCGCTGGGCCGCCCGCTGTCTCTGTACTCAGAGGTAAAAGGTCTTTTCTCACCCTTGTTGCCTCCAGCGGAACCTGCTGTCAGGCACCCTGCTGTTCCCCAAAGGCCTGCTGAATAAGGGCTACAAATTCTGATGAAAAAATGGCCGCTAGCCCACCCGGCAATGCCGGCTGAGAAGTAGGGAGATCCGGAGCGGACGAGGGACCCGCCACGGGCTCGTCCGGTGGCAAATCCAGGGGCGCAGGCTTCTGCACCTCCAGCGCAGCCTTCTGCCCCTCTGCAGCCCCTCCTAAAGGGCTCTCCATGATTGTAGCCTCCAGCACACACGGTCTGCAGACCCATGACTGTCAGTGAACCCTTCTGTGAGCCACAGACCAGGCAACGCGGCTTTGAAGGCATTCCTGTGAGTCCCGTACTGCACAGTACAACAGTTATACCCAGCTAGCAGAGACCAAAAAAAGAAACGCGGGTTGGTCTTTTTTTTTTTTTTTAAATGATCCAAAAATTTAAGAACTAGCTCCTCTTAGGGGCCCCGAGCTAGAAAAAGTATGCCACAGTGCAAAACGAGGCTTCCCGCCAAGACAAACGGGCCTCCCACAAGCTGATACGCAGCTGCGCCCGTTCCCGCACTGCTGACACGCGGCAGGCCCGCCGCCCAAAACGCAATTACTGCGACAGATTCTGGTGGCGCAGAGGAAGCCTTACCTCAGGCGATTCCCCTGAAATGTCTGCGGCGCCCCGGAGAAGGTCCTACTCGTCTGCTCTACTGACAGGAGAAGACTGACAACGTCGGATGCAGACGAGGGGAAGGAATAGAGCCATGTCTTGTAATCCGCCGGCCAAGGCTCTCTTCCCAGCACTGAGCAGGCACAACTTCTGCAATGCGCTGCCGGACTCTTCCTCCGGCTCTCTTATGCCCGGAGCCGAAGTGCTGCCTTTCCCTCTTGGCCTGAGGTCGACTCCCCACCTACCTAAATCACTCGGCTGAGAGATGTAAGGAAAAAAAGGGGGGGGAAGGGGGAGGTAAGACCTCAGAACCTCTTCCAGGCACAGTAGATTTTCTCTCTGATGCTTTCCATATGAGAGAGAGAGAGAGAGAGAGAGAGATATATATATATATATCTCTCATATGGCCTATCCGAGGTATGAGGGAGGACAAAAAGACAGGGAATTCACCCTAGTAAAGGGCCCCCTTTTACCAAGGCAGGATAGGAAAGACACAAACACAGCTAAGAATCAGAAGACTTCCACATGGCCCACATTCCATGCTCCCCCTAGTGGAAGGAAGGGGAGAGGATACAGAGCCCAGATCCCCTTAGGCAGGCTGTGCTCCAAGTATGCAGGTGCACGAAGTCAGGGTGATTGCCATCACCTGGCTAGGGAGGGGTGGGAGAGAGAGCCCTGGAAGTATAAACTGAAGCCAGAGTGTGAGAGTAGAGGAAAGGAGAGCGACGTCATCAGGAGTAGCAGGGGAGAAGGAGAAGCAGGAAGCCAAACTGCCACGAGCCAAGGCACAGCTGCAAGCTGGCAAAGCTTGACCGGTGCAGAGCTGAGCAGAGCCCCTGAGCTGCCGAGAGAGGAGAGTGCTAAGTGGAATATAGCACATCTGCCAGAGCGTTTGAAGCCAGAAACAGGAGAGACTCCAGGATTCCCCGGGAGGCTGGTAGCTGAGGATTGGGAACAAGGAGAGTCTGAGCCTATGCAGCTGGGAGAGCCTGAGGTAAAGCTAAATGGGGAAGAGATTCCTATGGACTGTTCTGTATGCAAGGCTTTAAACCTGAGGAACAGGGAGGAAACAAGCCAACCCCAAGAGAGAGTTTTACCAGGGAAGGGAACCCATAGTCCACAAGCCGGTGGCCCTGATTCCCTCATGTTGGTAAAGGGAAAGGTCACAAGGACTAAGGAGTCGCCCTGGAAGCTGTGGAAAGCTTGTTAAGCACCTGCTGCAGGAACAAGGACACTGGGGTAAGAAAGTAGTTTTTGTAACAGAGCTTTCTTGTGCCCTGAATTGTGTTACGTGAAGGTTTATGCAGGTGAAGAGAAGCTATACTATCATGGACAGTGAATGTGATTTTTGTTTGTGCTTTTGGCCAGCAAGGCTGCAAAGAAAGTGAACTATCCATTCTATTAAAAAGACTGTATATCCTGCAATATGGAAAACCTTTAAACAGACATTTTTGGTTTGTGTTTGTTTTTGGGGAATACTCTGTTTCACAGAGACCTGAACCCATATCCTGTACGTGGTGAGAACGTACCATTGTGTAAAATAAATTCTGTCATTTGCCTTAACCCCTTGGAGCCTAACTACAGCTTTTTGTCTGATGCACACATACAGCCAAGCAAAGACTACCTTTCCCAGAAGGCACTACGGGAAATAGTTGTAAAGGGCTAAAAAAGCAGACAGCAAAAAGTTTCTATAAAATAACCACGCCCCTCTTAGCTGGAGGCGAGCGGTAGCGGCGTGACAATATATATATATTTTATTATTTTTATTATTTATTTATTTTTAGAATATCAACCTAACTATATCTTAATCATTTCTCTAGTGAGCCTGGACCTCTGGGCTCATCAATCCTCCAGCTGCTTGGAGACTGAGGTAACTGGAGTGAGGAGGCGGATCCAGAATGGATATACCAGTTGTCATCAGAAAAAAGATGATGTGTTCTCAGTCTCCAAGCTGCTGTGAGAGGTGCAGAACCCAGAGGTTGGGACTAGACTGGAGGGACGATTAGGAACACCTGTTACAGGTGAGTAACTACGCTTTCTCCAGGAACAAGCAGGAAGTCAGTCCTCACATAGGGGATTCCCTAGCTCTAGGCTGCCAAGGACTGAACCACGACAGTACCAACGGAGAAGTCAGGTGGCCATGAGTTGCAGAAGGAGAATCCCCACTGAGAGCCTCTGCAAGACCCTAGCATCCAGCAACCCTATCAGTCCAATAGCCTGAACACAGAGGGTCAGAGGGCAGGAGTTGCCTACATTCCAAGAATATTACGCAGCACTGCCTGACCAAAGGCACTGTCCCTACGGGATTTGCTTTCTAGGCAGTAGTGTGCTGCGAACGTGTGAATGGATGACCAAGTGGTGGCTCTGCAAATTTCTGTCAGTGGCATAGAACAGAGGTTGGCCACCGACGTAGAGATCGCCCTCACACGATGCACTGTGATCCAATGCTCCAGGGAGAGGCCCGCCCGCTCAAAGGTGAGGGTAATGCAGTCTGCCACCCAAAAGGATAGGGTACACTTGGTTACAGGGAGCCCCAGTCTGCTAGTGTCATAGGACAAGAAAAGCTGGAGGTGCCTTGAGGTGGCCCTGGGTCCGCTGCAGATAGAATGACAGGGCCCATAAGAACATAAGATATGCCATACTGGGTCAGACCAAGGTCCATCAAGCCCAGCATTCTGTTTCCAACAGTGGCCAATCTAGGTCATACGTACCTAGCAGTTTCCCCAAGGGACACAGGTTCCACAATGCTTGTACTGGTTCAAGCATTGATATCCTGGGTCCCTTCTTAATAATGGTTTATGGACCTTTCCTCCAGGAACTTGTCCAAACCTTTTTTAAACCCAGCTACACTAACAGCCTTTACTACATCCTCCGGTAACAAATTCCAGAGTTTGATTACACGTTGAGTGAAAAAATATTTTCTTTTATTAGTCTTAAATAGTTTACCCTGTAGCTTCATTGCATGTCCCCTAGTCTTTCCATATTCTGATAAGGTAAACAATCGATCTACGTTTACCCGTTCCACTCCGTTCATTAATTTATAGACTTCTATCATATCTCCCCTCAGCCGTCTCTTCTCCAGGCTAAAGAGCCCCAACCTTTTTAGCCTTTCTTCATAGGAGTAGCCTTCCATCCCCTTTACCATTTTGGTGGCTCTTCTCTGAACCTTTTCTAAAATCGCTATATCCTTTTTAAGATACGGCGACCAGAATTGCACACAATATTCAAGGTGCGGTCTCACCATGGAACGATATAGAGGCATTATAATATCTTTTGTTTTATTTTCCATTCCTTTCCTTATCATATCTAGCATTCTATTTGCTCTCTTGGCCGCCGCTGCACACTGGGCCGAGGGTTTTAACAAGGTATCCACAATGACGCCTAAATCTTTTTCCTGGGTGGTGGTTCCTAATGTGGAACCTTGCATCGTGTAACCATAGTTTGGGTTGTTCTTCCCTAGGTGCATAACCTTGCACTTCTCCACATTAAATTTCATCTGCCATTTTGATGCCCAGTCTTCCAATTTATCAAGATCCTCTTGCAATTTTCCACAATCCTCCTGGGTTTTAACAACTTTAAATAGTTTTGTCTCATCTGCAAATTTGATAACCTCACTTGTTATTCCACTTTCCAGGTCATTTATGAATATGTCAAAAAGCAGCGGACCCAGCACAGATCCCTGGGGTACACCACTATTCACCTTTCTCCATTGGGAAAATTGGCCATTTAGCCCTACCCTCTGCTTTCTATCTTTTAACCAGTTCCTGATCCACAGTAGTACACTGCCTCCTATCCCATGACTCTTTAGTTTTGCCAAAAGTCTCTGATGAGAGACTTTGTCAAAGGCTTTCTGAAAGTCCAGATACACAATATCAACCGACTCACCTTTGTCCACCTGTTTATTCACTCCTTCAAAAAAACATAACAGATTAGTAAGACAAGATCTTCTTTGTCTAAAGCCATGTTGGCTGTCTCCCATTAGGTCGTGACTATCTACATGCTGAGTAATTTTATTCTTTATGATGGTTTCTACCATTTTTCCCGGTACTGATGTCAGGCTCACTGGTCTGTAGTTTCCCGGATCACCCCTCGAACCCTTTTTAAAAATTGGTGTTACATTGGCGATCCTCCAATCCTCAGGTATTAGAGATGATTTTAATGATAGTTCACAGATTACTGATAGCAGGTCTGCAATCTCAAATTTCAGTTCTTTCAACACCCTTGGATGTATACCATCCGGCCCAGGTGATTTGCTACTCTTCAGTTTATCTAATAGTTGTAAGACATCTTCCCGATGTATCGATATTTCCTTCAATTCTTCCACACCTTTAAATACCACTTCAGTCATGGGTAACATCCCTACATCTTCCTCAGTAAAGACCGAAGCAAAGAATTCATTCAGTCTCTCCGCTATCGCCTTGTCGCCTCTTAGTGTTCCTTTAACCCCTTTATCATCTAATGGTCCAACTGACTCTCTCACAGGTTTTTGCTACGAATGTACTTGAAAAGGTCTTTATTTCGCGTTTTTGCTTCCGCAGCAAGCTTCTTCTCAAATTCTCTCTTTGCCTGCCTTATCAATGCCTTGCATTTGACTTGCCAGTGCTTGTGCTGTTTCCAGGTTTCATCGTTTGGCTCTTTTTTCCATTTCCTGAAAGATGCTTTTTTGGCAACAACAGCCTCTCTGACCTCACCTTTAAACCATGCTGGCAGTTTTTTGGACTTCCTTCCACTTTTCTTAAAGCGTGGAATACAGCTGGTCTGGGCTTCCAAGATAGTATTTTTCAACAACACCCAAGCTTGATGTACGTCTTTAACCTTTGCAACTGCTTCTTTTAGTTTTTTCTTAACTGTTTTCCTCATTTTATCATAGTCTCCCTTTCGAAAGTTAAAGGGTAGTACTGTGGATTTCCTTACTATCCCTCCTCCACTAATTAAATCAAAGGTGATCATGCTATGATCACTATTGCCAAGTGGCCCCAACACCCTTATCTCTTGCACCACATCTGGTGTTCCACTAAGGACTAGGTCTAATATTGCTTCCCCTCTGGTTGGTTCATCTAGGAACTTTATCTCCCTAGCATGTCCTGTTGTGACACTGACCCAGTCGATGCCGGGGTAATTGAAATCACCCATTATTATTACTGCACTGTAACTTTTGCTAGCTTCCTTGATTTCTTTGAGCATTTCATCATCCATTTGTTCATTCTGGCCAGGCGGACGATAGTACACCCCCACTGCCATCGCCTTCCCCTTTTTACATGGAATTTCAATCCATAGAGATTCTACAGCAAATTTTGTTTCTTGCAAAACTTTAATCCTTTCTGACTCAATGCCCTCTCTAACATAGAGCGCAACCCCTCCACCAATTTGGTCAGCTCTATCATTACGATATAGTTTGTACCCAGGTATCACAGTGTCCCACTGGTTGTCCTCTTTCCACCATGTCTCTGATATTCCAATCATATCTAACCTCTCGTTTAGTGCTATATATTCTAACTTTCCCATCTTGTTTTGCAGACTTCTAGCATTTGCATACAAGCATTTTAGAGACTGTATTTTATTCATATTAATTTGACTATTGGTAGACATGGGTAATTTGGGATCTTTAAGTTCTGTCTGCTCCATACTCGAGGGCATTTGGGCTACTTTACTCTTTTTTGGAACCTCTCTGCTTTTTGTAGTATCCTTCAAGGATATATTCTTCCGAACCATGCGCTCTTGGGCGACTGTCGGCTTTCCCCTATTATCTAGTTTAAAAGCTGCTCTATCTCCTTTTTAAAGGTTAATGCCAGCAGCCTGGTTCCATCCCGGTTAAGGTGAAGCCCATCCCTTCGGAAGAGCCCCTCCTTTCCCCAGAATGTTCCCCAGTTCCTAACAAATCCGAACCCCTCATCTCTGCACCATTGTCTCATCCACGCATTGAGACTCCGGAGCTCTGCCTGCCTTTTGGGTCCTGCGCGTGGAACGGGAAGCATTTCGGAGAACGCTACCCTGGAAGATCTGGATTTCAACTTCCTACCTAAAAGCCTAAATTTAGCTTCCAGAACCTCCCTACCACATTTTCCTATGTCATTGGTACCGACATGTACCAAGACAGCAGACTCCTCCCCAGCACTATCTAAGACCTTATCTAGGTGGCGTGTGAGGTCCGCTACCTTCGCACCAGGCAGGCATGTTACCAGGCGATCCTCACGTCCACCAGCCACCCAGCTATCTACATGCCTAATGATCGAATCACCAACTATAACTGCTGTCCTAACCCTTCCCTCATGGGCACTTGGCCCTGGAGAAACCTCCTCGGTGCGAGAGGGGTTTACATCACCTGGAGGACAGGTCCTAGTTACAGGATCACTTCCTGCCACACCAGGGTGATGCTCTCCTGTCACGTGACCTCTCTCCTCCCTGGCAACAGGGATGCTGCCAGACTGGAGGTGGGACTTCAGGACTAAATCCCTGTAGGTCTCGTCTATGTACCTCTCTGTCTGTCTTATGTTTTCCAAGTCTGCTACTCTAGCCTCTAGAGAACGGACTCGTTCCCTGAGAGCAGAGAGCTCCTTGCACCTACTGCACACGTAAGACCTCTCACCAGCTGGGAGAAAATCATACATGTGGCACTCAATGCAAAAGACTGGAAAGCCCACATCCCGCTGCTGGACTGCTGTCTGCATCTTAGTTTTAAGTTTGTGTTTAGATCTTTAAGTTCTTTATGTACTAAAGGGTGCTATGGATATTTATACCACTAAAACTGTACCTAAGAAGTTTAATATACCTTGTTCACCTGAAGCTTAATTAATCTCAGGTCCTTAGTGTATGACTGATTTGGGTAATGAGCTTCACCTGAGAGCACCTCCTGTCTTTTAAGTTGTGCAAGTACCTATAAAGCTGTGATTATCCCAGGGGAGGGTGGGTGTGGGGAGGGGGGGAGGGTGGGTGTGGGGAGGGCGGGAGGGATATAACACTTATTAAAAAAGGGCTGCTACACAGTACCTTGTCCTGTGCCGCTGAGGTAAGCTATATTCTGATTTGATTTAAATTATAGCTCTTTGCTGCTACTAGGCTCTAACCTATTAAGAAATTTAAACTACAAACTCTCTGCTGGATTCTAAATTTAACCAGAAAGCTTTCTTCTGTGTTTTAATTTGAAACTAAAAGTACTTTGCTGATGCTAGGCCCTGAGTGACTATGGAATTTAAACTACAGCTGTCTACTGGGTATGAAAGGTAACCAGAAAGTTCTCTTCTGTGTTTTAAATTGAATCTTAAATTGTTGCTACTAGGCCCTGACTGATTTAACAAAAAAATAGTGGGTTCACAGATTAATTAGCTTTAAAAGAAAAAAAAATTCCTTTCAGAAAAATTCCCGTTAAAGTCCAGTGCATGGAGTATGAGCTCCTCTCTGCGGGCATGATGCCGCAGGCAGAAGATGGAGAGTACCACCTCCTGGCTGAGATGAAACAGGGATATTACCTTCAGGAGGCACTTAGGGTGAGTGCGAAGCACTACCCTGTTCTTAAAGAACCTGGTGTATGGAGGGTCAGCCAGCACCACCTGAAGCTCGCTGACTCTGCAAGCAGAAGTCAGGGCCACTAGGAAGGCCACCTTCCAGGATAGGTATCTGAAGTGGCAGATGGCCAGTGGCAGGCTAAGATCCAGAGAAACCAAAGTTCAAATTCTGCTTCTTCCACAGATACATCTGTAACCTTGAGTGGGTCACTTCATCTTCTACTGCCTAATGTACAAACTTAGATGGTAAGCCCTCTGGGGATAATTTAATACCTGCTGCATTTGAAAGTAACTCACCTTGAGCTACCAATGAAAAGGCATGAGTGAAAGGGGAAAAAAAGCAGTGAACAGCACAGGGGCACTGAATTACTGAAGATTTTCTCCTTTGTTGAATGCTGATTTGGGCTCTGAGCCCCTGGCTTCGTCAAAGCTACTGAGTTTTGATCAGACCGAGTCCAAAATTCCTGATCTCAATATTATTTCTTTGGTAGACAAGTGGAATAAAATTATGAAGCCTGCGGAGGCTATATCTAAAGTTAATATTACATCAGCTATGGCTACTTCTGGACACTAACTCTTCTACCATTATGTAGATGATATGGAAGGTGAATGTCTACATTGTAAGCAGTGAATGCCACTACAATGATGATTCAACTCATTAACTGCAGACTGGAGAATGTGGAAGACTCCTTAGGAGTCTATTAGTTACATGCCATTAATTTCCAGTAGCAAATAAAATCCCACCTCTGGGATTATTTATAAACATATGTTAGAAATAATTACAAGTTCACAAGAATGATTTGCCCCCACCCCACTTCCCCAGCCCCTCCCCCCCAAAAAAATCTGCAACATTTTCCTCACCCTAAATAAGGGTGCCCATGACAAGACTTTGACTTTCATACTTTGGACACATCATGCAAAGAGAGAGATCATTAGAGAAAGACATCATGCTTGGCAAGATAGAAGGTCAACGCAAAAGAGGAAGGCCAGCAATGAGATGGATCGATACAATAACAGCAGCTACGGGTACCAGTCTGTCAACAATGAGCCGCCTGACTGAAGACCGAACACAATTTGGAGTGGAGGAGTGGCCTAGTGGTTGGGGCAAGGTACTTCAGGCCGGAAGGTCGGGGATTCAAATCCCACTAGAGGACAGCAACCTTGGGCCGGAAGGACTGGGGTTTCTAGTCCCACAGGTGCTCCTTGTGGTCTTGGGCAAGCCACTTAACCCTCCATAGCCCATGTTCCCTGTAAAATAGTTATCTCCAAGTTATAATGCCCTGTTCAATGTAATTTCAGTTTGTTCAATGTAAACCGCACTGATGCAGAATAGCGCGGTATATAAGAGAATGTAAATAAATAAATAAATAAATAGCTATCCAGAGCGTCACCATGAGATCAAAGACCTTCAGCATTGCCAGCGGTTGAAAAAAGGCACGAAAGTACTGGGGGAACCTAACAAAAATAAAACTAAGTTGCGAGACCCGACGCCGGGGCAGCAGGCCTCGAAGGCGGGAAAGGGACAGGCTAAAGCTGGAAAGGTGTACAATAATATAATAAACACAACTCTTTTTTCCAGCACGATGTCACGGTCTGTAGCTACTCTATGCCAGTAACACACACGGTCAGTTCCCCCTACCAGGCCGGCATGCTATAGAGGCGCATACCCCATCTTGTGATCCGATGTAGGCTGCTGAGCTGCATGTGCAGTGCACCCTATTCTGATAACCACAGCAGACAGATTATGTGGTGACCTGCAGTCTTTCTGTAGCCAGCCAGCGGTGTGTTAGACGCTGTAGAGATGTAGTCCACTGGTTACTTCAATGACTGTAGGGGCAGAGGTCATGGGTTTGAGCCAACAGTGGTGTTATTTAAGAATGCTGTCTGAGGCTTTTCCTTTTCATTTCAATCAGTGCTACCAGCAGAAACACCCTCACAGTGCTGTAGCCTAAGGTGCCTCATAGGCGCCCTATACCCTATAGGGCACATTATAGGGTGCCTTGAGAGACAGGGCACTTTATAATGTGACCTATGGGGCGCCTTATAGGGAGCCTTATAAGGCACCTTAGGTTACGGCACTGTGAGGTTGTTTTTGCTGGCAGCACTGATTTAAATTAAAAGAAAATGCCTCAGACAGCCTTTTCAGATTACACCACTGCGGGATCAAACCCATGACCTCTGCCTCCACAGTCATTGCAGTAACCAGTGGGCTACATCTTTATAGCTTCTAACACTGCGCTGGCATGTACTTAGGGTTAAACGCGCGTTAACGTGCCACAGCGCCCACTATCGCGCGATACAGATTCTTGCTACCTTAGGACCGGAATGCCCACTCCTTATATGGCATTCTTCACATTATCGCTGCAACTAGCGCCCGGTAACATTAAGATGGTTTAGTAAACATACCCCTTAGATTGTGAGCCCTTTGGGGACAGGGAAATGCAAATTGTACTTGAATGTAACTCGCCTTAATCTTCTCCTGGAAAGGCGTGAGCTAAATACTACTAATAAATAATAATAAAAAAACTACTGAGTTTAATTATCAAAATCTCAGAGGGAGAAGGACAAGGGACTTCAAAATTAATGAAGGCTGGGGTGCGAAGATGAAAGTTTGCCTAATACCCTTGGTACTAACCTGCTTCTTCTAAAGCCCAACTTTTGTCAGATCCCACAGAAGCTGCGATCTGCATGCAACCTTTTAGTAATTCAAGATAAGAGAAAAAGAAAAAAGGGCTTAAGATGTATTTCTTAGTTATACTGGACACGTCCTCTCCATGGACGACACGTCCTCTCCAACACGACTACTGCTCAAACTGACCCCTGCCCTGCATTCTGGATTAAAGATCTACGGTCTGACTTTAGTCCCATTATAACCAAAATCATGGATCAATCCTTTGCAACAGGTACATTCCCGCAACCTCTCAAACACACATCCATAAAACCGCTACTAAAAAACAGCAAACTTGACCCACAGAAGGTAGACTCCTACAGACCGATATCGAGCATACCTCTGCTGGCAAAAATAATTGAGAAGGAAGTCCAGATGCAAATTCAAGAACACATTGAAACCACTGCACCACTGGACCTTTGCCAACACGGCTTCAGAGAGGCCCATGGAGTTGAAACGCTCCTTACCACACTATTCAACAACTTAATAGCAGGAATGGACAACATTCGCCAAGGTTTTGTCCTCATATTCATGGACATTGCAGCTGTGTTCGACTCGGTGAGACATGAGCTTCTGCTGGAACGTCTCAAGGAGAAGGGAATCACTCACAAAGCGCTAGATTGGTGCAAATCTTACCTTTCAGACCGATGGCAGCATGTACTTTCCGGGGCAACCTCATCAGATCCTTTCCACCAGAAGCAGGGTGTCCCGCAAGGTTCCTCCCTTTCAGCCTTGATGTTCAACGTATACATGCAGCCTATCTGCAACCTGATCCGGTCATTCAATGTCAACTGCTTGATATATGCAGACGACGTGCTGCTATACATGCCTTTCTCAACTGAAAATCCAGACCTCTCGCCACTGACAAACTGCTTTAATGCAGTATCCGACTGGCTCCAAACCCAAAACCTCAGGATCCAACACAGGAAAACAGAAGTACTCCTCATGACAAGGAATCCAAACTTCTCCACACCACCCTTTCTAAGAGTCAAGGAAGCAGATCTCCAGACCAAGCCTACGATCAGATACCTCGGTGTCACCTTGGATCAGAGACTAGACATGAAGGTACACATAGGCAATGTAGTTAGGGTGGTGTACCATAAGATCAGATCCCTCAGACCCTTACGATCGCTGCTAGAGCCAGAAGACTTTAGGACAATTTACCAGGCGCTGATCATATCACATTTTGATTATACAAACGTGATCCTACATGGGCTCCCCCAGGCCACCCTACATCCACTGCAGCTTGCGATGAACACTGCAGTGAGGGTCCTATACGGTGCTTCCAAGAAAGACCCTGTGACGCCCATATTGAAGCACCTACACTGGCTCCCGATACATATGAGACTCAGGTACAAAACCCTACTGCTTACATTCAAGGCCATCTATGGGCTTTCATCTTCATCTCTAACTGAGTTGATCCAGACCACCCCCACCAACAGGTCCAGAAGAGCGATAGCACTCAACACACTGATAGTCCCAAAATCAATAACACAATGCTCCCAGTCAACTGCAAGCAGGGCCTTCAAATTCTGTGCGCCCAGATTCTGGAATGCCCTAACTCCCAACATCCTTGCAATCCCCGACCCATTCCAGTTTAGGAAGGCCTTGAAACACCAACTTTTTCTCCTTTACTACCCGGTAGATAATGATGATATAGCCCCAACCACGTATACCACACAAGACACCCAGGGCTAGATCAATGTGGCGAACCCAACTCTGTTGCACGATTGTATATAGTTACCCTATGTTATTTGGATGATGAAATGCTCAAAGAAATCAAGGAAACTAACAAATGTTACAGCGCAGTAATAATGGGTGATTTCAATTACCCCGGTATCGACTGGGTCAGTGTCACGGCAGGACATGCTAGGGAGGTAAAGTTCCTAGACGACATAAATGACTGCTTCTTGGAACAGCTGGTTCATGAACCGACCAGAAGGAAAGCCATATTAGACCTGGTCCTTAGTGGAACACCAGATCTAGTGCAAGAGATAAGGGTGTTGGGGCCACTTGGCAATAGTGATCATAGCATGATCGCCTTTGATTTAATTAGTGGAGGAGGGATAGTACGGAAATCCACAGTACTACCCTTTAACTTTCAAAAGGGAGACTATGATAAAATGAGGAAAATAGTTAAGAAAAAACTAAAAGGGGCAGTTGCAAAGGTTAAAGATTTACATCAAGTTTGGGTGTTGTTGAAAAATACCATCTTGGCAGCCCAGACCAGCTGTATTCCACGCTTTAAGAAAAGTGGAAGGAAGTCCAAAAAACTGCCAGCATGGTTTAAAGGTGAGGTCAGAGAGGCTGTTGCCAAAAAAGCATCTTTCAGGAAATGGAAAAAAGAGCCAAACGACGAAACCAGGAAACAGCACAAGCACTGGCAAATCAAATGCAAGGCATTGATAAAGCAGGCAAAGAGAGAATTTGAGAAGAAGCTTGCTGTGGAAGCAAAAACGCGAAATAAAGATTTTTTCAAGTACATTCGCAGCAAAAAACCTGTGAGAGAGTCAGTTGGTCCATTAGATGATAGAGGAGTTAAAGGGGCACTAAGAGGCGACAAGGCGATAGCGAAGAGACTGAATGAATTCTTTGCTTCAGTCTTTACTGAGGAAGATGTAGGGATGTTACCCATGACTGAAGTGGTATTTAAAGGTGCGGAAGAATTGAAGGAAATATCGATACATCGGGAAGATGTATTACAACTATTAGATCAACTGAAGAGTAGCAAATCACCTGGGCCGGATGGTATACATCCAAGGGTGTTGAAAGAACTGAAATATGAGATTGCAGACCTGCTATTAGTAATCTGTGAACTATCATTAAAATCATCTCTAATACATTGGCGATCCTCCAATCTTCTGGTAACATCAATTTTTAAAAAGGGTTCCAGGGGTGATCCGGGAAACTAGACCGGTGAGCCTCACGTCAGTACCGGGAAAAATGGTAGAAACCATCATAAAGAATAAAATTACTCAGCATGTAGATAGTCATGGCCCAATGGGAGACAGCCAACATGGCTTTAGACAAGGAAGATCTTGTCTTACTAATCTGTTATGTTTTTTTGAAAGTGTGAATAAACAGGTGGAGAAAGGTGAGTCGGTTGATATAGTGTATCTGGACTTTCAGAAAGCCTTTGACAAGGTCCCTCATCAGAGACTTTTGGCAAAACTAAAGAGTCATGGGATAGGAGGCAGTGTACTACTGTGGATCAAGAACTGGTTAAGAGATAGAAAGCAGAGGGTTGGGCTAAATGGACAATTTTCCCAATGGAGAAAGGTGAATAGTGGTGTACCCCAGGGATCTGTGCTGGGTCCGCTGCTTTGTGACATATTCATAAATGACCTGGAAAGTGGAATAACGAGTGAGGTTATCAAATTTGCAGATGACACAAAACTATTTAAAGTTGTTAAAACCCAAGAGGATTGTGGAAAATTGCAAGAGGATCTTGATAAATTAGAAGACTGGGCATCAAAATGGCAGATGAAATTTAATGTGGACAAGTGCAAAGTTATGCACCCAGGGAAGAACAACCCAAACTATGGTTATACAATGCAAGGTTCCACATTAGGAACCACCACCGAGGAAAAAGATTTAGGCGTCATTGTGGATAACATGTTAAAACCCTCGGCCCAGTGTGCAGCGGCAGCCAAGAGAGCAAATAGAATGCAGGTATCCATAAGGAAAGGAATGGAAAATAAAATAAAAGATATTATAATGCCTCTATATCGTTCCATGGTGAGACCGCACCTTGAATATTGTGTGCAATTCTGGTCGCCGTATCTTAAAAAGGATATAGAGTTATTAGAAAAGGTTCAGAGAAGAGCCACCAAAATGGTAAAGGGGATTGAAGGATACTCCTATGAAGAAAGGCTAAAAAGGTTAGGGCTCTTTAACCTGGAAAAGAGATGGCTGAGGGGAGATATGATAGAAGTGTATAAATTAATGAACGGAGTGGAACGGGTAAACGTAGATCGATTATTTACGTTATCAGAATATAGAAAGACTAGGGAACATGCAATGAAGCTACAGGGTAAACTATTTAAGAC
The DNA here is from genome assembly GCA_033557465.1 of Ichthyophis bannanicus. NCBI lineage: Eukaryota > Metazoa > Chordata > Amphibia > Gymnophiona > Ichthyophiidae > Ichthyophis > Ichthyophis bannanicus. The sequence continues at coordinate 1,258,607,168 of CM066032.1, read as the reverse complement.
TAATAAACAAAAATATTTTTTCACTCAACGTGTAATCAAACTCTGGAATTTGTTACCGGAGGATGTAGTAAAGGCTGTTAGTATAGCTGGGTTTAAAAAAGGTTTGAACAAGTTCCTGGAGGAAAGGTCCATAAACCATTATTAAGAAGGGACCCAGGATATCAATGCTTAACCCAGTACAAGCATTGCGGAACCTGTGTCTTTTGGGGAAACTGCTAGGTACGTATGACCTAGATTGGCCACTGTTGGAAACAGGATACTGGGCTTGATGGACCTTGGTCTGACCCAGTTTGGCATATCTTATGTTCCAAGTTTTAACACCTGTTTATTGTAAACACAGAGTACCCTAGGAAATGTGTAAAAATGTAATGTGTGCTTTCGAGTCAGTTCTGACTCCTGGCGACCCAGAAGCTCTTGGGTTTTCTTGGCAGTGTCACCAGAAGTAGATTGCCAGGCCTTTCTTCCAAGGCAATGGAGGGTTAAGTGACTTATTTATTTATTTATTTATTTAGTAAACACTTGTATACCGCTGCTTCCTACGATCAGCAGCGGTTTACTTTACAGAATCATAATGTATTGTACGGTACATTGAGATTTCAGTTTTACATTTTGATTAGTCAATGATTACGTAACACGGGACAAGCATTTGGATACGATACATATTTGATTAAAGCACACAGATCAAGGTATACATTTGATTTCAGTAGATTGGGGGAGGGCCCCATATATACAATTTGTACAGAATTAGTTGCCAAGGTGTACAGACTATACATGGTTATATACAATTTGTACGGAATTAGTTGCCAAGGTGTACAAGTTATACATGACTATATACTATTAGATTATATGCTGCCGAGTGCGGCAGAGGAGATCTGGTTGAGGTAGGGTATCGCAGTTAGATCAAGTTGTAGTGGGTTTGAAACAGATAGGTTTTCAGTTTTCGTCTAAATTCGTTCAGGTTGTTTGTGAGCCTTAATTCATGCGGTAGTTGGTTCCATTGGATTGGCGCTGAGTATGTGAACGCCCTATTGCTTGTTTCGGCCTTGACAGATCTTATGCTGGTCGGGATACATAGGGTGTTGAGATTCATAGTTCTCCTGCTCCTGTTGCTAGGTTGAATAGTGATTAGGTTATTGAGGTAGGATGGTGCGATGCCATTGATGAGTTTAAATGTTGTGATGAGTAGTTTGTAGATGATGCGGGCGGCCACTGGGAGCCAGTGCAGATCCATTAGAACTGGGGTTATGTGGTCGGTGACTTTCTTTTCCATGATGACTCTTGCAGCCACGTTCTGAGCCATTTGCAGGATGCTTAGTGTGCTCTTTGGAAGCCCTTGTAGAATGGCATTGCTGTAATCCAGGTGGGGAATGATTAGTGCTTGAGCAACAGACCTAAAGTCGGATTTCTCGAGGATATTGCGGAGTGGTTGAAGGATTTTGAGTTTGTAAAAGATGGCTCGGTTAACTGTTCTGAGGTGTTTGTCCATCTTGAGGTTGCTGTCAAGTAGGACTCCTAGATACTTTATTACAGGCTTTGTATCGTATATGTTTTTGTTTAGTGTGACTGTGGTGGGCGGGATGAAATTGGCTTTCTTGGACATGAACATGACCTCTGTTTTTTTGTGATTTATTGACATGTTGTTTTGCTGAAGCCATGATTGGAGCATGTCAAGGCATTCTTCTAGTGGACTGAAGTTAGGCTGTGTTATGTCGAGCTGTGTGTATAACATCACATCGTCGGCATATATGTGGTAATTTATGTTGTATTTCTGGAAAATACTGCATACCGGCTTTATATACAAATTGAACAGTAGGGATGAGAGGGCAGACCCTTGAGGGATCCCTTGGGTTTGGGGGAAAGCATCAGCTCTGTCGTTGTTGAATTGCACTTGTTGCATCCTATTGGATATGTATGATGTGAACCATTTCAGGGGGGTCCCTGTTATACCTAGCGAGGCCAGGCGGTCCAAAAGGGTGGTGTGATGTACTGTATCGAATGCCGCTGAGATATCGATGAATATGAGTATGAACATGGAGTTTTTGTTCTCGAGGCCCCTAAGTAGATTGTCAAGGAGTGCCAGTAGTAGTGTTTCCACTCCGTGATTCTGACGGAATCCGTATTGATGTTCATCTAGGGCTTTTATCTCGTCCATGTGGTCCTGGAGTTGGTGCTGGACCACTTTTTCAATCATCTTTGCTAGGAAAGCTATGCTTGAGATTGGGCGATATGATGCAGGGTCACTTTTGTTGAGCGACTTGTTTTTTAATATGGGTCTAATAATTGATTTCTTGAGATGAGACGGCATGATTCCTTGTTTCAGAGACTGATTGACAATGTGCGCGATGGGTTTTGCGTTGTCTTTCTTGGTTGCTTTCATCCAAGCGGCTGGGCATGGGTCGAGGGGGGAGGTAGTGGTGTTTAAGTTGGTTAAGATGTTTAAGATTTGTTGCTCACCTAATTGCTGGAAGGTGTTCCATTCTGTTTCTGGGTCTGCTTGAGGGGCAGTTGTGGTTTCTCGAGTGGTGAGAGCTAGTGGCATGCCTTTGGTCATGCTTGTGGGAAGTTTCGGATTTAGCTTTTTGGCATAGTGGTCGGCAAGCGTCTGGGCCACAAGGCCACAAGGAGTGCTAGCAGGAATTGAACCCTGGCTGCTTGGTTACCAAGCCAGTGCTCTAACCACTAGGCTACTCCTCCACTCCAGGAAATGTGTAGTTCTTTGTTTATTGTAAACCGCACTGATGTTGAATAGCGCGGTATAAAAGAGACTGGAAATAAATAAATAAATATATTTCCAGTCTGGGTCTGTGTTGTCATGCTGCTTTCCTGAGTCGGGCTCCCTGCTAGCAAAATAGTGCAACCACCCATCACTTTCCTTTATCATTTGAACAGGTTAACACAGGGGTGTCAAACATACAGCCCATGTGGCTTTTTATACAACCTGCTGCCCCTGTCCAATGTTCCCTTTAAGCCCCCTGCACCCCTTTGCTGCCACATCTTGTCAGACTCACGGCAGAGTAAAAGAGAGACTTCAGTTCCAGCTATAAAGTCTTTAAGTCTCTGTTCTCAGAATGCTGCCATGTCCAACCCCTTCTAACTCACAGTTCTCATTTCTGAGGGGGCGGCAGATGGCAGCTGCCCGAGTGTGGAGGCTCACAAGCTCTGTGGCCAGTACTGAAGTGTTTTACTGCTGTCATGGAGGCAGCAGGAGTAGAGGGGGAGAACTGGGAAGGGGGTTAGAGAAGGGAGATGCTAGATATAGGGGAGGGGGAACAGGGAGATAGAGGTGACATGCTGGATTGGGAAAAAGGGCTTCTGGCAGTGGGGGAAGCCTGGTGAGATCAGCAAGTGCGGATGAGTAACAGAGTCTGGAGAAGGGAAAGTGAAGGGATGAACATGGGTGGAGAGAAAGGGGATGAACCTGGGAAGTGAGAGACGAAATGAGCATGGATGGACAAGGGGAAATGAATAAATAAGTATGGAATGAAGATCTGTTAAGAAGAAAATGAACTTGTTCTGGTAGGTGAGAGAGGAGATGAATTTGAGGATGTAAGACTAACAGTGCACCATTCAAACTGAGGGGTGTGCCTGGAAGGATGAGAACAACCAATGGTGTCCGATTCAGTGGGAAATAGAGGACTTGGCCACTGCCTGTCCTTTCCTTGGACCACTGAAGAGAATATGATGATCTGACCAACAAAAGGGTGGGCCTCTTTCTAGACATCTGTGCAATACCCTCCTCATGTCGAGCAGATATAGAGGGAGACGTGGGAGTGGGGAAGAGTGGAGAAGTCTAGATAAGGAGTGGAACGTCAATGGGCCAAACATCCTACTCCTGAAGCACTTCGCCGTTTTAAGCAACTCTACTCCCTTTATCGCACGGCGATTCAATCCGCCAAGCGTACCTTTTATACCACCCAAATCTCTGAGGCTGCGGATTCCTCGAAACGACTTTTTTCCATCCTACGCCATCTTTCTTCTAACAGTTCTGCTCACAATCAGTCCAGTAAAGCTCCAGCTCCTCAACTTTTGGCCACTTTCTTTTCAAAGAAAATCTCGAATTTGCGTTCCTCTTTTCTGACTCCAGCCTCATCTCCATTATCCTCTCCTCACTCTCCTTCTGTTGCTATACCCTCTCTGCTGGGATGTCAAATCCCACCTTATTAGGATCACCCCCTTCCCCTCCAAATCGGGCGCTAGCGCATACATGGTCCTCTTTCTGTCCCATCACCTCTGCTGAGCTCCTACAAGTTCTCTCTAGCTCTAGGAAAACCACCTGTCAGCTCGACCCAATTCCCTCCCACTGGTTGGCTGAATCTACCTTGCAATTAGTGCCTATCATGGTTACCATTCTTAATACTAGTTTTTCCACCGGCCACTTTCCACTCCTCTGGAAGTCTGCCATAGTTCGTCCTCTCTTGAAACAACCATCACTTGATCCCTCCGTACTTTCCCATTGGCGCCCTGTGTCAAACCTCCCCTTTCTGGCTAAACTACTTGAACGCTTTGCTTTTGCACAACTCAATTCCCACGTTGAAGCTACTAACGCCTTACACCCACGCCAAGCAGGATTCCGCTCCGGGCATAGTACAGAAACCGTCCTTCTGGCACTACTCAATGAACTCCACGTCGCCCATGACCGTGGAGATATTACCCTCATTGTCTCTCTTGACCTTTCTGCGGCATTTGATCTGATTGACCACCATATTCTTCTTTCTCGTCTGGCTGATCTGGGGTTACGTGGTGAGGTCTGGAAATGGTTCTCTTCTTTTCTCTCCAGCCGTTCTTTTACCGTCCACTCCAATAACCAGTGCTCTTCTCCGTTCCCTCTTACCTGTGGTGTTCCCCAGGGTTCTGTTCTTTCTCCTCTTCTGTTTAATATTTTCCTCTCCCCCCTCCCTCTCTTGATCCAGTAATATCCGGTTTCATCATACATTTATGCCGATGATATCATTCTCTTGTATCATACTTCACCACTGAACCTTGACATCTCTCAGTTTAATCGATGCCTTGCTCATATCGCTTCCTGGCTTTCCCTTATCCTTCTGCATCTCAATCCGGCAAAGTCTACAGCTATGTGGGTCTCCCTGAGTGGCTCCTGTCCGACTGTTGCTCCTCAGATCGATCTCACTCCAATTCCGCTTGTCTCCTCCTTCCGCTACCTGGGGGTTACTCTGGACTCCACTCTCACCCGCCGGTCTTTCGCAGTCCTATGACAAATTAGAGCTGTTCGGTCCATTCTTCCTTCTACTGCACTGATTACCCTTGTTTTGGCCTTGGTTATCAGCAGACTTGACTACTGCAATGTTTTCCTAGCTAACCTTCCTGCCACTCAACTTAAGCGCCTTCAGCTAATTCAGAATACGGCAGCTCGTCTTATCAATTTTTCCCATCGTTACGAGCATGTCACTCCCGTCCTATTCCGCTTACATTGGTTGCCTCTCCGCTTTCGATTCAGTTATAAGTTTCTTATTCTAACACATAAAGCCATCTACACCTCTACTCCCCGTTATCTGGCTGATCTTATATCTCTGCACACACCTTACCATCAACTCCGTCCCTGCATGCTAATCGCCTGTCCTTACCCTCTCCATCACAAGCACACTTAGAACAGACCCGTCACTCCGCTTTCTTTTTTCTAGGCCCCTCCCTTTGGAATGCTTTGCCACCTTCCCTCCGACTAGAATCTTCATACTCCAAATTTAAGGACCAACTGAAAACTCACCTGTTCCAACAAGCCTTTGACCTTCCCCCGGATGCCCCCCCTTGAGTCTTTGTTTGCTTGTCTTTAGTGCTGTTGCCTAGTCCAGTCGTGTACTGTTGCCTCCCTTTTGTTGTTTTGGCTTCTCTCCCTGTGCCTGTTGTCTGTCTTGAATCCTCTGTCTGGTGTGTCTTTGTGCTCTTTTGCTGTTGTTGTACACTGTCCTTTTCTCCCTCTTTCTTATCTGTAATTTGGCGTTCCTTTTCTCTAGCTTAGTGGCGTATTGCCTTTTATTGTACACCGCTCGCATGTCTTGACAAGAGCGGTCTATCAAATGACGTAATAAAGATAAAGATTCTGGGGAAGGAGTGCAACTATCCATTGTCTAAGTGGATGAGTCTGGAGAATAAGATGAATTTGTGTGTGTGGGGAGGGGAGAGGAAATTGAGGGAGTGAGATAGAGGGGATTATTTAGACAGGAGAAAAAGGGAGGGGGTTGAAAGGAGACACTTGTAGACCCTCTGTTCTCCTACCCACAGCTCCCACCTCCAACTTGTAATTCTGTATGAGTTCACTGGAGTCAGATGTACGTAAGTGCAAGGGTACATGTGATGGAATGAGTGATTTGAGAGAGTGTGTGTGTGTTAGGTCTATAACAGCGAGTGCAAGGGCAGGTGTATGCATTTATACGCTTGTGACTGGTCGAGTTGGGTTGGTGCATGGAAAAGTGACTGAATGAACAGTGAGCTGCGTATACCTTGTAGCACTATACAAATGATAAATAGTAATAGTATTAACTAGGTGCGGTGTGTATCTGAGGGGTCTCTGTGTGCAAACGAGTGCAGGGATATGTGTGGGTGGCTAAGCTCACATAATGAAGGTGCACTGGGGCCCCCATTTTTTTCAGCCCCTTCCAACTCCATTAATTCAACAATCACCGCAATGCCTCCCTCCCCCACAACATCCAAAGAGTACCTTCAGTTAGTCAGGTCACTTATTACAGCTGCTTTTTTGTTACTGCTACCAGACATAAAAATGAGTTTGACAACTTGGGTTAACATTTACATTTTAGTCATTTAAACTGTTAACTCTTTCAATATGTACTATTCATTACACTTACTTACAGATGGTTCACGGTTTCCTGCAAGAGGATTAGACAGACTTTACTCAATAGAAAGTTATCCTTAGTGTATAAAAGGAAACAAAGACTGATCTCGGCTTTTATCAACATCCACTGAATACAAATACTAGGCCATTCAATTACTGCACAGCCTAAAAGAACTAAGCATTACGCTATCAGAAGTGAACTGGTGCTGTCTGGGAAAAGACAGTGTACGCCAGCATGAGCGCCTGTCCTTATAAGCAGTTCAGAGAAGAGCCTGCGCTACGATGTGTTTAGGGAAACGTGGAAAAGCTGTTTTGTTTTCAGGTGATCTATGTGATTTGATATTTTATTTATTTATTTTTATTTATTTAACTGTATTTATATCCCGCTTTTCACCGGGTCAGCATTCCTAATTCCTGTATTATTGATTTTAATTATTTTTAGTATCTAATTATGGCTTATGTTTATTGCTATTTTAACATTTTTTTGAACTCTGCTCCAGTGCAAGTGGTGGAATATCACGTGAGCAAACAATCAGCCAATCAAAATGGTTGGGCCAGCCCTGCCTGTATACTACCTATTGGGAACATGCCCGTAATCTGTCCCTGCAGTTGCTGCACAGTAAGTAAATCAGCAGATAGTGCGATAAGTGGGATGGGAATTGGAGCGGGCATGGGTAGTGCACTTTGGTAAGCATGCCTGAAGTGTTTTGCAAAACTCCGGGAAGCCATCAATCAATTGAAAAAGCAACAGAAAAGAACAACATAATAAATACCATGAAACATGGCGACTGTTTTTGAATTTTATTGATTATATAAATATGAATAGCAGAAAACTAAATTAGTAAATAAGGGCCATAGTGGAGTAAGTGTTATGGTTGCTAGTTGCTAGTCTCTTGGGTTTGATGGCTTGGCTCAGTAGTGAAGTATGGTGGCCTCCTGCTAGCTCCCAGTAAATATGTGCCCCCCATCACGAAGGCACTACTGTTCTGCTACAACTAATAGTCACTGTTTAAGTTGGGATCAAAACTGGCATGAAACAGGTAATTCAGGCCAGAACCAACATACTTGGCAGAGCTGTGAGAAACGACAGAGTCTCTTTGTTAGTCTGTGCTAATACTACTTGCACTTTGACATAAATTAAGAAAAAGGTCACCTCCTGAGCCAGCCAAATAGCCCTACACACAGTGCCACTGGGTTTGGGTTCCTATTGATCTCTGAAAGCAGTTAGAACATAAGAACATAAGATATGCCATACTGGGTCAGACCAAGGTCCATCAAACCCAGTATCCTGTTTCCAACAGTGGCCAATCTAGGTCATACGTACCTAGCAGTTTCCCCAAGAGACACAGGTTCCACAATGCTTGTATTGGGTCAAGCATTGATATCCTGGGTCTCTTCTTAATAATGGTTCCTCCAGGAACTTGTCCAAACCTTTTTTAAACCCAGCTACACTAACAGCCAGTTCACATTCATCCAGCTTGTGATGCTGCCAGGGTAACATTTACTGCTCCGGGGAGGAAGCTCCAGCCACAGCTCTACAATGATATTTACTGGTTAGGCCAAGAGTTTATGTACTGTGTGATGAAGGGAACTATAGTTTGTTTCTCTTGCCCACAGTACTGTTGCTGCAATGGCTAGGCTAGTTGATGAGGGGACAAGGAGAAAAAAATAATGGAAGAAAACTCTGGATAGCTACAGTAAAGTCTCCAGATACTGCAGTCCCAGTTAGAACTGCTGCTGACTGAAACAGAAGCCCAAAGGAGTAGAAGGAAGTTGTTGGGCAAAAAGCTACCATTTTTGCTTACCTGGTTGCCAAGGTAAAATTGTACTGCTATGATAAACTGAGATATGGAGCACATCTTGACATCAGAAGAAGAGACCTGGGTGGTCTTGAAACCTCATACACTATAATTAAATTTTTTGTAGATTATTTTTGTTTTAAAGGTAGCACAACATGCTAAGACACTAAAGTCATAAAAAGCTATCCTGCCACATCTCCAGTAGAGTATCAACCATTTCTGTAACAAATGATTGATTATGCTCAACACTGCTCTACTTACTATCTTAGTAAACTCCACTAACCTATACACACACACACACACACACACACACACACACGTGACAGTGGCTCTCACACTCTGAAAAAAAATACTAATTTATTTACTCTCATACCTTTTTCCCTCAAAATGCTCACCTGATTCTCTGCTGCAAAGACAGTTTCTCAGCTGGCTGTGTCTCCTGGGGCAAAACCGTGAGGTCTGAGGCTTTCACATCACTGGATGGTGGTAAATGGGAGGAAGGGGTCGCTGTGTTGGTGGTCGATGAAGGAGGCCCATACGTTGTGCACGGTATGATGGGTGAAGAGAAATTAAATAGCTTATGACTTTCTGAAACTACCATGGAAGGAGTGGAGAAAGCCAAAGGCTGGCTATCATGCAGGAGGGGTGATGCAAACGTTTGGTCTTCGAGGTGGTTATCAGGCAGCGTGTCTTGTGATGCAGCCTTTAGGTGAAGATCCTTGAAGCATGAATTCTCTTGAAAGAAAACATCTGATGATGTAGAATGAGTTGAAGAAGTACTCTGTGTCCTTTCTACAAAAGGATTGCTCTGACTAGGGAAAGCAGTTCCACCAGCTGGTGTAAAGGGATTCATGGGCGTAGGAGTGTCCCCTTTAATGCAGCTTAGTTCTCCCAGATCAGACTCTAATCTCCAAAAATCTGCATTCTTGAAATCTATATCACTTGATAATCTAGACTTCTGACTTGGGGAAAGCTCCAATTTGCTTATCAATTCATCTGCATGGTGCTTGATTGGTTGCTTTAATATCGTCTTACTGTCCACTGATACATTTAGAGAGCAAGTTGTGTGTTCAATGGTTTGGACATGCATATTAGTAACTTGGGTTTTTGTATGGTCTCCTTCCTCCTGTTTAGCACTATATAAATGGTTATCTTTCACTACTGCATTAGATCTGAGAATTTCATCATGTTTATTTTGATAGCTTTGGCCAAGATCTGCATTGTGTTTCATTGATGGTTCTTGCTGATCCTCCACAGCAGACCAGAAAATTAAATGTGATTGATCATTTTCCTTTCTAATGCCGTCAAGCTCCTCAGGAATATTTTCCCTCCTACTTATGACCGATGATGTAGACTTTAAAAAGTTAATTTGCAAAGTGTTCCTCTCTCCACTATCATCTAATTTGATAAGTTTTGACCGGTCATCAATAATTAAGTCAGAGTCAAGGTCATGCTTGAAAACATCCAATTTATTTGTAGTTTCTTCAGCACTTAAGAGGTCTAATCCGTCTAGAGAGAATTTTGAAGGGCATGTCTTGAACTGCTCGGCCTCAGTTGTCTCATTTATGTCTAACAAGTTTTCCCCATTAGAGATGGCCTGCCTTTTGAGCTCATTATTTTGTTCCTCCAAATTACAGGTGAGATCCTCTGTGGCGGATTCGGTGTCCTCACTGATAGAGGATAGCCTTCCAGACTTTGCTTCAATTATTGCTTCAAACACAGGTAGGTTTGGTGTCACAAGGGAGAATCTCTCTCTGTTTGTCAAAGTGTTTTGCTTCTCAACTTTTTCCTTTGGGTTCTCACCTGGATTTTCATCTTTGGCCCCATCTTCTTTGTTTTGATTACTTGTTTGCCTGTCTAAATCTGTCTTGGCATCTTTGTCTTCAGAAGCAAATGATTTTAAGCTCTTTGGAGGTTTTGGTGGCAACACTGACATTGCCATCACAGTTTGTGAACTAGTGTCTAGTCCTTTACCAATGTCCCTTTTAACACCTCTTTCCTCTTCAAATGCCGCAGTCCCCTGGGGAATGTTTACTTCAGACGAATGAGTGTGGAGTTCAGCAGAGGCATCCTTTGATACTACAGATGACTGTAACTCAAATGTACTTGCCTCAAATGCACTGTTCATTGTTGTACTATCAGCAGCAGCTTCTAGCTTTCTAAAACTCCAGTTACCAACACGTATATTCGCCTCATTGACACTTGGGTAAACTGTAACTGGCAATGCCTCGGCCATCTGAACTTTTAGGACCAGTGGTGAGACGGCATAGATCCTATTCTCAGGTTTGTTCTTAGAAGCTGCTCTCTCAGGAGCTTCTAAGGAAATACTCCGGGTTAATTTAGGGAGACCGCTTAAAGGGATACCAAAATTTGGAGAGGCATATTTTCCTAATAGGTTCTCATCCAAACTTTGTTTTCTCTCAGATGCTTTTAGGCCATTCTGCGATGTCAATGTATTTTGGTCTTTATTGTCTTTTAACTGTCTCAGCTTTGCTGATGCAATCTGAACCACCTTAGGCTCGTCATTCTCATCCAAAGAGCTTGTAGGAATGTGAACCTCTGCCAGAGTGTTTGGTAAAACTGTCTCTGTTATTTGTGGAGAAATGGTTTCTGAATAAGACTCAGAGGCAACAGGCAGTGTATCAATACACTGTAGTTTAGCAGTTTTCCTTTCTCCACACTCTTTTTCCTTTATTTCAAATTCTTGAACTACTTGTTCTGAACTTTTGGACTGTGGAAGATTTAAAGAACTATGACAAGAACCAGCACTGCTTACTTTCGAAACATGCTCTGAAGTTACAGAGGACAATGGTCTTTGGCCATTCGTTTCTTGCTGAAGTCTGTTTGTTGCAAAGGAGTCAAAGGATTCATCCCATTCAGATGTAAATGAAGCAGTAAAGGGGTTGAGCTCCCCAAAAGGCTTAAATCCCTGGGATGTTGTAAAATAGTCTGGCACAGAACCTTCATTTTCTTTCTTTCCTTCCTCGGAACTGGCGGAGGCAGATGGACAGTAATCCTCAAAGGGAGAAATGCTTTCAGCAGCTTCTGTAGTAGCATGAGACCCAGAATGAAAACTAGAGAAAAAGTGAGTAGTTGAAGGAGAATTTAGTACCTTTTCAGACAGGAAATGCTCAAAGAAAGGGTTGTTCTGCAGAGAACTGAAAAAGGGGTTGGTAGGAGACAAGTTTCCAAGCAGACCACCTTCTGTAGCTATGAAAGGGTTAGTGAAAGCCATGCTAGAAGAGTAAGATACAGGAGCAGGAACAGCAGCAGAACACTGGGCGGGAAAACAAGGAGAAAAGGGAGAAGCGGCATCTGAGCTGGTTTCTACCTGAGGAGACACGTCCAGGCTGTGGAGGGAAGACAAAATAGTCCTCCTGGTTAGTGCTAAGGCAATCTTCAAATATAAAGCATTATATGTATACACATACACAAAACAAGGGTAGGTAGGGAATGCAGCAAATAAGAGATGACAAAAATATGATTAATATACAAACTACGAGAAGGCATCTCTCAATTTTAAATTAGAACTCAGAATTTTCTCTCTAAACTATTTCCAAAGCAAGATTTTTATCAAAAGTAAAATCTGTCTTCTGCATCAAAACTAAAAGCAGACACATTGAGTGGAAGCTTGTTGTTGTTACTAGAATTATACCATTACCACACTCAGTAACGCCTAAGAGTATCTGGTTCAGCTCCCAGAGCAGTCTTATCTGACCTGATTCTCTTAGGTAAAAGAATTATACAGCAAGTCAAAAGAGTGTATGTATTTGATCAAGTAACTTCCTATATTTACAGGAAGAGGAGGTTTTCCCCTCTAAAGAAATCTGCCTGCTTACACCTGTCACATGTCTGAAAAATTATGTTTTACATTTGTGGGGGAGGGGGGTGGGGAGAAGAATCATAAAATTGCATCAGAAAAACTCAGTCCCTCTAAAGAAAAGCAGCTGTTGGATGCTGAGGACATTGTTACTTGCATGAATGAGGTAAACAATGTCACCTTCAGTGCTACAACCGTTTGTTCTGTTAGGACACTACAATAGTTCAGCTTTAATGATACTGAAAGAGCTGCCTCTCCTCTTCCCTAGCACACCTCATACAGTCATCCCACACATGCATCCCCGAACACATACGCACGTCTCAGACTCATTCACACACCCCCTTCCACCCCGTCCTCCTTGCATTCTTCCTCTAGCCCCATGCACTGCTATAGTCCCTTCCATAATTGACAGGATTCTCTCCACTCTCTCTGCTTACGACATTTGTAGGTATTCCTCTCACATTTCACAATTTCAGATATCAGATATTGCCACTGCAATGCTCGATCCTTGTTCGTCCACCCAAGTGTATCTGGGGGAAAACAGGAAAATGAAGGCATATGAAGTTGGGAGAAAGCAGGGGATATGGCCGAAACATATATGAATGAATTGAATTTCAACTCCATACTGGGAGGGGGATCCTCTTACTGATCATAATATGGGATGTGGTTGGACACAATGCTGCATTGTTTTTGTTGTCCTGCTCTGTTCGGACTCTGTGCCATTGAAAAAAAGGAAGAGCTGAGGGACTGATGTGAAGGCGGCCTCAAACCCAAGAGCTAAATTAAGAAAACGTCCAAAGACCGGTATTTAAATGTGCATGATTAAATAAGACATTGTAATTTTCCCTTCTGTGATATGGACTACAAACTGCTAACACCCCTTAAATTGCCCCCAATCCTCAGAACTACTGCCATGCAACTACCCCATCAACTTCCCCACCTCCCAAAATGACCCACCAAAACTAAGTCTCATCCTCCAACTTGCCCCATGCAACATATGAACACAGACAACAAGCGCACACTTTGACATCACACACCAGATACACGTACTAAGAATCCCTTAGTTTTGATCTGCTGCATTTAAGTTATTGGATATGTATTTCATTTTTGTTATTAATTCTACTGTGAAAACTAGTGACTTAATCAGAGTTTTCTTATTGGTTGCTATGTATATTGCTGGTTCTGTCGCCATGAGCAAGGCTACATTAAAATATTGGCAAATTAGGCACACACGGTCCAAAGGTTTTTTTTGTTTTTTGGGGGGGGGGGGGGGGTGTTCTTATCAGATGTGATCAAAACTTGGGAGATTAGGATTTACCAATGTCTGGCTTTTTTATGTTAATAGGGCGGTTTACAATAAAAAAAAAAAGATTTGGTTGCTACAAGCAGGAAGTAAGAAAAGAATGCCAATTGTGAGAGAGGACAGAAGAGGAAAGATAAGCGATAGACCTGCTAAACAGAAAGGAGGGATTATACAGTGGGTGATGGAAGGTCAAAAGCAAGGGAAAACAAATGAACCCTCACCCCCCAAAAATATGCTCCAATGTATTTCTAGAGGAAAAGAAGTTCCAGCAGCTATAGCAAAGTAGCAGTGATTCATAATAACCACAGAATAGCACTTTCTGCACTCACATCCTCTCCAGATCAGAGACACACAGAGAACCAAAAACACAGATATATGCACACACAAACATACTAACATGAACATGGATGCACATACACACATATGCAAGCAATGACATACACTAGACAAGAAAGCAAGCAATGACAAACACATGCACTTATATACAAACATACGCAGGCACACACACAAAGGTAACATACAAATTGACAGGCCTGCACATTTGCGTGCACACACATACATGCAGAGACTCTGAAAAGAATTCCACGAGTCAGGCTCTGCATGTTTTCTCCACTTGTTCAAAGATTACTATCAGCAAACTGCAAAACGGTGAAAATTACCATATGTGTACTTTTTCTTTAGAAGAATGTCAGTCAGAAGTCATGCTTCCTATTCCAGCAATTTGACTATGTTTCCTTAGCTTTACAAATACTGCGCTATGGATAACCCACAGAACATCCTCTGGTCCAAAAGCTCATTCTTCATTCCAAGAACACTCATTCCAACAAACAAATTCACACCCACTACCTAGGCAGCTTTCCCCCTAGCCCTTTCATCAGCTCCGAATGCAGCTATCACCACTCCCTCATCCCGGCACCATCGTTTAAAGGGCTCCCACATCTCACAAAACTGGTTCATCCGACGCCGTCACATGGCTGTTAATCTGGCCATACCATACAAATACTGGATTTTATTCACCACCAACTCCAGCTGTGGAGGTTCTGGTATCCTCCATACCTGAGTTAGCGAAAGCTGTGCAGCAATCAAAAGATAGGGGGACCGGCTCAATTCCCAACTTTCAAATTCCCTTCTCCATGATTCAACAAGGCCAACATGGGTGAGGGGGGCCACGCTTTTTTGCACCTGGGATAACAAACCAAACACCCTCTACCAAAAAGCCTGAATACAGAGGAAATTCCACCAAATATGCTTAAAAGTCCCATCTTCCCCACAACCCCTCCAACAGATCCCATCCCCCAAACCCTTCTATGCAATTTATGTGGAGTATAATACCACCTATATAGTACATCTTGTAATTATTCTCAATTAAGTAAGTAGCTTGCAACCCCTTATAAAGCTGCTGTGTCACGGGGGCACACTCCTGGGTTGAGCAGTCCATCCCAAGGTCCGCCTCCCATTGGCGTTGGTATGGAGTTTTAAGGGGTGCCCTTCCACCTAGCATTTTATAAAGCCGAGATATGCAGCCCTCCCCCCCCCCCCCATCTTCCTTATCTCAGACCAGGATCTTCTCTTCAGAAAGTGACAGACTTGGTACTATTGAAACCAATCCCTATCCTCCAAGTTAAAGCCCTGTTTAAGTGCAGTAAACAAACAGACCCCTTTCCTCCCAGAATTAGCCCAAAGCCCAGAGACCCAAGGCCTCCCACCTCCAATAAACTGGATCCATTAACCCCAGCAGAAAGAAAACATTGTATCGGAGGGGGGAGAGTGGTATGATCTTCCGCTCAACATATAAACTTCCTAAGCTGGCCTTCCCAAACCCGCATTGTAAGTCTCATCCATTGATATGCCTCTATCAGGAGCCTAATAGAACATCCCCCTCCCCACAGGATAATACAGGAGTGGGCAAGCCCCAACCACTGCTTGCTTTAAGTGTACCCACTCCTTCCATGGACTAATATGCCATTCAACAGCAGCCCTGATCTGGGCTGCCTCAGATCAGGATCCCCGAATCCACCATTGGCCCACACTTGATACAAGATAGTACCTGCCACCCTAGCACATTTATAACCCCAAATAAACTCCTTTAAACCCTGCTGCCACCACCATAGAAGCCTCCCAGGAATCTCAAAAGGCAATGCTAGAAAGAGAAAAAGAAATAGGAAGTGTTGTTGTTAAGTGCTGTCGATTCGGAGTCGACTCATGGCGACCCTCTGGATAGCTATCCTAAATTGTGTTCGGTCTTCAGTCAGGCAGCTCATTGTTGACAGACTGGTATCCAAACCAGGATAAACTTAACTTTTTCCCATTGTTGCAGATCAGAAACCACCACTTTCTAAAGTGGATCAAAGTTCAAAGACTGCAGCCTAGAACAGTCTTCAGGAAGATTGACACTGAAGAAATGAATATGCAAGGAGGCCCACTTAAAGGGGAGGTCCTGCTTAATACTGGACGTCTCTAGAGATTGCAACTTTAATTTGAGAATTTCAGATCTGCCTGCATTCATTTTAAAGCTGAACACCTCCCCAAAGCTATCCAATTCCTCCTGCACTCCCACCAGAGGGTCCACTACCATAAAAAAGGAGGTCATCGGCAAAAAAAAGATACTTTATATTGATCATCTCATCCTTGTATCCCTTTAATATCTTCCCGTGCTCAAACTTGTTGGGTTAAGGGTTCCATTGCCAAAGCAGAGAGCAGAAATGATAGAGGGCAGCCCTATCTCGCACCTCTCTGTAGTTCAAACGCTGATGTGTATTCCCCATTCACCTTTATACGGGCATTTGGGCAATTATAGAGCACCTGGATCCATTCCTTAAATGGCCCCCCAAGACCAAACTTCTCCAATACAGGTAGTCGTCGACTTACGACCTATGCGACTTACGACTGATCGACTTTACGACCGGTTTTCTGGCTCCACCTTCTAATGCTCCCTCCCTCTTCTAAACCCATGGCTGAGGGGCCAGCTCCATAGTCTAGCACTGAGCAGCGGAACATATTGTTCTTGGAGGCCTCCTCAGAACCGAAGCCGCGTGTCTCCAGCTGAGCGGGAAGAGTGAAAGTTGCATACTGGCATTGCAGAGCCCTTTCTGAAGAAGGTAAAAGCTTTGGCCTCAGACATGTTGCTGGCAGTGTCCGCATCAATGGCCTCAGATATGTTGCTGGCGGTGTCCGCATCTTCTTTTTTATTTTGGTTCCGGGGAGGAGAGCAGCCAGGGCAGAGAAGGGTGAAGAGGCCTATTTCCCACCGGAGCCTGCGGCCACATGGCAGACGCTCTTACGACCGACTTACGACCAAATCGACTTACGACCGGTCTGTCGGAACCTGACGAGGTCGTAAGTCGACGACTACCTGTACTTGGAACGGATAGGGCCAGTACACCCTATCAAAAGCCTCAAAAGCCTTCTGGATTGCAGAAGGCACACCCTTAATGTCCTCTCTATATTAAATGTAGGATCTTACGGACATTATAATGAAATTAGACTTACCTGCTAATTGTTGTTCCTTGAGGAACTCCAGTCCAGACCCGTATGTCTGGGTAGTCAACTCCTTCCAGCAGCTTGGAGACTGAGTTCATCACATTCTTTAGAATGGTAGTAGCAGTAATAAGCCAAAGAAACTAAATGAAAACTGCATTGAAATTAAAATTAAAAGGAAAATCACTCAAAAATTCCTTGTTACTTCAGTGAGTCCCAAACCTGGACTCACACAACCTCCAGCTGCTTAGAGACTGAGTGTACTGAGAGCTTATGGGAGGAGCCAAGGATATTACTGCTACCACTATTCTAAAGAATGTGATGAACTCAGTCTTCAAGCTGCTGGAAGGAGTTGACTACCCAGAGGTTCGGGACTGGACTGGAGGGATGATAAGGAACCACACATAGTCTTCCCAGAACAAAGCTGGATTGGTTAGGGTGTATTAATTTAGGCAAATGAGATTGTAAATGATTTGCCAAAACCCTAGACAAAAATCTTCTGATCTAGCCCCAAAAGTAAAATGGGGCGATATGAACCACACTGTGTTGGATCCTTGCCTTCCTTTAATAAGATCGCCACTCTCACTTCTTGCATAGAAGGTTGCAGAGTCATATCTATCAAAAAACTATTATACACCCTGACAAATAAGCACAACAAATGAGTGGAAGGTCTTATGAAAAGCTTTCTATAAACCATCCAGTCCAGGAGCCTTTAATATAATCTGCTACACCTCTGTCGCCGAAATAGGCCTCCCCAACAACTGTTTATCATCCTCTTCAAGACAAGGGAGATCACACTTAACCAAATATCCAGGTATCTGTAGCCCGCCATTCAGGCGTATATAGTTCTTGATAAAACTCCTTAAAACACTGCTGAATCCCCTGCCTCTCAATAGTCTCCTTACCCTATTTGTCCTTATTTTTTCAAATCCAGTTCAGAGTTCTGGCTTTCCACAGCCTAAACACCAAAAGTCATCTGGCTTTATTACTATATTCAGACTGTTTCCGACCAGCCTTCAAGATCTCTATGAAAGTCCGCCAACTGCAACTCCTGCAGCTGCTTCCTGAGGATTATCAGCCACTGCCCCAACTTGATATCCCGGTCCCCTATTTAAGTTACTCGCTTCCGCAATCCCCCTAAAAGGCCTTCCAGTTCTCGCTCCTTCTCCCTTTTCCTTGAGATCCTACACTAATTAGATGTCATCTAATCACTGCTTTAAGACAATCCCACAAAATCTCATCTGAACTAGTGCCATTATCATTCAGATCCAGATAGGATCGAATGACCCTTCTGATCTGTTCGCAAAGAGTCATCTTCAAGTAAGGAATCATTCAACTTCCAGACCCCTTTTACTCCCATCCTTTGAAGCAAGTCCAACCCCACCCATACAGCTGCATGGTCAGACCATGTATGCTCCGCAGTGTGGCACTGTACAACTGACCCCATTAGTTCTTTACTCATCCAAAAGTAGTCAATATGGGGAAGTGAGTCATGTACCCCAGAATAAAATGTATAGTCCCTTTCCCCCACATGTTTTTCTCGCCAAGCATCACACAAATCATACATCCGAGCCCAAGCCCTCAGCCCCTGGTAGTTAGAGGAACACCCTGTGCCTATCCCCCCCCCCCCCCGAAGAGGTATCCACAAGGGGATTAATGGCCAAATTAAAATCCCACCTACCAACAAATGACCCTCCACAAACCCTCCCATCTCTTTAGCTACCTGATCAAAAAATATCCCTTGTTCCACATTGGGGGCATACAGACTGCCAATTGTAAACATTTGGCTACCCAATTTAATTTTGACAAATAAAAAAGCAGTCCTCTTTATCCTGCAAACACTCCTTAAATTTAAGGGGCGGTCAGAAGAGGCATAAATTGTGATCCCCCTCCTTTTCTCTCTCATCCGATTTGACGCATACCAAAGATGTTTAAATTTAGCATGGACAAAGCAAAATTCATCCTTAGACAAAAATGCCTCTCCGACAGAGGCAGTGTGAATCTTTAGCTGTAGGAGCTCCTTAACAAGTTT
Source organism: Ichthyophis bannanicus (assembly GCA_033557465.1). NCBI lineage: Eukaryota > Metazoa > Chordata > Amphibia > Gymnophiona > Ichthyophiidae > Ichthyophis > Ichthyophis bannanicus. Next base: position 1,258,587,932 of record CM066032.1, on the reverse strand, counting down.
CTGGCGCTTGGATGGGGAGTCCAGGTCCCAAACATTAAAAGTGCAGACCCTTAGGCTACACATAAAAGATCCCCAGAAACCCATGCTGTTCCTCTCCCACCTAAAACCCTCTCCCTCCTACTACTACTCCTCAACATTTGTAAAGCGCTACAAGATGTATGCAGCACTGCACAAACACATGTAAAAGATGGTCCCTGTTCATCAGAGATTACAATCTAGTCCAGACAGACAACACAGTAGCTGTAGACATGGGATGCATCTACGGTAAGGAAACATGAAGGAGATCAGGTGAGTCAAGATCCAAAAGCGGCAGCGAAGAGGTGAGTTTTCAGCCTGGATTTGAAAAAGGTCAATGAAGGCACTTGACGTATAGACTCAGGTAGTTTGTTCCAGGCATAAGGAGCAGCAAGGTGAAAGAAGCAAAGTTTGGTGTTAGCAATAGAAGAAAAGGGCACAGACAGAAGTGATTTGCCAGAAGAGCGGAGTTCCCATGGAAAGGTGTAGGGAGAGATAAGAGAGGAAAGGTAGTGAGGAGCTGCAGAGAGAATACACTTATAGGTCAGCAGGAGAAGTTTGAACTGGATGTGGACATGGATAGGGAGCCAATGAAGTGACTTGAGAAGAGGTAATATGAGCACGATGAGGCTGGCGGTAGATTTGCCATGCAGCAGAGTGTTGAACAAATTGAAGGGGAGAGAGATGATTCAAAGGGAGACCAGCAAGGAGTAGGTTACAATAGCCTAGATGGGAGAAGACTAAAAGTGGATAAGTGTTTTAGTAGTGTGTTCAGAAAAGAATGGGTGGATTTCATTGATTTTATAAAGAAAGAAACAGCAGGTTTTAGCTATCAGTTGGATGTGTGTGGAGAAGGAGAGAGAGGAGTCAAAGACGACCCCAAGGTTGCGAACTGAGGAGACAGGGAGGAGGTACAGAGTTATCCACAGAGACTGAGAAAGGAGGAAGGGGAGAGGAAGGTTTAGGGGGAAAAATAAGCAGCTTAGTTTTGGTCATGTTGAATTTCAAGTGGCGGTGAGACTTGTGATAAGGAAGCTTATCATAGCTCAGGTAGGAGCTATAGAAAAGATGATGTGACTCTGAACAAGCAACCTGTCAGTTCTGGTAGAAGCAAGAAAACAGAGTTTTCACATAAAAGACTACCAGTCCCAGAATGCACCAGGTTTCCAGCAGCCATGAGAGGGGCTGAAGTGAGAGAATGTGTGTGCAATCAAGAGAGCTATGAGGTAATCCCTAAGCACTCATCTCAAAGGGCAGGGCCTGATTCAACACAGCTGCGCTGTGTTAGGGAGCAGCACACATTAGAACAGGATAAGAGTAGAGCTTATTCTTCAGGAAACAGTTTCAGCAACAGTTTGAAGAACAGCTTCAGGAAGAGATACAGAGGGAGGAAGAGATACAGAGACAGCAACGGCTACAAGCACCCGTATCACCTGGAGAAACAGAAGCCAAGCCAAGCAAATAGAGAGAAGGAAACTCTCTGGAAGGAAGAGAAGAAAGGCCATTGGAAGGTCTGGGAGATTCCAAGGCAGTACTCATACTGGGAGGTATTCCAAAAGCCAGCAGAGTCCATTGGACTGGATTCAGCCAGAGGAATGGAGTGGCAGAGATAGGAATCACCAGTGGCTACCTGGAAGAGAGAAGACTGAATGTGGAAGGGACTTTCAGACCAAGGCCAGAAGGTATGTGAGAGAAGATCCAGTGTCCAGGGATCAAGATTGGAAGGCTGGACATCAGAATTGGATTACATATTGGCCAGGCTATACAGAGAGGAATAATGATAGCAGGAGAGGCTCAGGTATGAACACTGATCCAGACCCTATCTATAATAGAGAATGGCAGCAAGGGAATAAGCATTCTCATGATAGTGCCTTAATGAAAGACTCATCTGTGCCAATGTATGATATTGACCCTATGATTGTTGATGCAGGGGGAAATACAGCAGATGAAACTATTTACATGGACTGTTCTTTATCTAAATGCTATTGCTAGTTTTCTATGAGCAAACACATCAGCCATCACAAAGAAACCTAACTTTGTTCTTTATTTCCACTGCAAACAGCTCTTAAAGCAGGATTTGGGCTCACACAGTAGCAGCCAGCCAGCTAAAGGCTTTCAGCTGGTCCATTGATAGTAATTAGGGCTGCACCTGATTGTGTGTGTGAGCCAGGGAGAATCACTGCTGAGATCTGCATGGAAAATAAGCAGAAGTTAACCTAACCAGCAAAGTTTATTCTTTACTTTGTGCCTTTGTATTTGGTAATTACTTGCTAAGAAAACATTAGCTAATTGCCTGATAAGCTGAAGGTTGTTTTCTGGTTTACTTTGTGACTTTTTGTTATCCATTTTAAACACTGCAAGCAAGTAACCTCATTTATAGTGCTATCAAGCATACATGTGCTGGGTGAATTAAACCCCATCAATAAAAGAAGTATTTTATTGATCTTACCACTTGGTTTCACAACTCAAATTATTGTCATCAGCTGTGTTTGGGAGTGAATGAACTACAATACCCACAATACCTTGCAAGAATCATATGAATATATGCATCGTCAAGATTGTGTAAGTTCTCACCCTAGGCAGCCGTCTGACAGACTCCAAGCAGCAATGTCAGAAAGGCAGGCAGAGATCCTGGCCTGGATTGCCAGAGAGATTTCAGATGTAGAGAGGTAGATCTTTGGAGGATGTGAACTACCCCCACTCCCCAAACAAGTCCTTTGTTTCACAGCCAGGGTATCAGTAGCATTCCCAAATAATACACCCACCCTCCCCCTCCAATCACCAAACCACTCACTCCACATCCACCTTCCTCAAAGACATCCTTCTACATACTCACCTGGACTTACAGACTCCCCACTCATACTCATTGCCAATGTCCATCAGAGTCCATTCTAATCACTTCGGAGTAGTCTCTCCATGCTCCAATCAATCTCCCCATCTTTGGAGACACTTTCCTCCTTGACACGACCTCTCTCACTTGGGCTGGGGTGCCCCTGCTTTCTTAGGAGTGTCGGTATATCACTGCTCCACCGGGAGTGTAGGAAGGTCAGAACATCATGCATCCTTCAGAGAGTTCAAAGCCTCCTCTAGTGTCTTCGCTCCTGTAGTGTGGTCATCTATAGAGAATAGCAGGCTGCAGGGAAAAGCCTACTTGTAATGATAACTTCTCGCAGACGCTAGGTCTCCACCCAGAACTCTCTCCGAAGACGCATAGGAGGTCATTCTGTGCCACAAATAGCGGGGATGGATGTCCTGCCACTCCCAGTGCAGAGGCTCCCCGTACGAACAGCGCTGTTGTATAGGGAGCCTTAGACAGGGGCAAGAGGGGGCAGTCTGGAGGCAGAGCAAAGGTGGGGGACATGGGTGGGCCATGACCCCAGATGTACAGGGCCAATTCTGAGGTCAGCCCTGTACGTCCGGGATTGGCTATGTAGGTGGGGGACCGCAGCACTGGGGGGTGCTGAAGAGGTGAGGGGGCACAGTGGAATCCCAGCAGCAGGAGGCTGGATCGGGGGTCGGGCTGCAGGGAACGAGCAATTTGGGTCGGCAGCTGGGGATCGCGGCTCTGTAATGGAACCACAGGGCCATGGCAACGAGATGCCATGGCACTACAGCTCCATAACGGAGCCTGGCTGAGTTAGCTGGGGATCTGCTGGGCATGTGGCCCATCAGAATCGGCGTCCAGGGTGGTAGACCAGATTCTGATCCTGTGGGCATGTCTAGCCCCCACGGGATCAGAATCAGGTGCTACCGCTGTATGCCTCAATTCTGAGGGGCCGCAAAGGGGCAGGACGGCTAGTATAGAACTGGCCTCTTAGTTAAGGAGGACAAGTTTGAATAAAGTTCAATATTAGTGTTGTCCCAGCTTAGCTTCCCCAACTTGCAAGCTGCTTGAGCAATAACATCTTTTGTTGCATATTCGTGCAAACATACAAGCATATCACAAGGCTTCCCACCAGCTGGCTGACCTGCCACCCTATGGGCCCCTTCAGTTTTAAAACAGAGGGTTGCCAGGTCCACCTGGGTGGCCCAAACCACAACTGCAAATTTCTTCTGCTAAGTCCATACAGTTGACATCCTCTGAGGATTCAGGCAGCCCCCGAAATCGAACACTGCACAGCGGGATTGATTTTCTAGATCCTCAATTTTAGCCAACAACTCTCCTGCACATCAGTCAGAGCAGTAACATTTTGCCCCAGGCCCATTATGGAGTCGTCATGCTCCTCTAAACAGCTTTTGGCTTCTTCCACCTGCTGCCCAATGTCATGCAGTTCAGAGCTGATATCAGCCATCCAGTTTTGTACATCATTCTTGAGACCTTGTACATCCTGCCTGAGTTCTGTAAACTATTGGCACATCTTGTGTTTAAGGGCAAGTAACGCTGATGGATCGTCGTCATCTACACCAGATTTAAGGCCTCCATGGAGCTGTGCGGTGTCACCCTCAGGGCCTGCCACTTTGGAGCCTCCTCCTCCAATCGCTATCACTTCCGTGTTCTTAAATGCAAATGTTTTCAAGTCCACGGCACCCTTTTACGATGCCATAGCCACCTGGAGGGTATTAATTGCCAGGTGAGTGAAGGAGATCTGGATTCGGAGGGTTACAACACTCCAAGTATCAGTGGGAAAACTAAATGATGCCGGGTTGTTGAGTTGTATGTAAACTGCATTGATAGTCAGAAATGTGGTATATAAATAAGCCTTTTGAAGTAAATAAATAGCATATGGACAAATATATTACATAGCTGAAAACAAAAATGAAATCTAACCTAAAGAAAGGGTAGGAAAATCAAAGGCTACAAAAGACACTGGCAATTGGTGAAACGCTTATCACCAAACTCATAACTGGTAATGAAAGCCTTATACTATTAATATGAAAAAGTATATGGGAAGCTGGAGGAAGTATAGCAGAGTTTCCAGAACAAAAGATGACATAGGAAGTCTTGGAAGAATTAATTAAATTAAAAGCAACATTTACCCTCTAAGAAGAAAAGTTGAAAGATCTAGAGAATAGGTCAAGACAGAATAATTTGTATTTTGTGGATCCTACTGCAAGGCTTTCTGGAAAGGTGGCTAACAGAGAAGCTGCTAATGGACAACAGCCTGGGGAAACTCAGGAGTGAAAAAGCACAGACTAGGACATAAAAATGTGGATTTCAGGCGACCCAGAATAGTAATCGCAAAATTTCTCAACTTAGCCTTAAGATATACCAGCATATTAAAAAAAGTGTGAGAAAGAAAGAATGCTTATTTTTTAGGACCACATAGCTAAGGTAACAGCCAAAGAAAGGAGTTTTCAGCCTTCTCTAGTAAGTTCTTTGAAAATGTGTTCCACGTTACTCTCCAATATCTGAATTCTACCAATGATATTTACTAGTACAGTGGAGGCTAATACTTTTCTGGTAAAGAATGAAAATACATCAGATTTTGGAAACCTAAACAAGATAATATCGACTTGGACAACACTGCAAGGGAGTGTGTGGCTGGACACTAGAAAAAAAATTAATGGATGATGCCATACACAATAGAAATCAACAAGGCAGAACCAGATTTCTTATACTGTGATTGGTTTCTGCATATAAGTTATATTTTCTGGGTCATTTCACGAGAAATCTTGGACTGCATCTTAGCACGAGGAAGCATGCAAGCTTGGTGTCTAAATGCCAGGGCAGCATGAAAAGTACAAGCATGTACAGAAATCCTCCAACATGATCTAACTTCTTATACCTACCTAGAAAAACGGCAATCTAGGAAGTAACTTATCAAAAAAACACACACTTCATGAAAAGGAAACACAAAACGCAATGCAAACTACAGATGTCTAGCAGCATTGATGTCTCTCAACGGTTATTTTGCTATTAATGACTAAGCAAGAGGCATGCTGCAAGACACTGAAAAGAAGAGTTAATCACTTTGGGCTGGGCTATGTGATTTGTCAATCGAGTTAATAATTTTGACAATTCGGGTTCTGCTGAACTTGTATGCTGAATGCCAAATGTGGGAAAAGAAAGCATATTTGGCCTGTTGCAATCAACAGTCTTATGAACTTAACCTCATGTATTCCATTCAGTGAAAATGGGAAGATCTGAAATTTGCTTTATTGTTGATGTTATTCAAGTTTCGGGTATTGGTGGAGAGACTAGGCTAGCAAATGCTAACTATGGATGCCATGTTAAGTAAGAGTGCTCTGCTATGATAGAAGGGGAAGAAATAGGAGTAAAGTGAAGGAAAGCATAGTTACTCACCTGCAACAGGTGATCTCAGGGAACAGCAGGAATTTAATCTTCACATATGGGTATCGTCGGTACCGACAGAGTCTGCGCGGGAACGCTCCCCAGCATCCAACAGGAACGCTTTTGGGAGTATCCCTCAGCACATGCGCACTGCCTTCCCAACTGTCCCTCTTCAGTTAAGTTTGTAGCTGGGTAAAAGGATAGAGGGAGAGAGGAAAGACAGAGAGATAGAGAAACAACTCCTAAGGGAGGTGGGTGGGTTGTGAAGACAAAATTCCTGCTGTTCCCGGAGATCACCTATTACAGGTGAGTAACTACGCTATCTCCAGGAACAAGAAGGAATGTTGTCTTCACATATGGGGACTCCCTAGCTGAAGATGCCAGGGAGATAGCCCCAGGAAGCCGCCACCCAAGTAAGGTGGGCCATGCTTCCTCCCATGGATCTCTGGCATCCCTCCAGGGTTGGTGGGTAGGAGTTGAATTAGGTCTGGAAGAGATTTTGAAGAACAGCTTGGCCAAAGAAGGCATCCCGACGGGAGGCTTTATCCAGGCAGTAGTGGGCTGTGAAGGTGTGTACCGAAGCCCAGGTGGCTGCTCGACAAATGTCATCAATAGACACAGAGTGAAGGTTAGCCATTGAGGCTGCCATGGCTCTCATATTATGAGCTGTGACATGGCCTTGAAGAGGAAGACTCTCATAAGCAAAGGATATGCATTGTGCAATCCATTTGGATAGAGTTCTCTTGGAGACTGGAAGTCCCAAATGACTAGAATCAAAAGCAATAAAAAGTTGAGAAGACTTTCTATGTTGCTGTGTTCTTTGTAGGTAAAAAGCCAAGGCTCTTTTACAATCCAAAGTATGAAGGTTCCTTTCTGCATTAGAGGCATGAGGCCTCGGAAAGAATACAGGAAGATAAATTGATTTAAATGAAAAGGCGAAACCACCTTTGACATTAAGTGTGGATAGGTTCAGAGTACAACCTTATCATGGTGAAACCTAGTATAAGGAGGATCAGACACTAAAAACTTGCAATTCACTAATGCGACGTGCAGAGGTGATTGCAATTACAAAGATGACCTTCCAGGACAAAAGCTTTAGAGTTATAGTGGCTAAAGGTTCAAAAGGCGGTTTCATGAGCTGCCCAAGAACTAGGTTTAAATCCCATGCCACCAGTGGTGGCCTGATGGGAGGCTTTGTTAATAGAAGACCTCTCATAAATCTTGTTATGAGTGGATGAGAGGAAATTGGTTGTCCATTTAGAGGCTTATAGGAAGCTGCAATTGCACTAAGATGAACTCTTACTGAATTGGTCTTTAGACCAGAATTTGATAAATGAAGTAGATATCGATTCCAAAGGTATCATAAGGGGGTTTAACCCCTTCTGTGAACACCATATAGTAAAACATTAATACTTGAAGGCGTAAGAGCGTCTTGTGGAAGGTTTTCTAGAAGCCTGAAGGATATCCTTTACCTGTTGGGAAAGGTTAAGATCCTGAAGGTCTAAGCTTTCAGCAACCAGGCCCTGAAATGCAGGGACTGGGGATTCGGGTGCCATAGCATCCCATTCTCTTGGGAGAGGAGATCTGGAGCATAGCCTAACTCCAGAGGTGCAGCTTGAGAGAGATGTAGAAGCAGGGAATACCACATTTGGCGTGGCCACCATGGCACTATGAGGATTATACGACCTCTGTCTCTCTGAAGCTTGAAGAGTGTTTTGGGGATGAGGGGAATGGGTGAGAAGGCATAGAGGAAGCCGTGACCCCAGTGAAGGAAGGCGTCCCTTGCCAGGCAATTTTGAGCCGGAATCCTGGAACAGAACCGGGTAAGTTTGGCATTCAGTGGCAAATAGGTCTATGTCTGGGGATCCCCAGATATGAAATATCTTGGCCACCTGGTCTAGGTGGAGAGACCATTTGTGAGGCAGCAGTACTCGGCTGAGTTTGTATGCCCAAAGGTTTTGAATGCCTGGAAGATATACCACGAGAAGGTGAATATGATGCTCTCTGGCGAGGGCCCATAATCGTAAAGCTTTGTTGCATAACGACAGCGAGCCTGTTCCGCCCTGCTTGTTCACGTAGAACATAGCTACTTGATTGTCCGTTTGGACTAGGACCATCTTGTAGCTGAGCTGGGCATGGAATACTCGAAGCGCTAGATAGATTGCTCTGAGTTCCAGGAGGTTTATGTGAAGAGAAGCCTCCTGTGGAGTCCAGGTACCCTGGGTAGAGAGATGATGCAGGTGTGCTACCCATCCCACCTGTGATGCATCTGTTGTTAGGGTGGCCTGGAATAGGGGTTGCTGGAAGGGAGACCCCAGTAGAAGATTTTCCAGTGATTGCCACCATTGTAGGGACAAGGTCAGTCATTTGATATCTTGTCCGACAGACGTCCTGTGGCCTGTGTCCACTGTGTGGATAGGGTCCACTGGGCTGCTCGCATATGAAGGCAAGCGTAGGGAACCAAATGAACCGTGGATGCCATATGTCCAAATAGTTGTAGTAGTTCTCGAGCAGTTAGGGAGGACTTCACCGCTGATTGAGAAGCTAGCTGTATTATATGAAGACAGCGGGGTTGTGGGAGGAAAGCCCTTGACTGTCTGGTATCTAGATGAGCTCCCATGAACTCTAGGGACTGAGACGGAGCAAGATGGGATTTTGGGAGGTTTATGACCAATCCCAAGTATTGAAGGATTCGCATTGTGCGAGACAGTGCACATCTGGCTTCTGGAATCGTGGGGGCTCGAATGAGCCAGTCGTCCAAGTAAGGGAAGTCGAATATCCCCAGGGTTCGCAGAAATGCAGCTACTACTGCCATGCATTTTGTGAATACTCTTGGTGCCGAAGCCAGACCAAAGGGAAGAACCCTGTATTGGAAATGTTTCCCCTTGAAAAGGGATCATAAGAATTTCCTGTGATCTGGATGGATCAGAATGTGAGTATATGCATCTTTTAGATCTAGAGAACAAAGCCATTCCTGATTTTGAAAGTATGGCAGAAGGGTTCCCAGAGAAATCATTTTGAACTTTTCTCGGAACAGATATTTTTTTCAATTCTCTGAGGTCTAGAATGGGTCTGTGTCCCCCTGTTTTCTTTGGAATAAGAAAATAAGGGGGAGTAGAACCCTGCACCCTGCTGAAGGATGGGCACCTCCTCTATTGCTCCTTGAGCAAGGAGTGTTGAGACCTCTTGATCCAGTAGTTTGCCTGTAGAGGTTTGGGAATTGAACTGTCTTACGATTGTAGGAGGGGACATAGTGTGAAAATGAAGCTTGTACCCTTTTTCCACAATGGACAGAGTCCAGTTCTCTATTGTTATTTGGTGCCATCTGTTGGCAAAATGACACAACCTGCCTGGAATGTATAGGGGTTCTGGCCCCTTCAGAGGCAGGAAGGCTAAGTTCTCTATGAAGGAATCAAAGCCCTTGAGGGGGCTGGGCCTGTGGAGCTGGTTGAGCTCTAAGGCCTTTTGACTTCTTTTGTCTGGATTGTTGTTGACCCTTCTGGGCAACGTGACCCTGAGCTTCCCCTTGCTGGGTACAGGATGGATAAAACTTCCTCTTTTTGCTGAAAAAGGGTTTTTTGTAATAGGGCTTCTTTTTGGCTGGAGTGGTTATAGATTAGCCTTCTCCTGCCAATTCTTGCCAAAGAGGTTTTCTCCTGTGCAAGGGATGTTTTCCAATTTATCCTGTACCCAAATCTCCAAGTCTGATGTCTGAAGCCAGGCAATCCGACGTGCACCAATGGCAATAGCAGAGATTCTGCTGATGCATTCAAAGCAGTCAAAGGGTGTACGGTTTACAAACTTGGAGACATCTTGAGCATGCTTGACCAGAGTGGGAAAGTCCTGTCGTTTGTCCTCAGGGAGAAGGGGGCTCTTAAACTCCAAATTTCCTGTGACCTCTTTGAAGAACATTCCCATATATAAAATATATGAGCTGATCCTCGCTGAAAGCATGGAAGCCTGAAAGGTATGACGCCCAAAAGCGTCAAGAGTCCTGCATTCACGACTGGAGGATTGGATGCATGTCTCTCTGCACTTTTCATCCTACGCATTGCTGACTCCACTACCATTGAATGGTGTGGCAGCTGAGTACTTTGAAAACCAGGACATGGTGGAACTCGATACATGGTATCGAGTCTCCTAGAATGAGGAGATGTGGTCAAAGGTGTCTCCCACATTCTGAGCATCAAATCATGAAGAATTTCATGAATGGGCAGAGTGGCTGCTTCCTTGGGAGCCTTAGGGTATTGGAGAATTTTCAATTCCTTTGCCCTAGGTTCTTTTTCAGGAGCTACCGTGATTGAAAGGTCTCGGGCCACATTACGAATAAAATCCTGAAAAGACATGTCTTCCGGAGGAGACATTCTGTGTTGGGGAGGAGTCTTCCGGCAGAATTATCAGAGTCATCGGAATCAGAGTATTCAAAGTATCTCTGATCCTGATGTTCATGCAAAGCACGGTCTTGGTATCGATCAAAGTCGGTACCGAATTGGTCTGGTACCAATCTGTCGATTGCAGAAAAAGTCTGCATGGGAAGGATTCCTACTGGGGCCGGTACTGTCAGTGCTGGTACCAGTATCTGTACCAGTGCTGGTACCAGTATCTGTACCGGTGCTGGTACCGGCATCTGTACCAGTGTCAGTACCGGTGCCTGTTGAACCACTGGTGTCAACGGTACCGCAGCTGTAATGCGAGCTGCAAGGCTGCGTTCGATAGCGAGGAATCTCTGGTCTATCGACGCTGCCGATGCCTGGGTATCGGTACCGGTAAAAGCGGCCGGAACCCCTGAGCAAGTCACCAGTAGTTCTGCCTCGAGAACATCCTGGAACCCCGTTGATGCTTTGGAGGCCGAAGCCTCCCGCCGGGGCTGTTTTGCCGGTGTAGTTTCCTCAAGGGCAATGCCAATGGCCTCTCGATGCTTTGAAGAAGAGCTACCCTTTGAGGACCGGCTCTTATGTTTAGTTACCTGAGATCCATGGGAGGAAGACGAGGCTCTTGAAGACGTCGATGCAATGGACCTGGTATCCGAAGAGGGTACCAAGCTTTGCAACTTGGTTCTGTCTTCCTTTTAGTTATCCCCATACAGGAGGAACACTCAGATGGAGAATGGTCAGGGCCAAAACATTTTAGACACCAGTCATGGGTGTCTATGATTGAGATGGTACCGCCACATTTAGTACATTTTTTTTTCACTAGCTGGTTTTTCCATTTTTTGGGAAAAATGGGGCCAAATGCCCAAAATGGCACCTAGCACCAAAACAAAAAGTTTCTGAAGAGAAACAGTTCAAAAATGTATATATATATATATTTTTTTTTTGTAAAAAGAAAGAAAGAACCGGCGGTACCGGTAGGTGTCGTGCGGAGGCAGGCGCGACCACAAGAAAGCAAGTTTAAAGAAGAAATTTTCTGTGGTGACAGGGTATGTGTCCTGTCGGCTCCGCGGAAAACGAAGAACTGAAGAGGGACAGTTGGAAAGGCGGGAAGGCAGCGCGCATGTGCTGAGGGATGCTCCCAAAAGCATTCCTATTGGACGCTGGGGAGCGTTCCTGCGCAGGCTCTGTTGGTACCGACGATACCCATATGTGAAGACTACATTCCTGCTTGTTCCTGGAGATAAGTGCACTATGGGCAAAGAGAAAGCGATACTCAGGGCCAGCATAGCATGGGAAGCACTGTAAGCATGGCAGGGGGGCACAGACATGTAGGGGACAAATAAACTCTGCCACAACCACCGCTCTGTTGCGCTGGCCCTGTAAGCACACGATTCAGCTCTTTACCAATAAGTTGCACTATGCAGGAAGGAACTTCAGTGCAAGTCTCATAAGACATGAAACGGTGAGGTTTGCACTGGAATACCTTCCTACATCTTGGTGCAGCAGCAGTTCTGGTTGGCAGAAGACAGAAAGAGATAAGACAGTAGATAAGGGGGCGTGAGGAAGATACCCCTGGTGATACCTCACTGTTTAGCAGAATTTTAAGCACATCATATAGCTTTTAGCTAAGAGGCAAATTCAGTTGATGTGAATTTTCACAAAGGGTTTGACAAGGTCCCTCATCATACACTCTTTATGAAATTAAGGGACCCTTTTACTACGGTGTAGTTAAGTTTTGCACTTACCACGCACATTAGATGCAAAAATTAACACAATGTAAGTCCACAGCATCCGTCCAGTTCAGTCCAAACTAATAGGTTTTCACCCCCTTCCAGCAGACTGGAGACTGAGATTCCAAGCTTTGGTGATGTCATCCCATAAAGGGAATGCATTCCCATCACCTAGCCAGTATTTTCAGTTTCGAAAAAGGAAGAGAATGAACCTTGCCTAGTCTAGCCTGCTCAAGTGAGAATTCCATCATTTAAAAAAAAAATGTTTCTAGGATAGCATGGCTTTACCTGCAGCTGTTATCTTCCTGTCAACTACAGTTCAGTAATCTACCCCAGAGCTGTATTTACTTCAGGCACGTCAAATTTAATCTGGCCCAATCCCACTGAGTCAGAGGCAGGCTCTACCAGTGAGATACCCAAGGGTTTTGGGTTTTCTGTGATCTGGTAGTGGAAATAATCTTGTAGCACTACCTTTAGTGATGGTTGCTTCTCAGGCCTCACTGTTCACAAGGAGGCAGCTGTGGGGGCAGGACTTCTCTTTCTGTTTTACTTTCACTTTTGTTTTTGGTGCAAGCATCAAGTATTACTTTTGTTTTTGGATCAGGTCTTTTGACAATGGCAGTAGTTCCGGTAACAGCAAGTGAATTTTAAGGATTATGCCATCGAGATTAGTGTGTACTGCGTGTGGGCTTCGTCGGGGCCATTTATCTGATTTAGGGCTTTGCTGGGCATGTGAGAAAGCTGATTTAGAGGCAAGAAACAGCTTACTCAAAATGGCAGAAAGATTTTATTTCAGGCTCCCAGTTTACAGAGGCAGAAGAGTTAGAGACTTTAATGGATGCTACTAGCAGGCCAAGTACACAAGAGGTGTTCTAAAGAAGCTCCTTCACTGCAAGATCCATTAGGAGCTCTGCTCTGCAGGTGCGTTTGTCAAACAAGGAAGGAACAAAGGAATTAGCAGGGGAGGACGCAGATCCTTTTTCTCCAGATTTTGTGCTTTTAATGCACAGTTTATTTGATGAAAAAGGGATACAAGCAGCAACAGGGTGCTTCTTTGTCCTCTACTGTAAATCAGGACTCTCGTTTGTCCTCAGGGCACTTGGATCTATCAGTGTTCAGCTCAGAAGGAGCCTCAGATATTTCAGGTAATTCAGAAGATCCCCTTGTAGGGACTTCAGGAAGTAATGAAGTCTTCAGACATTCTGGAGGACATGGAAGGTCTGGCAGGAGAGGACCCACATATTGTGAGGGTCTTTCGGAGGTAAGAGCTTGGAGGGAGGGGGCTCATTGCTCACTCCTTGGAAGTGCTTCATATTCCCTTTGAGTCGCAGGTTCAGGATCCAATGTTAGAGGATCCCTTATTGCAGGGAATCCATACCATGGAAAAAGCTTTTCTATTCATAGGATAATTATGCAAATTATGAATGGGAATCGCCAGAGGCTGGTTTGCATGGGGGATGAACCATGGCTCGCCTCTATCCCATACCTTCAGCAGAGAAAGAGCTCCTGCGTCTTCCTAAAGTAGATGCTTTGGTTTCTGTTATGACTAAAAAGACCACTATACCAGTGGAAGGTGGATCCGCTCTGAAAGATCCACAAGATAAGAGACTGGAGACTCTGCTGCGACAGGTGTTTGAGATAAATGCCTTGGCATTGCAGGCTTCAGTATGAGAAGCCTATCTTGCAATGACGTGCCTTCACTGGGTGCAAGCTTTTTCTGAATGTTTTGCATCAGAGGTGTGTCAAAAGCCTGAAATTACCAGGATGGAAACAGGTACAGCATATCTAGCAGATGTCCATTATGATCTAATTAGAGCCTTAGCTAATAGTATGGTTTCGGCAGTGGAAGCTCATTGCTTACTATGGCTGCGCAACTGGTTAGCGGATGACTCCTCAAAGGCTAGGCTTGGCAGGCTTCCTTTTTGGAGGGGCTTAGAGAAGTTGGTTAAAGACTTAGTGGGGTCAAAACCAGCTAGACTTCCAGAGGATAAGCTTAGGATGCCAAAATTCTCTATTCCTTCAAAACCGCCTTTTAGAGATTTTCGTTGCTACAAAGCTATTAGGTTTGCACCTTGTCAGAGATCAAGAAATTCACCAAGAGGTCAGTCTTTCGCGGAGGAAAAGATGGTGGTCTTGGAGCCTTTCCTAGCTTGAGTCAAAAGAAAGCACAATGCAATACAGCAGACCCAGATGGAGGAAATTCTAACAGGTGGTCGACTTCAACAGTTCTACTCTGCCTGGGTCCAAATTACTTTGGATCAATGAGTTCTCAAGATAATTCGCGAGGGCTACACTTTGGAGTTTGCAGAGCCTCTTGGGGATGCCTTTGTTCTTTCTCCCTGCAAGGCTCCAGCGAAAAGAGTGGAGGTCAAAGGTACTTTACGTCGTCTGCTGCACATTCAGGTAGTAGTTCCAGTTCCTTTACAGCAGTTAGGCTCAGGGCAATACTCCATTTACTTTGTGGTACCCAAGAAGGAAAGTACCTTCTGTCCAGTTTTAGATCTTAAATATGTAAATCGTTCTTTAAAGATTCCTCATTTTCATATGGAGACCTTAAATTCGGTAATTGCAGCAGTACAAACGGGAGAGTTTCTAACGACCTTAAACCTAATGGAAGCTTATCTCCATATTCCAATACGTGCAGAACATCAGTGTTATCTTTGTTTTGTGGCGCAATGGGCCATTATCAATTTCAGGCTCTTCCGTTTGGCCTGGCAACAGCTCCAAGAATCTTTATGAAGGTTATGGTAGTAGTGGCAGCTGCCCTGCATCAGAAGGTGGTTTAGTGCACCCTTATCAGGATGATTAGTTGATCAGAGCAAAAACTCTGAAAGAGAGCAAGTTGGCAATGAGCAGAGTCGTGGAACGTTTGCAAGGCCTTGGTTGGATCATCAACAAAGCTGAAAGTCATCTCACTCCATCTCAAAAGTTGATCCATCTGGGAGCAAGTTACCACCAGTGAAGGAATGGTGTTTTATCACACAAGTGGGTGATCAAGATACAATTACAGGTTTGTCTATTCTTACACTGAAGAGCTTCCATGACATGGTCGCATCTTCAGATATTGGGTTTCATGGCAGCAACCTTGGACTTAGTACCATGGGCATGAGCACACTTTCACATCAAAAAGCACTGCTGTCGCAGTGGCATCCACAGAGGTTTTTGCTATCTCAAAGACTTGTTTGTCCAGTGGAGGCACTGCTCAGAGAAACTGCTGGCAGGCATGCCATTAGATCCTCCAGCATGGACAATGGTAACAGACGCTAGTCTCACAAGCTGGGGAGCACACTGTCAGGGGCAGATAGCTCAAAGGGAATTGAACAAGGAGCAGAAATAGGGAACCACATGCACCGTGGATGCCATGTGGCCTAAGAGTTGCAACATCTCTCGAGCAGTTAAATGGGATTTTAACTGAATCTGGGAGGCTAACTGCACCAAGCGTAGGCAACGGGCCTGGGGAAGATAGGCCCTTGCAGTTGTGGTATCCAGTAAGGCCCCTATGAACTCTAGAGACTGAGTAGGGGTGAGATGGGATTTTGGAATGTTGATTACCAGTCCCAGATACTGAAGAACACGCCTTGTGCAGGCCAGGGAAGTCTGGGCCTCTGACTGGGATGGAGCTCGGATGAGCCAGTCGTCCAGATATGGGAATACGAATATCCCTAGAGTGCGCAGGAATGCAGCTACTACTGCCATGCATTTTGTGAACACTCTTGGAGCAGAGGCCAGACCGAAAGGAAGCACTTTGTATTGGTAGTGCTTTCCCTGGTAAAGGAACCGAAAGAATCTTCTGTGTGTTGGATGGATGAGAACATGGGTGTACGCATCCTTGAGATCTAGAGAATAAAGCCAGTCCTGACTTTGGAGGTATGGAAGGAGAGTTCCGAGAGAAGTCATCTTGAATTTCTCCTTGCATAGAAACTTGTTCAATTCTCTGAGATCTAATATGGGTCTGTAGCCCCCCCGTTTTCTTTGGAATGAGGAAATAGGGGGAGTAGAACCCTGAGCTCTTTTGAAGAAGGGGTACTTCTTCTATTGCCCCTTGGGCAAGAAGGGTAGAAATCTCTTGACCTAGAAGGTTGAGGAGAGATGTTGGAGAATTGAACTGTTTCACCATGGTGTGAGGAGGAAGGTTTAAGAAATGAAGTTTGTACCCTTCCTTTATGATGGAGAGGGTCCACTGCTCTGCTGTGATTTGTTCCCATCTGGGATTAAAGTGAGCTAAACTTCCTGGGATGGTGAGAGGCTCTGGATGTTCTACAGCCAGAAAGGCTAAGTTATCTAGTAGAAAGTCAAAGGCCCCGAGGAGGCTGAGGCTGTTGGGCCGTAGCAGTCCTCGCAACCTGGGTTTTGGCCTGTTTTGGTTGTTGCTGTCTCTTTGTAGCAAAACGACCTTGAGAAGAGGTCTGACCATAAGAAGAAAATTTCCCTTTCTTTGGGAAAGATCCCTTTTTGAACAACCTCTTTAAAAGGAGCAGTAGTAGACTTTGAAAGTCTATCTAAAGCAGAGTTTTCAGCATCCATTTGGTTGGCCTTTGCTTGCCAATCTTTGCCAAACAGGTTTTCGCCTGTACAGGGAAGGTTACCTAGACCATCCTGTACCCAGGATTCCAAATCAGAGGCTTGCAACCAAGCAACTCTGCGTGCACCTATGGCAACAGCCGAGGCTCTACTGGCCCCCTCAAAAGAGTCAAAGGCTGCACGGTTGGAAAACTTGGATACATCCTGTGCATGTTTGAGCCAGGTGATGTATTCTTCTCTCTTATCTTCTGACATAAAAGGAGATAAGGTTTGCAGATGATCTGTAACTTCTTTTAGAAACATCCCCATATAGAGACTATAGGAGTTGATTCTGGCTACAAGCATACTGGCCTGGAAGATTTTCCTGCCAAAGGCATCTAGAGTTCTGCATTCTCTTCCTGGAGGAGCAGAGGAGTGCCTTTTTGTACTCTTGATCTTTTTCATAGCAGACTCTACCACAATAGAGTGGTGAGGAAGCTGAGTCTTATGAAACCCAGGACAAGGAGGAACACGATACATGGTGTCCAACCTTCTGGAATGAGGGGAGGTGGAAAGAGGAGTCTCCCATATGCCCAGCATGTGATCATAAAGAATCTCATGTATTGGTAAGGTGGCTGCCTCTTTAGGAGCCTTAGGATATTGTAGGATATCCAATGTTTTGGCTCTAGGTTCAGTCTCAGAGGTCACTGAGATGGACAGGCCTTTGGCCACCTCCCTAATGAAGTCTTGAAAAGACAAGTCTTCAGGAGGAGACATTCTCCTTTTTGGAGAAGAGGGTTCCTGAGGAAGGATGCCCGATGCTTCAATTGAGGCCTCTGAAGAATCAGAGTCTTCAGAGGAATCGAAGTATCGACTATCTGGATGCTCTCGTAGAGCCCGATACGCGTACCGGGAGGTATCGACATCGGGAATAATCGGTACCGGGTCGGTACTGATGGGCATCACTGGATAGCGTACCGCTGTGGTCGATGCAAGCGGTACTGGTATCGGGACCGATATCGGGTCCGGTAACGGAATCGGTACAGGTACCGACAACGGGGTTTGTTGCGGTACCGTAGGCGTTGCAGCTTGAATGAATGCCGTGATGGCACGCTGCATGGTCAGAATATTCTGATCCACTGACGCCACCAATGTCTGGATATCGGTACCGGTAGAAACTGCAACAGGTGATCGGTCGAGGCCGAGCCATTGATGTCAACCTGTAACCCCCTTAGGTAGTGCTTTGGAAGCCGGAGCCTCCCGCCGGGGTAATTTTGCCGGTGTAGTATCCTCAAGAGTAAGCCCGGGGGCATCTCAATACTTAGAGGGAGATGAACTCTTTGAGGACCGGCCAGATTTAAGTTTGATTACCTGAGATCCATGGGATGAAGAAGCAGCCCTGGAAGACGTCGATGCCACGGAAGCTGCATCGGAGGGAAACAGGGTACTGAGCTTTGCTGCCCGATTCTGTAACCCTCTTTTAGACATTATGGAACAGGACTCACAATCTGCAATGGAGTGGTCAGGACCTAAACATTTTAGACACCAGTCATGGGTGTCAGTGACAGAAATAGTGCTACTGCACTTTGTGCATTTCTTAAACCCGGAGATGGGTTTTTCCATGAGGGAAAAATATATCTGTAGGCCTAAGGCCCCAGAAGAAAAATGCACTGAAAAGAGTAGAAGGGGTTTTTTTTTGTTTTTTTTTTTAAAGAAAGAAAAAGGACCGGTGGTACCGGTGCGGAATCGAGAAGGCAGACACGCGACTAAAGAAAAATAAAAGAAAATAAGAAATTCTTCAGCGGTGACAGGAAACACGACCTGCTGGCTCCGCGGAAAAGAAGAACTGGAGAGAGGCAGTTAGGAAAGGCGGGAAGGCAGCGCGCAGGCGCTGTGGGATGCTCCCAAAAGCTTTCTTTCTGGATGCTGGGGAGCGTTCCCGCACAGGCTCTGTCAGTACCGACTATACCCATATGTGAAGACTCATTCCTGCTTGTTCCTGGAGATTATGTGCACCAGTGACAGCGCGTCGTAGAATACCGTGCGCTAACTGCAATGCTCATTCACCACCCATTTCCTGCCTCATAACATGATATGCAGTTCGCCCATGAGTCAGCACATGCCATCATGCTAGCATAGTAATAGTTAATGCATGCTAATTCACATACTAACTGCTTCATACACGTTAGTAAAAAGGCCCCTAAGTTGTAATTATTCATACTATATGCAATAGCTATAATATACAGAAAAAAATACTCCAATGGATCAAAAATGAATTGAAAGTAAGTGTAGGGCTAAGTGGGCAGCCTTCACAATGGAGAAAACAGAACAGTGGTTGTTACAAGGAACTGTGCTAGGAGCACCGATGTCCAATTTATTTGGTTATGGAAAAGGGAGTAAGCAGCAAAGTAACAAAATCTGCAGTTAATTCCAGGTCATTTCACATAATCAAAACCTAAGCAGATATCAGTTACAAAGATCTCACAAAGCTGAATTAGTAGGAAACAAAATAGTAGATTTTCAACACTTAAGTGCAAAATAAGAGACATGAGGAAAAACAAACAACCCAGATTTCCCATACAAAATATTATGCTCTATTGTAGCCACTAAAAGAGGCTTCAAGTCAGCTCCCACCAACATTTTGCTTGTAATATTTTGCATATTAACCTTCATATATTCTGAAATTGAGGGCAAGGTGGAACTCAAACACGAGATTCACGGTGTAGCTGAATTCCTTAACAAGCCAGCTGATGTTGGGTTTTGCATTTTACATCTTGGTTTTGAGACTGAAAGCAGACACTTGAGGATTTGTTGGATTCACACAATTGGTTAGCTATAAAAGTACTTCTCCAGGGTGTTTAGGATGCTTATCAACCACACTGAATTATTTATATGGTATGGTAATGCAGAGATCATCATAATGAACAGTCTTATGCTGGGACAGCTTGCCTGTTAGTGTTGATGTAAAATAATATGGGGTGCAAACACTGCTGTACGAGAGGCCACCATCAGCTCAATTTATTATGATGGTTCATGAAAAATCTATTTACCACCATGAACGACAGTAGTTTGAGGTATGTTCTTCATTAATTTGCTAAGGCAAATCAAGTCTGATGATACTGTGGCTGCCTGTAACAGTCAATAAACAGGCATCTGTCAGAGGCCTTCTTTTATCTATTCTCTATGCTGAATAAAGTTTAGCAATTGCCTTTCATTGCTCGTCCTTATTTATGGAATTCTATCCTGCTGGAAATTAGGGAAGAATCTAATCATTTTTGCTTTTAGAAAAACTGAAGGGTATGTTTTGAACTGCAATGTGTGTTTCATTTTGCTTGTACTATTTTATTTATTTGTATTTTATTGTATTGCATTGCATTGTATATTTTGTACAGTGATCTGCTTTGATGTAACTTGTTTATTAATGGCAGATCATCAAATGTAATCAAATCAAATCAGTACATGGTCGTTCCAGGGGAAAATCAGCCTCACCATTGATGAGAAGAGCTTAAATCACTAGTTTAAGGTGACAGAGCAAAGTGTTTGGCTAATCTAAATATATCACAGAGTAAGGAGATGGGTCTATAATTATTTTGATTTGATGGCATCTTTCTAGGGTTCATCAGATTTTGATATCTTAAACAACCATAGCAGGAGTTGTCACACTAAACAAAACAAAAATTGCAAAACTAGCAACCTTATCCTTTCCAGGGATAGGGAAATTCCTATTGTATATGAATGTAACTTGCTACTCCTGAAAAAGACATGAGATAAATCCAAAATCACTTCCCTTCCTCATCTTTCCTGCAATGTTCAGAGAAAACTGCAACAAAACAAATCTACATATTTACATTACTAGATAGCTGCTGAAGATTTGTGGATCTTTCATTATATAAATTAATAATGTAAAATTGAATATCCCTTTTAAAAGGCACTGCCAATGTCCAAAGGTCACCTTAATTTGCAATATGTATAAATATATATAAAGATTATGCATTTTTGCTAACCATGCAACTTTTGTTGCTTTTGTTTTAAACTGAGAAGTCTCCCCCTCCCAAAAGAGTATGTACAATGTATGCTACTAAATGAGCATAAAGATACAAAGTTCGGGACAGCATTGTACTGTCATCAAAAGTGAGCCAGAAGTTATGGCAACACACATACAGACTTATAACTATACATCACTTGTTTTGATTTGCCTGTGTTATTGTTTTGATGTATTTGTTCTCAGTCTGTACACTTCCTAAGTGGGCTTCTTGCTTGATTGGCGGTCTAGTGAATTTTTGGGAATAAACGTTTCTTGAATCTGAATGAGAATGTCTGAGAACAGGTCTGCTGTGGAGCCTCAGATGACACAGGGTGTGCACAGCGTGTGCAGAGCTGCTGCTGCTGCAGACAAATACCATGGGCAAGTTCAGATAAATTACACTTGGGCGACTATCTAGCAACTTGAGCCAGTATCCACAAGGGAGACTGAATACAGTACACGCAAAGGAAAGTTTTATAAACAGGATTAAAAAGACTATGTGCCTTTATAAAATAGGCTGCCCAATCCAGCCCCAATAGCATCTAAATGCCAACACACAATTTATCTACGCCTGTTTCAAAGGAGTACACAAGTACATACGCATCATATAAAATACACCTGCACATCACAGCTCTGCAGCTGCTCCATCCAAAGTGCATCTCAGGAACACACACTTTCCATGTACATACTTTTTACGCACAGATACAGTCACACAATTGTATAAAAGCCCTTTTTTGCATGTCAAGCAGGCTGGTCATGCAGAAGCTGCGTCAAATTACCCCTTTAAAGCCTAGTTTAACAGGCTTGTAAAGGAAACGCCTATGTAAATCAGGGTCTGAAACGTGTCTACGAAGGGTACACTGGAAAGTGAAACCCTCTGCTTATCAACAGAACAAGCAGCAGCAGTGAAAGCCTCCGCAAATTACCTTGTTAACGCGCCTTAGAAGGATCATACTAGCCCAAAGCAAGGGGACAGCTCACTTTTCCCGTTATTTGAATCAGGGGTTTAATAGGTCGAGGCGGAGTCTGACTGCAGAGGTAAATGAGGAAATAAAGGAGGAAAGAGATGCTGTGAAATAAGGAAGGAGGGCTTGATCTCATTTCAGAATGTTTTAGTCTCCTTCATCCTTTAGTCAACCTTCTGTATGCTTCTTCCTAGCCCTCACTACCGTTACAGAGCAGAGTGGCTCCCCCCAACATCTTCCCTCCCACCTGCTAAAACATCTTTTTTCGCTTCTCTGCTGAGACTGCAAACTACAGCAGGGGAATTTTGATGCTAAATTTAGTGCTGTGGACATCTGTTCAACTAAAAGTTAGGCGAAGAGACAACTGACTTAATATCTGAAAGTGATTTTTTTTTTTACTGGATATAAAGAGTCAAACTAACAGCATGACAGTTAGACAGCAGGTGTATTCCATCAGATTTTAAGCGCTGCTGAACATTACACTTTAGAATTTCTCTTTCCATGATGGAACAGTTTCCTTTAAATATGATCTCATTGTTTTATCAGTGTCCCTTTCTCAGTCCCCTCTACTCTTTCCAATAACAAAAGTACTTCCCTCCTTCCAGATCAACAGTTTACATATTCCATAAACATTGGCAATTATCCATCAAGTGGAACATCCCAGTACATCCCTTAGGAAGTAATTTCCAACAAAAAGGTTAACAAACAAAGCCATCAGTCAGGGGGAAACTGTTTAAGAGAAATATTTGACAATTTCCATTCTGTTCTGAATTATAGACTGTACATAGCAGACCAGCAGGTCCCAGCAGAGGTCACAATTTAGTGATTTGTTCATTCGTAGACTCTATGGCCTTCACTCAGCAGTTTCCTGAAGGGAGATCTCCAATACTTCCCATCGCATTATATAAATCTAACATTATAGATTATGGGAGTGAGTCATCTCTTATTCTGAAATGTAGTTAGCACTATTTGGTTTGTCCTCCTCAGACACTGCCCTGATAAGTATTTCCAAATTCTAATCTAATAACCCCCACTCTAACTCATAAATCATCTAACCACTAGAGTGTGTATATGGTAACTAAATCCTATGTATCTATCTTATTTTGTCGGAGGTTTTTGCCATGAGAGGTCTCCCCCTCCTGAAGCGTAACTTCCCTTTTAATCAAAACCACGGTTAATATTCCGCTAATTCTTAATTGTGAAATTATGCACACTATTTAAGCTATATTTATTGAGCTATACTGAGACTTTTATATTGTGGTGTAGTATTGAATAGGGAAGTTAGGCTTCAGGAGGGGGAGACCTCTCATGGCAAAAACCTCCGACAAAATAAGATAGATACATAGGATTTAGTTACCATATACACACTCTAGTGATTAGATGACTGATAAGTATTTCAGCAACATGCCCTTATGCAGGTGCTGTGCATCCTGCCACCAATCGAGTGACTCTGCTAGTTGACGGGACACTGAGATCCTGTCCTGGAGCTTGCCCTGGTTTGGAGGGTGTTCAGGCGAGCCCCTATGAACTCCAGGTCCTGTGTTAGAGGTGGGATTTGGGGTGGTTTATCACAAACCACAGGTACTATAGGACACTGATGGTGTGGGTCGTGGCCTGTTGCACCTCTGAGTTAGTGCATCCCTTTACTAGCCAGTCGTCCAGGTATGGGAAGACCAAGGCCCCTTGGAGATGGAAGTAGGCAGCCACTACTGCCAGGGCATTTGGTGAAGACTCTTGGTGCGGAGGATAGGTCGAAGGGTAGTACCCTGTACTGGTAGTGGTTGCCCCCAACCATGAACCTTAGGTACTGCCTGTGACTGGGATAAATAAGGATGTGGGTATAAGCATCCTTTATGTCCAAGGAGCATAGCCAATCTCCCTGCTGGAGGTAGGGCAGAATATTCCAAGGGAAAGCATTTTGAACTTCTCCCGCACCAGGAATCTATCTTTATCTTTATTCATATTTGATAAACCGCTATTGTAAGAACATTAAGCGGTGTACAATAAAAAGGATGGATTTAACACTGCAAAGCAAGAAAAGGAACGCCAATAATAAACAGGAAAGGAGGAGGCAAGGACAGAATAGTAACACCACACTATTACCAAATCATAGACAGACATAGCCCAGCCAGGCAACATAGACAAGCGAGCAAGGGACAGACAAATGACAACCTAAAAAAGGACAAAAACAAAAACAGGATGATCAGGGAGGGGCCTCAGGGGGAAGGTCATATGCTTTCTGGAATAGATGGGTCTTAAGTAACGACTTAAACTGAGGATGGGAGGGTTCTAGCCGGAGGGGGGTTGGTAGCATGTTCCAGAGGAGGGGTCCAAAAAATAAAAAAGCAGAATGGCGAGTCTGTTCTAAGTGGGCCTGGGACGGTGAGGGAAGTGATAAGCGGTTGGCATGGATTAAGCGAAGCTGGTGGTGAGGAGAATGCAGAGAAATGCAGTCTGCTAGGTAGAGAGGATTTCCGGTATGAATAGCTCGATGAATCAGAAATTTGTAGTGAAAGCGAAAACGAAGGGGCAACCAATGTAACCGGATGAGAATGGGAGTAATATGATCAAACTGACTAGAGAAAGTAACAAGGCGTGCTGCTGTATTTTGAATCCGTTGTAGTCTTTGGAGCTGATACTTAGGGAGGTTTCTCAATTTGTTCAGGTTTCTCAAGTCCAGGATGGGCCTTAGGCCTTCTGTTCTTTTTAGGAGCAAAACGTATCTGGAGTAGAACCCCTTTCCTTTTAGGTGGTGTGGAGGGGGCTACCCTGGAAAGAAAGGTGGAGGCATCTGGTCCAGATGGAGGTATCTTTCCCTGACCACCTGAAGTGCACAGGAGTAGTTCTGATGGCAGCCCACTAGTAAACAAAATGAATCAGGCCCCCGTGTAGCTGTTCCCCCATGGGAAAGCATAGTTACTCACCAGTAACAGGTGATCTCGGGGAACAGCAGGAATTTTGTCTTCACATATGGGTATCGTCGGTACCGACGGAGCCTGCGCGGGAACGCTCCCCAGCGTCCAATTAGAAAGCTTTTGGGAGCATCCCACAGCGCCTGCGTGCTGCCTTCCCGACTTTCCCAACTGCCTCTCTCCAGTTGAGTTTAAAGCTGAGACAAAGAGAGAGAGAGAGAGAGAGAGAGAGAGAGAGAGGGGGAAAGAGATAGAGAGATACAACTCCATGGGGAGGTGGGTGGGTGGTGAAGACTAAATTCCTGCGGTTCCCGGAGATCACCTGTTACAGGTGAGTAACTATGCTATCTCCAGGAACAAGTAGGAATGTAGTCTTCACATATGGGGACTCGCTAGCTTTAGATGCCAGGGAGAGACCCCAGAAGTTGTCTGTCCCTGTGAAAGGGCTCCACTTCCCCCCATGGATCTCTGGCATCCTACCAGGGATGGTGGGTAGAAGTTCATTAGGTATGGAACAATTGTTGAAGAACAGCCTGACCAAACAAGGCATCCCGGCAGGAGTCCTTGTCCAAGCAGTAATGGACTGTGAAGGTATGAACCGAGGCCCAAGTGGCTGCTCGACAGATGTCGTCGATAGACACAGAGTGCAGGTAAGCCATTGAAGCTGCCATGGCTCTCACATTGTGAGCTGTGACATGGCCCTCCAGAGGAAGATTCTTACTCTGATAGGCAAAGGAAATACACTGAGCAATCCAGTTGGAGAGTGTTCTCTTGGAGACTGGAAGTCCCAAATGAGAAGGATCAAAAGTAACAAAGAGTTGAGAGGACTTTCTATGTTGCTGTGTTCTTTGCAAGTAAAAGGCTAAAGCTCTTTTACAGTCCAAAGTATGAAGATTCCTTTCTGCATTTGATGCATGAGGCCTAGGAAAGAACACAGGCAGGTAGACCGCTTGGTTAAGATGAAAAGGCGAGACCACCTTTGGCATAAAGTGTGGATGAGTCCTAAAGACTACCTTGTCATGATGGAACCTTGTATAAAGGTGGATCAGCCACTAGTGCCTGCAACTCACTGATGTGATGTGCTGATGCGATTGCAATGAGAAAGATAACTTTCCAAGAAAGGAATTTCAATGAGGTAGTAGCTAAGGGTTCGAAAGGTGGCTTCATGAGCTGACCAAGAACCAGGTTTAAGTCCCATGCCACCGGTGGTGGCCTAATGGGAGGCTTAGTTAGTAGGAGGCCTCTCATAAATCTTGCTATAAGAGGATGGAAGGAAATAGGTTGTCCATTTAGAGGCTTGAAAGAAGCTGCAATAGCACTTAAAAGGACCCTTACTGAGTTAGTTTTAAGTCCTGCATTGGATAAATGAAGGAGCTACTCCAATAATGATTCCAGAGGTATCGCAAGGGGGTTAAGACCCTTCTGTGAGCACCATATGGTAAACCTTTTCCACTTGAAAGCATAAGAGCGTCTTGTGGAAGGTTTCCTGGAAGCATAAAGGATATCCTTTACTTGCTGAGGAAGGTTAAGATCTTGAAGATCTAGGCCTTCAGCAACCAAGCCCTGAGATGCAGAGACTGGGGATTGGGATGCCATAACATTCCGTCCTCCTGTGACAGGTGGTCTGGAGCAGACCCTAACTCCAGAGAGGGAGCTTGAGAGAGATGTAGAAGCAGAGGGTACCACACTTGCCGTGGCCAATGTGGAGCTATGAGAATCATGTGCCCTCTGTCTCTCTGAAGCTTGAACAGAGTTTTGGGGATAAGGGGAATGGGTGGAAAGGCATAAAGGACGTCTTGCCCCCAATGGAGGAGGAAAGCATCCCTGGCCTGAGAGCCCTGAGCTGGAATTCTGGAACAGAACCGGGAAGTTTGGCATTCAACTGACTTGCAAAGAGGTCTATGTCCGGGGTTCCCCAAATTTGAAAAATCTTGGCCACCTGGTCTGCATGTAGAGACCATCTGTGTGGAAGCAGAACTCGACTGAGTCTGTCTGCCCAAGAGTTTTGGATACCTGGAAGATATACTGCCAGGAGATGAATTTGATGCTCTCTGGCGAGGGCCCATAGTCGCAAAGCTTCGTTGCAAAGTGACAGAGAGCCTGTTCCTCCCTACTTGTAACAATGTAACACCAATTTTTAAAAAGGGTTCCAGGGGTGATCCGGGAAACTACAAACCGGTAAGTCTGACATCAGTACCGGGAAAAATGGTAGAAACCATCATAAAGAATAAAATTACTCAGCATGTAGAAGTCATGACCTAATGGGAGACAGCCAACATGGCTTTAGACAAGGAAGATCTTGTCTTACTAATCTGTTATGTTTTTTTGAAGGAGTGAATAATCAGGTGGACAATGGTGAGTCGGTTGATATTGTGTATCTGGACTTTCAGAAAGCCTTTGACAAGGTCCCTCATCAGAGACTTTTGGCAAAACTAAAGAGTCATGGGATAGGAGGCAGTGTACTATTGTGGATCAGGAACTGGTTAAAAGATAGAAAGCAGAGGGTAGGGCTAAATGGCCAATTTTCCCAATGGAGAAAGGTGAATAGTGGTGTACCCCAGGGATCTGTGCTGGGTCCGCTGCTTTTTGACATATTCATAAATGACCTGGAAAGTGGAATAACGAGTGAGGTTGTCAAATTTGCAGATGACACAAAACTATTTAAAGTTGTTAAAACCCAAGAGGATTGTGGAAAATTGCAAGAGGATCTTGATAAATTGGAAGACTGGGCATCAAAATGGCAGATGAAATTTAATGTGGACAAGTGCAAGGTTATGCACCTAGGGAAGAACAACCCAAACTATGGTTACACGATGCAAGGTTGCACATTAGGAACCACCACCCAGGAAAAAGATTTAGGCGTCATTGTGGATACCATGTTAAAACCCTCGGCACAGTGTGCAGCGGCGGCTAAGAGAGCAAATAGAATGCTAGGTATGATAAGGAAAGGAATGGAAAATAAAACAAAAGATATTATAATGCCTTTATATCGTTCCATGGTGAGACCGCACCTTGAATATTGTGTGCAATTCTGGTCGCCGTATCTTAAAAAGGATATAGCGATTTTAGAAAAGGTTCAGAGAAGAGCCACCAAAATGGTAAAGGGGATGGAAGGATACTCCTATGAAGAAAGGCTAAAAAGGTTAGGGCTCTTTAACCTGGAAAAGAGATGGCTGAGGGGAGATATGATAGAAGTCTATAAATTAATGAACGGAGTGGAACGGGTAAACGTAGATCGATTGTTTACCTTATCAGAATATAGAAAGACTAGGGGACATGCAATGAAGCTACAGGGTAAACTATTTAAGACTAATAAAAGAAGATATTTTTTCACTCAATGTGTAATCAAACTCTGGAATTTGTTACCGGAGGATGTAGTAAAGGCTGTTAGTGTAGCTGGGTTTAAAAAAGGTTTGGACAAGTTCCTGGAGGAAAGGTCCATAAACCATTATTAAGAAGGGACCCAGGATATCAATGCTTGAAGCAATACAAGCATTGTGGAACCTGTGTCCCTTGGGGAAATTGCTAGGTACGTATGACCTAGATTGGCCACTGTTGGAAACAGAATACTGGGCTTGATGGACCTTGCTCTGACCCAGTATGGCATATCTTATGTTCTTATGTTCACATAGAACATGGCTACTTGATTGTCCGTGTGAATGAGGACTGTCTTGTAGCTGAGCAGAGTGTGTAATACTCGAAGAGCAAGGAAGATTGTTCTGAGCTCCAGAAGATTGATGTGTAGATGAGTCTCCTGTGGAGTCCAGGTGCCCTGGGTGGAGAGGTTTTGCAGATGAGCTCCCCAACCCACTGGTGAAGCATCTGTTGTGAGAGTTGCTTGGGGTGAAGACTGTTGAAATAGGGACCCCAGCAACAGGTTTTGAGTGGACTGCCACCATTGGAAGGACAAAATAAGGTGATTTGTGTTTGCTATTTTGTCTGACATGCATCCTGATGCCTGGGTCCACTGAGTGGATAAGGTCCACTGGGCTGCTCTCATATGGAGGCGAGCATAAGGGACCACATGTACGGTAGAAGCCATGTGGCCTAGCAGTTGTAACACTTCTCGAGCATTGAGATGAGGCTTCAGCACTGCTTGAGAAACTAACTGCACCATGCGAAGGCATCGGGCCTGGGGGAGATAGGCCCTTGCTTTTCTGGTATCCAGCAAAACTCCTATGAACTCTAGAGACTGAGTGGGAGTTAGACTGGATTTTGGGATGTTTATGACCAGGCCCAAATACTGAAGAATACGTATTGTGCAAGATAGAGAAGTCCTGGCCTCTGACGGGGCTCGAATGAGCCAGTCGTCCAAGTAGGGGAAGACGAATATTCCTAGAGTGCGAAGAAATGCTGCTACCACAGCCATGCATTTCGTGAACACCCTTGGTGCTGAGGCCAGGCCAAAACGAAGCACCCTGTTTTGGTAGTGCTTTCCTTGAAAAAGGAATCAAAGGAATTTTCTGTGAGTTAGATGGATGAGAACACGAGTGTACGCATTCTTGAGATCTAGAGAACAAAGCCAATCCTGACTCTGAAGGTATGGCAGCAGGGTTCCCAGAGAAATCATTTTGAATTTCTCCTTGAACAGGAATTTGTTCAATTCTCTGAGATCCAAAATGGGTCTGTGTCCTCCTGTTTTCTTTGGGATAAGGAAATAGGGGGAGTAAAACCCTGTACCCTGTTGAAGAATGGGTACCACTTCTATTGCCCATTGGGTAAGAAGCAGGATGACCTCTTGATCTAACAGGTTGATGAGAGATGTCTGAGAATTGAACCGTCTTACCACTGTAGGAGGGGGCAAGAGGAGGAAGTGAAGCTAGTACCCCTCTCTTATAATGGAAAGAGTCCAATGTTCTGCTGTTATTTGCCCCCATCCTTGGCGCAAAGTGGCACAACCTCCTTGGAATGGTGGAAGGTTCTGGTCCACTGAGGGCCAGGAAGGCTAAGTTCTCTAGATGGAAGTCAAAGGCCTTGAGGAGGCTGAGACTCCTGAGACAGTTGAAGCTTAGCAGTCTTTGCTTTCCTTTGTTTAGGTGGTTGCTGAGTCTTCCGGACAGGCTGACCTGCAGAACATCCCTGCTGATAAGAGGGATAAAACCTCTTCTTTTTGGAAAAGAATGGTTTTTTGAAAG
This sequence comes from Ichthyophis bannanicus, assembly GCA_033557465.1. Lineage (NCBI taxonomy): Eukaryota > Metazoa > Chordata > Amphibia > Gymnophiona > Ichthyophiidae > Ichthyophis > Ichthyophis bannanicus. The sequence continues at coordinate 1,258,558,046 of CM066032.1, read as the reverse complement.
ATTTCTTTCTTGCAGGATCAACTGTGGCTTTGGATAATCTATCCAAAGTGGAGTTATCAGCATCCAACTCATTGGTCTTTTCTTGCCAATCTTTGCCAAACAGATTCTCACCTGTACAAGGAATATTGCCCAGCTTATCCTGCACCCAGAGCTCCAAATCGGATGCCTGGACCCAGGCAATTCTACGTGCACCTATGGCAATGGCAGAGGTTCTGCTTATGCACTCAAAACAGTCAAAAGTTGCACGATTGACAAATTTAGAAACATCCTGGGCATGTTTAACCAGTGTGAGAAAATCCTGCCTCTTATCTTCAGGAAGAAGAGGGCTCAAAACTTCTAAATCCCCTGTGACTTCCTTAAGGAACATTCCCATATATAAAATATAGGAACTGATCCTGGCAGAAAGCATGGAAGCCTGGAAGGTACGATGTCCAAAGGCATCAAAGTTCTACACTCACGTCCTGGAGGATTAGAGGCATGCCTCTTTGCACTTCTGATCCTTCTCATAGCTGACTCCACTACGATAGAGTGGTGAGGCAGCAGAGTCTTCTTCTGGAAACCAGGACAGGGAGGAACCCGATACATGGTATCCAGATGATGGGAGTGAGGTGAGGTGGTCAGGGGGGTTTCCCACATTCTTAACATGAGATCATGTAGGATCTCATGGATAGGCAAGGTAGCTGCCTCGTTAGGAGCTTTGGGATATTGCAGAATCTCCAACTCCTTTGCCCTGGGCTCTGTTTCGGGAGCCACAGTAATGGACAGACCTCGAGCCACATCCCTGATAAAATCCTGAAAGGAGATATCTTCTGGAGGAGACATCCTCCGTTGGGAGAGGAGGACTCCTTGGGGAGAAGCATTCCGGTAGCGACAGAACTGTCAGAATCCTCAGAGTCCTCCGAGGATTCAAAGTACCTTCTGTCTGGATGCTCTTGTAGAGCACGATACCTGTACCGACCGAAGTCGGTACCGGGAGGAATCGTTACCGGTGTATCGGTACCAGAGGGCATGGCTTGACTGGGTGCCGGCAATGCGGACACCGACATTGATGCCGATGCTATCGGTACCGGTATCGGAGCCGGAACCGGTACCGTCTGAATTGCCTGACGCGGTTCCGAGGGTATCGATGCCTCAAGGAGAGCGGCCAGACTGCATTCAGTAGCCAGGATCCTCTGGTCTATCGACGCTGCCAATGCCTGGGTGTCGGTACCGGAAAAGACAGCCGGTACCCCAGAGCATGGCACCAGTAGTTCTGCCGAGGTTGAGGCCTCGAGAACGTCCTGGAGCCCCGATAATGCTTTGGAAGCCGAAGCCTCCGGCTGGGGCAATTTTGCCGGTGCAGAATCCTCAAGGGCAACGCTAGAGGCATCTCGATGCTTAGAAGGAGATCTACCCTTTGAGGACCGGCTGGACTTATGTTTAGTTACCTGAGATCCATGGGAGGAAGACGAAGCCCTGGAAGACGTCGATGCCACCGAGGCTGCATCCGAGGGAAAGAGGGTGCTAAACTTAGCAGCCCGGTTTTGTTGATCCCTCTTGGACATCATGGCACAAGCCATACACTCCGAGATGGAGTGGTCAGGACCTAAACATTTAAGACACCACTCATGGGGCAGGTCTTGTCAGACAAATCTGATTGAGTTCTTTGACTGGGTGACCAGAGAGTTAGACCGAGGGAGAGCCCTAGATGTGGTGTATTTAGATTTCAGTAAAGCCTTTGACACTGTTCCTCACAGGTGACTTATAAACAAACTGAGCACCCTAGGGATGGACCCTAAAGTTACTACTTGGGTTAGAAACTGATTGGGAGGGAGGCGAAAAAGAGTACAAGTAAATGGAGCTCACTCTGAGGAGAAGGATGTTATCAGTGGTGTGCCCCAGGGATCTGTCCTTGGTCCGATTCTTTTTAACATCTTTGTTAGTGATATAGCGGAAGGGCTTTCAGGTAAGGTTTGCCTCTTTGCGGATGATACCAAAATCTGCAATAGAGTAGACACCCAGGAAAGTGTAGATAACATGAGGAGGGATCTAGCTAAACTTAGAAACATAGAAACATGATGACAGAAAAAGACCACATGGCCTATCTAGTCTGTCCTTCCATAACAACTACAACAGTCCACTTTTTACCTTTAGAGATCCTCTGTGTTGGTCCCATGCTTTTTGAATTCAGTTACTGTCCTCATCTCTACCACCTCCACTGGGAGACTATTCCATGGATCCACTACTCTTTCTGTAAAGAAATATTTCCGCATATCACTCCTGAATCTATCTCCCTTCACCCTCATCCCATGTCCCCTCGTAGCAGAACTTGCTTTCAATTGAAAGAGGCTCTCTACCTGAACATTTATGCCACGGAGGTATTTAAACATCTCAATCATATCACCTCTATCCCGCCTTTCCTCTAAGGTGTACATATTAAGATCCTTAAGTCTGTCCTCATATGCTTTATAATGAAGCCCATTAATCATTTTAGTAGCAACCCTCTGCACCGACTCCATCCTATTCACATCCTTTTGAAGGTGCGGTCTCCAGAATTGCACACCATACTCCAAATGAGGTCGCACCAAAGACTTATACAGAGGCATTATCACCTCCTTCTTTCTGCTAGCCATTCCTCTCCGTATGCACACAAGCATCCTTCTAGCTTTTGCTGTCGCCTTTTCTACCTGTTTAGCTACTTTAAGATCATCAGACACAACCACGCCTAGGTCCCGCTCTTCTTTAGTGGACAGAAGTACTCCCTTGGATTGCTGCAGCCTAAATGCATGACCTTACATTTTTTAACATTAAATCCCAGTGGCCAAATTCTAGACCATTCTTCAAGCTTAGCTAGATCCCTCCTCATGTTATCTACACCTTCCTGGGTGTCTACTCTATTGCAGATTTTGGTATCATCTTCAAAGAGGCAAACCTTACCCGACAGCCCTTCCGCTATATCACTAACTAAGATGTTAAAAAGAATCGGACCAAGGACAGATCCCTGGGGCACACCACTGGTAACATCCTTCTCCTCAGAGTGAGCTCCATTTACTTGTACTCTGTCGCCTCCCACCCAACCAATTTCTAACCCAAGCAGTAACTTTAGGGTCCATCCCCAGGGTGCTCAGTTTGTTTATAAGTCGCCTGTGAGGAACAGTGTCAAAGGCTTTACTGAAATCTAAATACACCACATCTAGAGCTCTCCCTCGGTCCAACTCCCTGGTCACCCAGTCAAAGAAATCAATCAGATTTGTCTGACAAGACCTGCCTCTGGTGGATCCAGAATCCAACTTGAAGAATGGTCTAGAATTTGGCAGCTGGGATTTAATGTTAAAAAATGTAAGGTCATGCATTTGGGCTGCAGCAATCCAAGGTAGCAATATAGTATAGGGGGTGAAGTACTTTTGTCCACTAAAGAAGAGCGGCACCTAGGCGTGGTTGTGTCTGATGATCTTAAAGTAGCTAAACAGGTAGAAAAGGCGACGGCAAAAGCTAGAAGGATGCTTGGGTGCATACGGAGAGGAATGGCTAGCAGATAAAAGGAGGTGATAATGCCTCTGTATAAGTCTTTGGTGCGACCTCATTTGGAGTATAGTGTGCAATTCTGGAGACCGCACCTTCAAAAGGATGTAAACAGGATGGAGTCGGTGCAGAGGGTGGCTACTAAAATGATTAGTGGTCTTCATTATAAAGCATATGAGGACAGACTGAAGGATCTTAATATGTACACCTTAGAGGAAAGGCGGGATAGAGGTGATATGATTGAGATGTTTAAATACCTCCGTGGCATAAATGTTCAGGGAGAGAGCCTCTTTCATTGAAAGCAAGTTCTGCTACGAGGGGACATGGGATGAGGGTGAAGGGAGATAGATTCAGGAGTGATATGCGGAAATATTTCTTTACGGAAAGAGTAGTCGATCCGTGGAATAGTCTCCCAGTGGAGGTGGTAGATATGAGGACAGTAACTGAATTCAAAAAAGCATGAGACAAACACAGAGGAACTCTAAAGGTAAAAAGGGGACTGTTGTAGTTGTTGTTATGGAAGGACAGACTAGATAGGCCATGTGGTCTTTTTCTGTCATCATATTTCTATGTTTCTATGGGTGTCGGTGAAGGATATGGTACCGCCACACTTGGTGCACTTCTTAAAACCCGAAGCGGGTTTTTCCATAATGGAGGAAATTTTGGGCCTAAGGCCCAAAATGGCGCGTGTACCTGAGGAGAAAAAATTTGAAGAAGAAAAAAAAAAAAGAATAAAATAAATATTTTTTTTTTACTAAAAGAAAGAATCACCGGCGGTACCGGTGTAGCGTCGAGGAAGGCAGACGCAACCACAAAAAAGTAGAAGGAAACATATTCTGCGGTGACAGGAACAACGACCTGCTGGCTCCATGGAAAACAAAAAACTGGAGAGAGGCAGTTGGGAAAGGCGGGAAGGCAGCACACAGGTGCTGTGGGATGCTCCTAAAAGCTTTCTATTTGGATGTTGGGGAGCGTTCCCGCGCAGGCTCCGTCGGTACCGACGATACCCATATGTGAAGACTATATTCCTGCTTGTTCCTGGAGAAAAGAGGCTATGCTCTGGGAGTCAAAACCCCAACCCATTCTGGGCTGAAAATAGTGTCTGGGACTTGGGCTCCTTAGGCTTATGTGGGCCATAGCCTGCTCCCTTGCCCTGGTTACTCTGCTGCAGGCTCTGGGGGGCCTGATATAGGGAAAAACCTCAGTAAGGCTGGCCTTTTCAGTGGAAGGAAGGCCTTTTCCCCGATGGTTTCTTCCTGGGAAGAATGGAGGTCTTCCTCGAGAGCAGAGTCCTGGTGACATACTCGGTCTTGATCTCAGCTACCTTGTCCTCCATCAGCTTGCCAAAGAGGTTTTCATCAAGGTAAGGGATATCGAGGAGTTTCTCCTGGACCCATTGCTCAAGGTCTGATGCCTGGAGCCAAGCCTGGTGTCAAGCACCGATGCCTGTGGTGGCCACCCTTGCATTGGGCTCAAAGCCGTCATAGGCCACCCGAGACAAATACTTCAAGCTCCCCGATAAGACTTTGTGAGGGTCTGGAAGCGTTGGAGGTGGTCCCCGCTGAGACCCGCCGGCAGACCCCCGAGTTCCCTGGTTAGGTCTCAGAAGTACATGCCTATATATAGCTGATATGCTTGTATATGGCATGTTATTATTATTATTTTATTTATTATTTAGCAAGCATTTGTAGCCCGCTCCTTCCAGCGATCAGAAGCGGGTAGGATTACTATTGTGAAACTGCCGAATCAAGGCAGGTACAAATTTTGTTTACATACAGATTGTCAGAAAAGCACATCATACAGAGTTAACACTTCTTGGCTATGGGGGAGTTCATTTACATATATACATAAATACATATATACAGGATAATCTTCTTGGACACAGTGGTCAGGGGCTGCTCCATCTGTGGGTTTAGTTCAGGTTGAAATGTGATTGGAAAATGTGCGTTTTGAGTTTCTTTCTGAAGTCTAGAAGGTCATTGCTAGCTCGTAGTTCTGGTGGGAGTTGGTTCCACAGTGTTGGCGCCGCATATGAGAAAGCCCTGTGGCTGGTGTTAGCTTTGGCAGATCTTATATCTGTTGGAGTGTGAAGGATGTTGGAATTGTGGGTTCTTCTGTTTCGGGTAGGAGGTTGCAATCTTACTAGGTTGTTGAGGAAGGAAGGTGCTAAGTTGTGGATGAGTTTGAAGGTGGTTGTTAGTATTTTGTATTTTGTGCGAGCTGTTATGGGTAGCCAGTGTAATTGAATTAGTACTGGTGTGATGTGGTCACTTAGATTTTTCTTCATTATGACCCTGGCAGCTACATTTTGTGCCATTTGTAATATGTTTAGGGTTTTTTTAGGTAAACCTTGTAGGATGGCGTTGCAGTAGTCAAAATGTGGCATGATGAGTGCTTGGGCCACTGTTCTGAAGTCTTGGGGATCAATAATATTCCGAATGGGTTGGAGCACTCTAAGCTTGTGGAAAACTGCTCTGTTGGTCTTTCGGAGGTGTTTTTCCATCTTTAGGTCACAGTCAAATGTGACTCCTAGATACTTTATTTCTTTTTTTGTTTGGTAAGTGTTGTTACATAGTGTTATTGATGTGGGAGGGTCAAAATTCGGTTCTTTGGAGATATACATTACTTCGGTTTTTTTGTGATTAATTGACATACTACTTTGTTGTAACCAGTCTTGCATCTCTCCGATACATGTCTCCAGTGGGTTGTAGTCTGGGTTTTTAGTGTCTAGTTGTGTGTATAGCATGATATCATCGGCATAGATGTGGTAATTAATTTCGTGCCGTGAGAAAATTTTGCATAGTGGCTGCATATATATGTTAAACAGAAGTGCTGAGAGAGCAGAGCCTTGGGGGATTCCCTGTGTTTGTGAGAAAGATTCTGCTTTTTCTCCGTTGAATTGAACCTGTTAGCATTGAACCCTGGTAACATTTACACCTGAGGGCATCAAGGGCACAGGACTCCCTGCCTGGGGGCACCGGAGTGAGTCTTCTGGCTTTTTTTTGACACATGGCCGATTCAACCACCACAGAAGTGTGAGGGAGTTGCACCTTCCTGAAGCCAAGCCCTCGCTGGACCTAGTACATAGTGTGCAGGCGTCAGCTCACCATCTGAACCAATGCTGGCATTTCCCACATTCAGAGGAGGAGGCGCCAGAGGATGGGGGGGGGGGGGGACCGTGAGGGCCTTCTTGGGTGGGGCCTCGTATTGGAGGATTTTGAGTTTTTGAGTTCCTCCGTGTGGGGGTCCTCCTCCGACTCCATTGTGAAGGACAGCGCTTTCATCATGTCCTGGACAAACTTGAGGAATGAAATGTCCTCGGGCGGGGACTGGTGCCTCAATGCTGGTGAGAACGGATCTGAGGGGAGGTCATGGCGTGTTTGTGTCTCTGGGGGAGTCTCGTCTTTGGACTTCCAGTTTAAGTAGTCTGTTGAGGACTCGAGGCCCGACCGCTCTAAGGGAATCATTGGATCTGGCCTTCGATGAACCATGGCTGGGGCTTGGCTAGAGCCAGAGGTGCTTGCCAGGGAGGATCTCGCTCCCAAGGACCAGGAGCAGGATCAAGACCTTTGCGAGGATCGGCTCAAGGCATGGGGCTCTCGAGGATCTCTTCAGTGGCCCAGGAACTCCTTGGTATTGAAGCTCCTGCAGGCTCAGCGTGTGCACCGGCAGGGCCAGGCATCGATGCTTGTTGTGAGACAAGGAATGCAGAAACGCTGCATTCCAACGCCATCATCCCAACTTCCCACTCAGGGATTGCAGCCTTTGCCACTGAGGCCGGGGTGACCAGTTCAGGTGTCGGAGAGGAGAGGAAGTCCGACAGGAAGGGCCTCGGGGGTCTGATATCCATTGCCGGCCATCTTCGGCGTCTGTCCTGGGTACCTTGGCCAGCTGCTCATGCTCAGATTTCTTGGAAACCCTCCAGGAGTTGTGGGACCTCTCACGGGACTTGCCTTCCAAGTCCCCTTCCCAAGGAGAGGTCCTCAAAGATTTCTTCTTCTTACGCTCTCACTTTGGGGAACCCTTCTTGGAGCATCCACGTACCTGCTCGGGCACTGTGGGGGCTTTACACCACTCCAAGAGTCCTTGCGGGGCCTTAGAGAGGAGAGCTACCAGGGATACAGGAGCCAAGTCTAACCTGTGGATGATGTCATCCTGCTTCTGCCAGTGACTCTAGGTGGCCTTAGCGGACATTTTTTGCACAGAGAGCACGCCTCTGGGTTATGGTTGGCACCTAGACACCTGAGGCAACAATCATGTGTGTCAGTAAGTGACAGGTTCCTGGAGCACAGATAACACTTTTTAAATCTGGTAGCCATTGGGGCAAAAATGGCCCCAGTGAGGTTGAAGACCTTCGATGCAGCCAGTGGTTAGAAAACACGCAAAACCACAATGAATGAAGAAACCTAACTAAACAGATTCCGAGCCCCTGGTGCCTCAGCAACGGGGCTCAGAGGCAGGAAAGGGACTGGTGCTAACCGGATGGTACACAGAAGTGCACGAAGAAATCAACTTTTTTCCGGAGAAGAAAGACAAACGTCTCTAAGGCTCCGCAGAAAAAGGGAGACTGAGTAAGATGGCACCCTTGGGCGGAAAGGGGACCACGCATGCGTGGTGGCGTCTCCCAAAAGTTTTCTTTGAAAGCTGGGGAGATGCTTCCGTGAGGGCTCCATCGGCGTCGATGTCACCCATATGTGAGGACTGACTTCCTGCTTGTTCCTGGAGAAAGGAGGGATTGGGGAGGAGGGACCTTGTGGAGAGTTGCGCGTAGCAAAGAAATGGTGAGGGTAAGATTTAGTCAGATGGACACAGTACTCTTACTTGGCAAGTGCTATGGGTGACTGGAAAGAGGTTAGTATGAATTTAAAATGTAGGTAAGTCAGCAAGGGTATGTGAAGGGTATGCGCTCAGCTGAATGTAGGTAGCAGTTTGTCAGGGACAGCCAGGGTTGAGGTATGGTACGCCTCACAGGGCATGGAATGGGAGGAGCAAGTGCATCCAGAGCACAGTATAATGTTATAGGAGGATACTGCCCCATCAACAGACTCAGATGACATATTGGAGGAAAGTTGTGATGAGACAGCAGTGGAGAGAGCTGAAGGGTCGATAGTGTGAAGATTCTTAAACATGATGTTGGCGATTAGGAGAGACAAAGATAGGGGTGGTAAAAGTGAGGGTTAGCAGGTGATGGTCAGATAAGAGCAGAATTGAGGTGGAGATGTTTGAGGGTGAGTAGTTGGAGTTGGTCAAGGCAGCGGCCATGCTCGTCAGTAGGTACGGTAGAGCACAATTGGAAGTTGAATGAGGTGGTTAGGGAAAGGAGCTTAAAGCATAAGGGTCATCATGAATGTTAAAATCCCCAAGAATAAGGGAAGGAGAAAATGCATCCAGAAAGGAGGAGAGCCAGGAGTCAAAGGTGGCAAGAAAGGTAGAGGTGGACTTGTTGGGGGGAGTGGGGAGGGGGGTGGGTTGATAAATAATAGTTACCTGGAGAGCTAGTGGAGAAAATAGGCAGATGGCATGGACTTCAAAGGAAGTAAAGGAATAAGATGGAAGCAAGAGAGGCTGAAATTGGTAGGAATGAGAGAGTAGGAACCCAACACCGCCACCACGGCTAATGGGCCAAGGTGTATAGGAAAATCGGTAGCCTCCGTGACATAGGACAGCAACTGAAGCAGAATCTTTAGGGAGAAACCAAGTTTCAGTAAGAGCCAAGAGATGCAGAGTATTAGAGATAAAGAGGCCATGAATGAAGGCAAGTTTATTGGAGCCAGAATGTGCATTCCTCAATGTGCATGAAAAAGGGAGAGAAGAGGGAGACAGGAGGAGGGGTATGAACAAGATTAGAAAGGTTACGCATCGATCTGCCCTGGGAGTGTGAAAAAGTCTAGGGGGGGGGGGCATGTCATGGTTAGGGTTGACAACTCCAGATGAGAGAAGGAGTAGGAGAGAATGGGGGAGACAGGAGGCGGCACAATGGAATGAGGGTCAGGTTCCCTCAGTGAGAGTGGAGATGGCTGAATGAGAGGAAGAAAATGAAGTTCAAGGGCAGATAAGGTAGAAGACAAAATGATAGGGGAGATGGGGGACAGTAAGGAGTGGGTAACGAGATGTAGGGCCATGAAACTGTCTGAATGAGGGGAAAAGATTAGAGAGAGTGATAAGGAGCCTTAGAAGAGGGAGAAGAGGAGGGAATGCAAATCAAAGGAGATATAGGAAGAGAGGGGGAGAAAGTCCTGGTAGGTGAGTAATTGTGTCAATGAGCAGAGGAAGGCTATGAAAGAATGTTGGGCCATGGGTGGGGGAGGGTGGGTAACAAAGTGTTGAAAAGTAAGACATCACTGCAGAGAGCAGGAGTTGGGTAAAGGACAGAGAGAAGATAGGACACACACTGATAAACAGAAATATAGCCGTAACAAAAAATAACAAGCTATATTCTAAAGAGGCATAGGAAAATGCCTAAACAGAGCATACAAAGTTGGAAGAGGCTTGCAATGAGGGTGCTCTCACCAAGAAGGAACCACCTGTTTGAAACATTTTGAGTGGACTACAAATATTTTACAATAAACTGACACCCATAAACATTTTCCAGATTAAATTTAATACATCAGACTGCTATCACAAATTTCCTCATGAATTTTGCTAAGCATTACAGTCCATAAGGGTAAACTTCTCTCAATTTCATATACTACCCTAGATATGGCTAGCAAACTCTTCCTTTAATATTCACAAGCCTAAAGTTGTTATGAGAAGCCCAGTAGCTTCCTAACTTTAAGTGTTCCAAGACAGAGCTGCCGGCTGACTCCATTTTGCAACACAGATTAATTTCAGTTGGTTTTCTTTTTCCTTGTTTTACTCAGATACATGCTTAGGACCCTTCTAACTTCCCTTTGAAAAGTAGCATTGGTTGCATATGCATGCATGCATGCAGTAGAACAAACCCAGGACTGGGTCAAGCTGTCCTCAGAACATGATGCCAGACGGCAAACCCTAATTTTAAATAACTTCACCATTCCTTTGTCAACTGGAAGCCAGAGTGACATCATTCATGGCCTTGCAATCAGAATTATAGCTTACCTGAGGCACTTCAGCCTTCACACAGTAAAGCAATTATTGTACAACAATTTTAGTGCTGATGTTTTTTGTAGAGATTTTGAATTGGCATAAAAGTATTTTGCATATATTCTAGTCACCTGAAAAGCATAAAAGTCTTTGAAAAGAACAGGACTGCAGCACATCTGGGAGAGGTTCAGGTAAAGGAAACTGCATCTCTCCAAGTACGCAGTGGATAGGCTTGTGGTTTATTGGCTAGGGCTAAAACATCCCTTGTTAGGCCAAAAATCCCTGCCCTTAGGTGAGTGTATCCAATACAATAAAGACTGCTGTTCACTGCAATTTAGAGGAATTTCAGAAACATGCTTCTAAAACTGATGTTTCTTTAAAAATTGCCCACACCCATGTATCTGTGCATATCATATATGCACAGAAACATACACGTATGTGATATCAGACTTCTAGAAAATGAGAACACTTCAAAATTTGGACATCTCTTTATTTTTCTGCTAAGCTTATGTCAATAAACCCCTGAATCTTGTTGATGTCTGAACAATCTTTATGCTCCGCCCTCCCCTCTAGCCCCCGAGCCCAGTCCTGCCTAATGAGCACTCTGAACTGCTTTCACATTCCATAAAATTAATCGGAAAGAGCGCCGCATCAGAAACAAAAGCAGTACAGAGGAAACGCTTCGGACATTTTTCTCCTTGCGCTGCCGCAGCTTTGCAACTCTGTGCCTTCAGAGCTAGTAGTTCCAACAATGCTCATGAAGGAGGTGAAGCTCTCAAAATGCAGCTCCAAAATCTAGGAACTTGATCCATATCATCTGCAGCCTTTTTTTCATGCCTGATCTCTGCTTCTACATAAGCACTGTGGAAACGCTGGTTTAAAGGGCAGCTGCTGTGAATTTTTTTAACGCTCACTGCTGCACAGAAATATAAATTTCATACCACAGGAGGTTCAGGCGTGTCTGAAACAGTATACCCATTAAAAACAAAGTTGACCTTTTTTTTTTTGCCTAAACTTGTTCCAGCAATGGAAAGGGCTTCCAAATGTTTTTCCACACATGGAGCTGTACTGCTCTCAGTGCAGGAATGCGGATCATCAGAAGCCAAGTTTACACAGATAGAAAAGCACCGATTGAAGCATTTTTCTAGAATTCAGCCATTCTACTGGTAAAATCATTTTAAAAATATTTGCTAGTGATAGTAACATAGTAGATGATGGCAGAAAGACCAACTAATCTCTCTACTTATTTCTATCCATGCTACCAAGGACTATCCCAGAGGCACAGCATGACCATCTGTAGTCTTATTATTCCTTATCGGAGACAGTTTTTGACACTTTCCTTGACTGTACAGCATTTACCCCATAGACATTTTGTAGAAAACCCTTTCAAGCAGTTGAATGCAACTTTTTTTTTTAGTTCACATTGAGCACTCTTTCCTGGGGCTAGATTTAAGATTTTGGTGCCCACAGGCAAGCCCAGAGGGAGAACAGAAATCCTCCCTTAGAGCTCAGGCAGCCAAGGGGCGCCCCCTGGAAGGGTGAGGGTGCTGGGTCAGAACTCCAAGATGGTATATATTTGGTGGATGGCTCTAAAGTGGGGGAAGGCTAGGAATTCGGCACCTTTAGACAGCTGCCTATGTTGTCTGTGCCCAAGGCTTTGTTTTTGAGGGGGGTACTTGGTGGCACTGAGTAGTGGCATCTTTTTCATTGCCTGCTAAAATTGACCCATGGTCCTCATGTATTAATGAAAGAGCCCTGCGCTCTTCCTCTCCAATCTCTAACCATAAGGTTCCATAACAATGCCAGCATAGCTGCTATCTGGTCATTGGGCCTCCCAGCTCCCTGTAGCCAGAAGGGGTCTCCGCCAATCTGACCAACAGTACAGGTTTGCCAGACAGACCAGAGTACATAAGTGCATGTGTTTCTATAAGGCGTTATAGGTCTGGTTACTCCTATACTTGTAGCCTGTCAGATAGACCCAGTTGCTGATCAATTTTTCCACTGTCGCTTCATTTTTTTGCAAGTTAGAATCCCCGGTGCTTATCCCATGCCAACTTGAAATTAGTTACCATTTCACACTCCAACATCCACTTGAGGAAAGCAATGTACATATCTACCACCTATTCCATGAAAACACTGCTTCTTGACATCTACCCATTCACGTATTTGAACATCTGTCATATCTTCCACAGCATATATTGTGTGTGTGTGTGTATATATATATATATATATACACACATACATACACACTCCTTTACACAAATTAAAAAGATCAAATCCTTTTTTGTTTATAAAAATTTGGCTACGGTGATCAATGCCTTTGGGATATCCCAGAGTATTCTAACTCCCTTCAGGACAGTTTTCAGCAGAGAATGACTGGATGGTTGCAAACACTTTGGAATGTGGCAGCCTCCTCACAAGATGCAGAATGAAAGACCATATATCCTCAATCCCGATGCACTGAATACCAGTTCCAGGATTCAACAGATTGAAAGGATTAGCTCCAAAATCTCTATGCGGTAAAGTACGAGCTTATGTTTTATCCTGTTGTTTAAGATCAAGTCGTATAATAAATGAAAGGGGTAAAACTGATGAAGACATGCATTGCATCTTGGTTGTGGAATGTGCTCCCAAATGGTACACAGTGGAAAAGTGATGGAGGATAATTTTTTAACAGCACTCTGTAAGTGCAAAAATGTGCTTTTCTAAGAACTGCCTTTCCTGTATGCATGCAAGTTTACCAGGACTGAGCAGAGGCGGGGTTACAGTTGGTTAGCCTTTACATTCACACTTTTAGGTATGCATATAAATTAACCCAGCAAGTTTGTGTGTGGTTAAATGCTGGTTTAAAATCATTGTAGTCTTTCTGGATGGGTCTCAACTTTCACCTTTCCAGATGCATACCCTAGAGGAGAGGAGAGACGAGACAGGGGAATTCTGATACAGATACATAACTACTTGAAAGGCATTAATAAACAAACTCAACCTTAACAACAAAAACAAAAAGCTGTAGAGCTAGGGAACATGGCATGAAACTGCAGGGAGGTAGACTCAAGAGTGACATCAGGAAACACTTTTACCCAGAAAGGATGATAGATGCTTAGGAGGCCCTCTGGGAGGATTTGAGGAGACAAACATGGCCATGAAATTCAAAAAAGCATAAATTCCCTAGAAGAACTTTCAAAGCAGAAATATTGCATGCTTTAATTCTGAAAGTTCATCAATACCCGCAAAGGGGAAAAACAAAAAAAGTGTGCACATAGTATTTACATGTGCACTGGGTTATAAAACTGATCTCATATGACTTTCTGCAGTCTATTAAAGATCAGGCTTTCCTGCCAGGCGTTTAATGTGAAGCATGAAAAGTGGCCACCATGTGATCGTCAGATGATTAGGCAATATGAGAGCAGACAATGGGCTACAGTTTATGACTACATGGTCAGCAGTGATGAGTCATTAAACAGTATCACTGCTAAATTAATTCATACTTTATATGTTTTTATCTTTCGCAAACTGGCACTTTTTAATATACTGTAACTATATGACAACTTCTGGCTTTCAGCATGTTTTTCCATTTCTGCAGTAATACTGTGATGTACTGAAAGGATGCCATTATATTGAGAGGTCTTACGTGTGCACTAGGTGCAAGGAGCTCTCTGCTCTCAGGGAACGAGTCCGTTCTCTAGAGGCTAGAGTAGCAGACTTGGAAAACATAAGACAGACAGAGAGGTACATAGACGAGACCTACAGGGATATAGTCCTGAAGTCCCACCTCCAGTCTGGCAGCATCCCTGTTGCCATGGAGGAGAGAGGTCACGTGACAGGAGAGCATCACCCTGGTGTGGCAGGAAGTGATCCTGTAACTAGGACCTGTCCTCCAGGTGATGTAAACCCCTCTCGCACCGAGGAGGTTTCTCCAGGGCCAAGTGCCCATGCGGGAAGGGTTAGGACAGCAGTTATAGTTGGTGATTCGATCATTAGGCATGTAGATAGCTGGGTGGCTGGTGGACGTGAGGATCGCCTGGTAACATGCCTGCCTGGTGCGAAGGTAGCGGACCTCACACGCCACCTAGATAAGGTCTTAGATATTGCTGGGGAGGAGTCTGCTGTCTTGGTACATGTTGGTACCAATGACATAGGAAAATGTGGTAGGGAGGTTCTGGAAGCTAAATTTAGGCTTTTAGGTAGGAAGTTGAAATCCAGAACTTCCAGGGTAGCGTTCTCCGAAATGCTTCCAGTTCCACGCGCAGGACCCAATAGGCAGGCAGAGCTCCGGAGTCTCAATGCGTGGATGAGACAATGGTGCAGAGATGAGGGGTTCGGATTTGTTAGGAACTGGGGAACATTCTGGGGAAAGGAGGGGCTCTTCCGAAGGGATGGGCTTCACCTTAACCGGGATGGAACCAGGCTGCTGGCATTAACCTTTAAAAAGGAGATAGAGCAGCTTTTAAACTAGATAATAGGGGAAAGCCGACAGTCGCCCAAGAGCGCATGGTTCGGAAGAATGTATCCTTGAAGGATACTACAAAAAGCAGAGAGGTTCCAAAAAAGAGTAAAGTAGCCCAAATGCCCTCGAGTATGGAGCAGACAGAACTTAAAGATCCCAAATTACCCATGTCTACCAATAGCCAAATTAGTATGAATAAAATACAGTCTCTAAAATGCTTGTATGCAAATGCTAGAAGTCTACAAAACAAGATGGGAGAGTTAGAATATATAGCACTAAACGAGAGGTTAGATATGATTGGAATATCAGAGACATGGTGGAAGGAGGACAACCAGTGGGACACTGTGATACCTGGGTACAAACTATATCGAAATGATAGAGCTGATCAAATTGGTGGAGGGGTTGCGCTCTATGTTAGAGAGGGCATTGAGTCAGAAAGGATTAAAGTTTTGCAAGAAACAAAATTTGCTGTAGAATCTCTATGGATTGAAATTCCATGTAAAAAGGGGAAGGCGATGGCAGTGGGGGTGTACTATCGTCCGCCTGGCCAGAATGAACAAATGGATGACGAAATGCTCAAAGAAATCAAGGAAGCTAGCAAAAGTTACAGTGCAGTAATAATAATGGGTGATTTCAATTACCCCGGCATCGACTGGGTCAGTGTCACAACAGGACATGCTAGGGAGATAAAGTTCCTAGATGAAATAAATGACTGCTTCTTGGAGCAGCTGGTTCATGAACCGACCAGAGGGGAAGCAATATTAGACCTAGTCCTTAGTGGAACACCAGATGTAGTGCAAGAGATAAGGGTGTTGGGGCCACTTGGCAATAGTGATCATAGCATGATCGTCTTTGATTTAATTAGTGGAGGAGGGATAGTAAGGAAATCCACAGTACTACCCTTTAACTTTCGAAAGGGAGACTATGATAGAATGAGGAAAACAGTTAAGAAAAAACTAAAAGGAGCAGTTGCAAAGGTTAAAGACGTACATCAAGCTTGGGTGTTGTTGAAAAATACTATCTTGGAAGCCCAGACCAGCTGTATTCCACGCTTTAAGAAAAGTGGAAGGAAGTCCAAAAAATTGCCAGCATGGTTTAAAGCTGAGGTCAGAGAGGCTGTTGTTGCCAAAAAAGCATCTTTCAAGAAATGGAAAAAAGAGCCAAATGATGAAACCTGGAAACAGCACAAGCACTGGCAAGTCAAATGCAAGGCATTGATAAGGCAGGCAAAGAGAGAATTTGAGAAGAAGCTTGCTGCGGAAGCAAAAACGCGAAATAAAGACCTTTTCAAGTACATTCGTAGCAAAAAACCTGTGAGAGAGTCAGTTGGTCCATTAGATGATAAAGGGGTTAAAGGAGCACTAAGAGGCGACAAGGCGATAGCGGAGAGACTGAATGAATTCTTTACTTCGGTCTTTACTGAGGAAGATGTAGGGATGTTACCCACGACTGAAGTGGTATTTAAAGGTGTGGAAGAATTGAAGGAAATATCGATGCATCGGGAAGATGTCCTACAACTATTAGATAAACTGAAGAGTAGCAAATCACCTGGGCCGGATGGTATACATCCAAGGGTGTTGAAAGAACTGAAATTTGAGATTGCAGACCTGCTATCAGTAATCTGTGAACTATCATTAAAATCATCTCTAATACCTGAGGATTGGAGGATCGCCAATGTAACACCAATTTTTAAAAAGGGTTCGAGGGGTGATCCGGGAAACTACAGACCGGTGAGCCTGACATCAGTACCGGGAAAAATGGTAGAAACCATCATAAAGAATAAAATTACTCAGCATATAGATAGTCATGACCTAATGGGAGACAGCCAACATGGCTTTAGACAAGGAAGATCTTGTCTTACTAATCTGTTATGTTTTTTTGAAGGAGTGAATAAACAGGTGGACAAAGGTGAGTCGGTTGATATTGTGTATCTGGACTTTCAGAAAGCCTTTGACAAGGTCCCTCATGAGAGACTTTTGGCAAAACTAAAGAGTCATGGGATAGGAGGCAGTGTACTACTGTGGATCAGGAACTGGTTAAAAGATAGAAAGCAGAGGGTAGGACTAAATGGCCAATTTTCCCAATGGAGAAAGGTGAATAGTGGTGTACCCCAGGGATCTGTGCTGGGTCCGCTGCTTTTTGACATATTCATAAATGACCTGGAAAGTGGAATAACGAGTGAGGTTATCAAATTTGCTGATGACACAAAACTATTTAAAGTTGTTAAAACCCAGGAGGATTGTGGAAAATTGCAAGAGGATCTTGATAAATTGGAATGGGCATCAAAATGGCAGATGAAATTTAATGTGGAGAAGTGCAAGGTTATGCACCTAGGGAAGAACAACCCAAACTATGGTTACACGATGCAAGGTTCCACATTAGGAACCACCACCCAAGAAAAAGATTTAGGCGTCCTTGTGGATACCATGTTAAAACCCTCGGCCCAGTGTGCAGCGGCGGCCAAGAGAGCAAATAGAATGCTAGGTATGATAAGGAAAGGAATGGAAAATAAAACAAAAGATATTATAATGCCTCTATATCGTTCCATGGTGAGACCGCACCTTGAATATTGTGTGCAATTCTGGTCGCCATATCTTAAAAAGGATATAGCAATTTTAGAAAAGGTTCAGAGAAGAGCCACCAAAATGGTAAAGGGGATGGAAGGCTACTCCTATGAAGAAAGGCTAAAAAGGTTGGGGCTCTTTAACCTGGAAAAGAGACGGCTGAGGGGAGATATGATAGAAGTCTATAAATTAATGAACGGAGTGGAACGGGTAAACGTAGATCGATTGTTTACCTTATCAGAATATAGAAAGACTAGGGGACATGCAATGAAGCTACAGGGTAAACTATTTAAGACTAATAAAAGAAAATATTTTTTCACTCAACGTGTAATCAAACTCTGGAATTTGTTACCGGAGGATGTAGTAAAGGCTGTTAGTGTAGCTGGGTTTAAAAAAGGTTTGGACAAGTTCCTGGAGGAAAGGTCCATAAACCATTATTAAGAAGGGACCCAGGATATCAATGCTTGAACCAATACAAGCATTGTGGAACCTGTGTCCCTTGGGGAAACTGCTAGGTACGTATGACCTAGATTGGCTACTGTTGGAAACAGAATACTGGGCTTGATGGACCTTGGTCTGACCCAGTATGGCATATCTTATGTTCTTATGTGCAGTGTTGTTCCCTGATCGGAGTACTAGCTATGGAAGACGACTATAAAACGGCTATAAATTTTAAAACATGAACAGGGTTTCTAAGCCAGATTTGGTCCCATTTTTGAAGACCCTCTCTGAACAGTTTTCACATGTCCATATGCTACGAGAGGTAAGGCCTTCGGAACTGGAAACAGTACTCAACGTGAGACATCATCAGTGACAAACATCTGCATAGTCACTTCCCTTGTCTACTAAGTAGGCCTTCCCTTACAGTAAAGTTACCAGATTTTTTGCAGGCAAATCTGGGACACTTATCCAAAGCTAAAGGGGTGGGTGGGGGAGGAGAGATTCCCCTTAGTTCCAGGATTGCACAACAGTGGATGGGGGGAGGGAAGAGAAGTCATTTCCTCTCCCCATCCATCCTATGACAACACCACTATCACTTCCTAGCAACAAATCACCAAAAAAAAAAAAAAGAAGCAGTGATGGGCCTGCTCCATCTTCTTGTGCACTGCCGGTGCCTCCATCCTCTCTACTCAGCCAGACAAAATAAACTGGCTATGGCATAGGCCCTTTACATATGCATGCATGTTAAGACCATCTGCGCTCCGCTCTCTCTGATACAAAGTTCCTGTTGGGAAGGGAAGCACACAGGCCTTGAGCGCACACACGTGTTCAAAACTCCAAGCTGCCTGATGCACTGAAGGCATTTAAATGCTTGCATTGCCCATTGCCACTTCCCCCCGAAACAGCACCTCTGTCCCCATTGCTAGAACTGAGGACAGGATGTCACCAGATATCAGAGAGCTGGGGGACAAGGGTCAAATCTGGGACAATCCCTGAAAATTGGGGACATTGGTAACCTTACCTTATAGATAAGTAGTACAGTTTTTCAGGGAGTCTGCAGAAAGGCCTCCTGCTGTTACACAAGGGGGCTGATGTAATAAGCTGCATTATTCTTCATTAATTCCAATTTTCCCATGCTAATCTCACCCCAATCTAGTAAGTTTTTAGTTGTGAAAAGTCTTCCATAAAATCACTGTACAAAAAGATAGTGCAGTGAGCATGTAAAAAAAAAAATATATCTAATGTAAAAAAAGTAAGTGCTAAATTTTTGCACATTTTTTTCTTATTATACTTCCCTTTTACTGCTGAATCTTTACTCCAGCTCAGGGCTAGGGTAGAGTTCCTGCTGGAGTAGCAGAAGGTCAAATGAGGTGACATCCAGCACTTCATCTGAGAAATTCTTGTATGGCAAAGATCCCTGATGGCACAAGTGGGCCACAAACCATCACTGTAGGTCAGAAGATGGGAGTAATGCGCAGTCACGCCTCCCTCCAGTGCTACCATCTTGCAAAATGGCAGCACCCGACCTCTAGCGGCATGTTTCAACACATTGATAGTGGACGTAATTCCCTTATTTGGCAGGCTGACAATAGCAGTGCATCAGAACATACTATTGCAGATCAGGCACTGCCATTTTGCAAGATGGTGGAGCCAGAGAGAGGAGAAAGTGAGTATTTCTCCTGCCTCCTGACCCAAGATGGGCGAAGGGGGACAGAGAGGAGTTCTAGGGTCTACTTGAGCCATCAGGCATCTGTGCTGGTGGGGGTATAGGGGTATCTGGAACTCACTTGGGGCAGCAGAGGTTTTTCCTGGGCTTTTTCTCCTTTCCTGTCAGTGGATGAGCCCATCCCTGTTCAGTACTGAGATCACCTCCCGCTGAATTTTGAAAGGGGAAAAGCAAATGCACAGACAGGAAGGGAGAAAAAAAAAGCCTGATGCAGGAAACGGTGGCAAATTGCCACAGTATGCACTGTTTTTCTGTCAGCGTGGAATTTGTTACCGGAGGATGTAGTAAAGCTGTTAGTGTAGCCGGGTTTAAAAAAGATTTGGACAAGTTCCTGGAGGAAAGGTCCATAAACCATTATTAAAAAGGGACCCAGGATATCAATGCTTGACCCAGTACAAGCATTGTGGAACCTGTGTCTTTTGGGAAATTGCTAGATACATATGACCTAGACTGGTCACTGTTGGAAACAGGATACTGGGCTTGATGGACCTTGGTCTGACCAAGTATGGCATATCTTATGTTCTTATGTATGCTGCAGTTTGCAAGCCTTTCGTTTATTGCTTCAGAAGTAACCTGTTTGGTCAGCACATGCATTGGGGAACTGTGCGAGCATGATCAGCAGACACGTCTAACATGTGGTTTATTACACACCAGTCCCTCTATTTATTTCATGCACTTACAAGCCAAAGGTTGTCAGAGGGTAACAAACATTTCAAACATAAAACTAAAATACTATGACTGACTCTCTCCCTCCCCAAAAACAAATGATGGTGGCAGAACCTCCTGTCCTGCTGCCACTGCCCTCTTCCTGCAGAGTGCAACGACCATCCATTGCTGCCTCTTCTTGTGGTGTCGAGGGGCAGAGGTCTGGCAGGAAGACCTCCAACCTCCACACATTAGCTCCAGACCCCTCAAGTCCTGGGAAGAGCAGTAAGTGTGGAAGGAGCGTGCACAGATGAGGATGAAAGGGGGGAGGGGAGAGGGAAGAGGCATGGGGTGCGGTGAGGCAAGCAGGCATTTAGAAAAAGGACCTCTCCCAGGTATTTGGCTCAAAGAATGCCCTTCTCCCCCAGTCAGCTCAGGAGGATTATTTCCCCAAAACCAGCTAATGCGGCCCTGCAAGGGTTTCATCACTGGGAGTGCACTCCTTGACCCAAAATGTTTCCCCATCCCTTTTTATACACTCTTTCCATCCTTCCAGCATTGGCCACTGCTTTGCTACACTGATTCACTACCTCGAAATAATTTATCAGCCCAAGGTCTCTTTCGTATTTTGTGAACACCAGTAGCTCACCACTGTTGCATACATTTCTTCAGACATCTGCACACAGAAATGTATAACAGTATTTTGTTTTCACTATTGAATCTTAACTGTCAAGCAGGAAATTATTGCTCAAGGAGTGGAGGAGCAGCCTAATGGTTACAGCACTGGCTTAGCAACCAAGAGATCAGAGTTTGATTCCCACTAGCACTCCTTGTGGCCTTGAGCAACTCGCTTAACCCTCTATTGCCTCAGAAAAATCCAATTTGTCATTGTCCCTGTTTAATGTATATATTACCAAGTTTAAGTTATAATGTAAACCGCTTTGACTGAAATGATAAAGCAGTATACAAAAAAACAGTTAAATAAAATAAACTCTCTTAGATCACTTCTTATACCATCTGTATTCTTAGGCATCTCCACCCTGCTAAAGATCTTATCCATGAAAACCAAAATCTTTGCCGCCTAATCGGTCTGCCATGTTGCTTATAAGGATGCTGAACATAATCAACCCCAGACAGTATCCTTAACCCTATTGACCACAGATGGCAAAGTGTTTATCCCTCTACTATACATGGAGGAGCAGCCTGGTGATTAGGACAGCAGACAAACTAGAAAGACCAGGGTTCAAATCCCACTAGTACTGCTTGTGGCCTTGGGCAAGTCACTTAACCCTCTATTACCTCAGGTACAAATGGACTGTAAGCCCTCAGAGGACAGGGAAATACTTACTGTACCTGATTGTAACTCGTCTTGTACTACCACTGGAAAGGGGTGAGCTAAATTCTAACAATAATACGTATCACCCAATCCCTTCTGTATGGTATTCAGTGAAGAAGTACTTGTTCAGCATTTCTGATTTTTCTTTGACCTTCTTTAACCATTTTCCTTTTCTCCTCAACCTTACAATCTCACCACTGCCTTTCCTTTCATCTGAAACAAAAAGGTCTTGTCATCTCCTTAAAAATCAAAATTATAATTCCAATATTTGCACTTAGTACTTGTTTAAAGAAATAAACTTATAAAGAATGCTATTCTGATATATTTTGTCCTCTCGTGCATTTTGTTTACTGACTTACACATTGTGAAATGACGCTTTGTGGTTTCCTGATGAAGATCAAGTCTCTAATCCAGAAAGACTGAAGCAACAGCATGGTTTCTGTTGCAAGGATAAGATGGCAAAACACAGTTTTGTTTTAAAGAGAAAGAACCACCAACAGCACGGATCTACCCATGACCGGTTTACCCCTCTTTCTGTAGTACCATAAAAGCAAATGGCCAAAATGTTATGCTATTAGACAATTCTAAGCATTGCTCGACATCTAGCCAGAATTCTGTACAGATAACATTTTTTAAAAAAAATGACACAGCCCCTGCTCTAATCAAGAGACAAAACCCCACCCACAAAATGAGGATTCAGGAAAGGTATTTGTTATGGTGATCATAGGGGTAGAATATCTTCAGGAGACAGGAAATGTCATTAGTTTTGCTATGATTACTTTATCTTTTGTTCTCCCTTTCTTCCCTAGACTTTTATCCTTTGGCCAGGGGAACACCTCCTCTGCTCTGTCCAGTGGTTCAAATGAAATGGTGGCCTGAGCAGCTTTGATGAATTGGTGTCCATAATTTTTCCAGACCTAGTGGATCATGGTTAAAAAATCAAGGCGGGCAAAATGAGGGAGAGCTATGGTTTAAGATTTAAAAACAACCTCATAATAGTGGGATTTTGGAGAACCAAAAAATTTAGTCTACTGATAGCTCCAGTTTGTTGCAATATGCCAGGCATGTCTTATTTAATTATTTCCTTCCTAATGCAATTTAGTATCGTCTTCAAAAGGTACCAGACTGACTGCATTTAGAAATGAAGTTCTCAATTTAACTACAGAGCAGGTAACAGTATGGTCAGTGACAATACAAGCTTCCCCTCAATAGTGCTCACAAGCAACCACTAAAAGCTGAAATGTTTTCGGTATCCCTCTCTAACCTTTGACATCTCCTGAAATAAAAATGCCAACTACCACCTTGGGTTTTAGGGGAAGAAAAATTTGCACTAGGAAATGGGCAAAATAACAAAAAACCTCTAAAAATAAAAAAAGTCACCTAGTTATTTTCAGATGATCATCTCTTAATTTAATAACAAATTCCGTTTTTTCAAGTTTGCTAGAATGCACAAAACGGATTAAAACATAGAATACATAAAATATTACATTAAAATAAACAATTGGAATACATTTTAAATACGGGATAATTTACTTTCTTTGAATCATGCTAGACCAGTCCAGATGAATGGATTATGACCCTTGCCAGCAGGTGGAGGCAGCTTACAACAACTTTCAATGATGTCATCACTTGGTGCAGCACTGAGAGAAGCACTTTCCCAATCAGTAAGCAAGACTGAAAAGCTTTAAAAAAATACCTTGGAAAATGATATTAAACACAAACAGCTTTGACCCAAAAAATGCGAACAGGCATTTGGCTCGCTTCTGAAAAAACTGGTCAGACCATAGGACTGACCAGGTCTTTTATGGTAGCTGGACCCCCAGATCTACAGAATGAACCTTCCATGGACTGATTTGACAATGAGACCAATAGAGCCTCTTAACCTGTCATAGGAGTCTTCCAAGGCGGGTCCTGGACTGGTCTAGCAGGAAAGTAAAATCATCAGGTATGTAAAATCCTTCCTTATCATCCTACTAGACCAATCCAGATAAGGGGATGTACCTAGGCCTAAGGAGTTCCAACACAGTAAGGCAGCCTACAGGTTGTCTAAGCTTGCAACACTGCAAACAGGGAAGTCAGATGCCCCTCTGCCCAATAATACCTCTCTACAACCTCGAGGTCCACTCCAGCCCTGTGAGCTCCGCCTCATTGGCAGACACATGCCACTGCCAGGATAGCAACCAAGAACACACAACCCATTCTGTCCACTAGAAGAGGCCTGAACCTCTCCAGGGCCAAGCTGCTTGCTCTAGTCCCCCAATGAAAGACTGCCCTGGAGACCTCGTGAGGGCCAGGGTCCCTGGATAAACTAGCCTGGACACTGCATCCTCAGTCCTAGAGGCAGGGTTCAAGAGGACAGGCACTCTATACTGTGCTTTCGACGGTACCTCGGCCATCAGATAACAGAACCACAACCGGGTGAGAGGAAGGAACTGATCAAACAATGGAAAACATGGAACCCAGAAGATTAGCAAGTGTCTCTTTAGTGAGCACATATATCCCTGGTTCAATGAACCTCTCCAAGGTCACTATCAGGGCCATGAAGCTGAATGAGAATTGCATGCGCATAGCTGGCTGAAGCTTGGGTGAATTCTCCCATTGTGAGAAACTTGGTTCAGAAGCGTTTGGAACAAATCCTCAAGTACAAGAATTCCTGGGAGAGAATCCAGTTGTTCTAAGAATCACTGACTCCATGCTTCCCAGCAGGAGCTTGCCAGGCCTGTGTTGTATCTGACCTTCACCAAAGAGACTGAGGGAGTCAATCCAAAGTTCAGGTGTGGGCCATTCTGGCACTCTGCATGCAGAACAGCACTGCTGCCCCCCACTATTATCTTGGAAAGGTATGGGGAGACTCGTCTAGGTCAAAGGCAAGAACTGTCACTAAAGATGCAGCCCAGAACACAAAAGCAGAGAAACAGCTAATGCTGTGCACACTGGGAAAGTGATTCATGCCATGGCGAGGTCCAAGAGATGAGAAGCACCCTTGATCTGACTGCTGCAATGATAGACCCAAAAGGACCTCATCCAGCAGGAAAAGGATAGACTCCGAGCCTGAAAAACACCAGCTCTAGGATCCAGGACATGCTGGAAGACATCTCCCCTTCCTGGGTACTCATGTACCAGGAATAACGTCTCTAGCCCACAGTAGAGGATACAGGAAAAATAACCTGCCTTTGCAGGAGGTGCTGCAGAGCTTCCACAAAGGTCACCCACATAAGCAGAGAGCCACAGCAAAACTATGCCAGAGAGATCAGTATAGGCCATGACATAATACAAATATGCACCTCAGATTTCCATGCTAGCCTGAACCAGAACTTCAGCGTCAGAAGGTGGGCAGCTTGTAGGAGGGGCTAACCCCACTATGACCTTGCCCAAGGACCCCAGAGACCCTCAAGTCCAATGTGGTACAGTTACGCACAGAAAGAATAACCTGAACTACACTCCAACTGGCTGCACCTTGAGGGGAACGCCGGAACTCATTAAGAGGAATTACTGACTCCCAAAAGAATCCCTGGAGGCAACTAAGAGAATGGCAATGACTCTACCTGGCGTGCCCCTACTATCACAGAGGCCCCAAAGAACTAATTATAGCCATGGGCATTTCAAAGCTCTACGCACAGCATTTGGCCTTTCCAGGCCTGTCTTCCTGAAAATTCAGTGAACGAGCTTCTCCCTCAGGAGAGAAAGCGATCCTTAAGGGAAGCTTCTCCGACACAAATCATGCCCAGGATCGGTTGACTAAGAGTACTGTTAGCCCTATCAACTGGCCAATACCACTACCACCATCACCACCACGAAGCTGGTAGAGACTCTGAACCAGACTTAACTGGCAGCAGCAACCTAAGCGGCCCATTATAAATCTCCTAGCATCTGGCAGGAGACTGGACTCAATGACCATTTGGCCCAACCAATGCTAGGTATTCCAGAGAACAACCTGCAATCTTGAAAAACATGAGGCCAGAGCTTGGAGGGAGGAGTGACCTAGTGGTTGGGGCAAGTTACCTCAGGCCGGAAGTTCAAATCCCAGTAGAGGACAGCAACCTTGGGCCGGAAGGACTGGGGTTTCTAGTCCCACAGGTGCTCCTTGTGGTCTTGGGCAAGCCACTTATATATATTTGCATACAATGGAGGCAGTGCATGCAAATATATCTCAGGCATATTCATTAGGGATACCCTGAAAACCTGACTGGTTTGCGGCCCTCCCGGACTGGAGTTTAAGACCCCTGACCTAGAGTATCCAAAATGAGACTCCTCACACGCAGCCTCCCATCACCTGGCTGGTTATGCATTTAGCCATGGTGGAGAACATGACTCCCACACTAGGGGGTCTGATGGGCTGATCAAGTTTGCCTTGATGCTGAAGGAACAGCCCAACAGGACTGTAGGACAAGGACCCAGGTTAGGAGTTTTCCTCTGAACACCCTATGCAATGCAGCAAAACACTGGATCCACCAGGTACAAAGCTGGCTCTGCACCCTGAAGAGCTACCATATCATCCTGAAAGGATATAAACAGCCCAACAGAGAAAAGATGAATCACAGGAATCCAAACTGGCCCCTGGAGGAACTACCACTCAGTCTTACCTTCAGGACAAGGATTTCACTTGGGTCCTTCAACCAACCCCAATAGGAGAAAATGTTGAGCTCCCAGAAGGATGGTTGAGCGCAAAGGCTAAGCAAGGGCCATGATTAGATTGTAAGCTTTGACGAGAAGGGATTGTCTCCATCTGTGTTTGTACGGTGCTGTGTATGCCTTGTAGCACTTTATAAATGTTTAATAGTAGCAGTAATGACTTCTCCAGCTGCTTGCTCCCCAGAGGAGAGGTCCGGACCTCAGACCCCCACAAAAGGGGCTATCATGCAGCTAGTCAGACTAAATACAGTCTGTGAGCTGTTTCAAGAGCTGCAGCACAAGCTGGCTGACAAGTAGGTTCCCAGAAGGCCATTAGGGGCTAACAAGCATGCGGCTAGGGCCCTTGACTATGCTCCATCTCTGCTGGGTACAACCCACCACCTGAAGTGGCTGCAGTGCTCACTGGTGGGAAAGAAAAAGAAAAGTGAATAGTGGAGTACCTCAGAATCTTTGCTTTTTAACATACTCAAATGACCTGGCAAATGGAAACAACGAGTAAGGTGATCCAATTTGCAGATAACAAAATTATTCAGAGCTGTTAATACACGACCACTGTGAAAAATTGCAAAAGGACCTTGAGAAACTGGGAGACTGGGCATCCAAATAGCAGATGGAATTTAATGTGGAGAAGTACAAAGTTATGCACTTGGGAAGAATAACCCAAACTATGGTTACACGAAGCAAGGTTCCACATTAGGAACCACTGCCCAAGAAAAGGATCTGATCACCATCATGGCTAATACGTTGAAACCCTCTGCCCAGTGTGCAGTGGCAGCCAAGAAAGAAAAATAGAATGCTAGGAATCAAAGAAAGGAACGGAGAATAAAATAAAGGATATTATAATGCCTCTGTATCACTCTATGGTATGACCGCATCTTGAATATTCTGTGCAATTTTGGTCACCGTATCTTTAAAAAGATATAGCGGAATTAGAAAAGGTACAGAGAAGGGTGACTAAAATGATAAAAGGGATGAAAGGATATCCCTACAAGGAAAGGCTTAAAAGTTCAGGGCTCTTTAGCTTGGAAGAGATGGCGACTTCCGGTGACGTCACCAAACCTCATGGACACCTGAGTGCCAATCTCCGCTGGACAATCCCACAAAAGGAGACAATTGACCCCAAAACGAAGGAAATCCCCTAAAAAGAAAACACTACTGTTGAGCGCAAAAAATGCTGACAGACAGATGGCCACGACGTGGAAAAAAAATGGCAGATTTGAGAGAGTTCACATACCCGGACCTATGCAGCGAGCCTAAAGAGGATGAGAAAGTGGTGGGAGAGGCCGCAGAAGGGCGCGTAAGAGGAGGGGCCAGCAGGAGCATCGGAGCTGATCCCCGGCAAAGGCGCAGTAGTCCAGATCTCAAAGGAGGAATTTCGATCATGATCTGGAGAGTTTAGAATGGAGATGGCTGGGCTACATGCAGACATTGAAGCAGTGGTAACCGAATTTTGTGCTGACGTCCTAGAACTCGGCAAACACATTGAGGATGTGGAAGAGCAAATGGACGAGGTGCATAGCACAATGAGTGATTTAAGAAAAAATGTCAAAGCACTAGAAACATCTCAGAAGTTCATGGAGCCTAAAATTGAAGATTTAGAAAACCGGGCGAGAGACAACGATTTAAGAGGAGGGAGTGGAACCACTAGAGATCAACATGGACAGAGCACATAGAGTCCTGGGCCCTAGCAGGGGAGATCTCCCTCGGGACATGATAATTCGCTTCCAGGACTACAAGTTCAAAGAAAAAATTGCAGCCCGAATGCGAACCGCTGGACATTTTAAATGGCAAGGGTAACAGATATAATAGTATAAAAGCGGTAATAAAAGAATATATGACCCATAATAATAATGGAGAAGTAAGGCCAGCAATGGTGTGGGATGGCCTTAAAGCTGTTCTGAGGGGCCAGTGAATAGCACTGGCGGCCAGGTGAGTGTCAAAAAGAGCAGCAGGAGCAAGAGCTCCTGAACCAATTGAAGCAGTTAGAGACCAAATATAAACAGAAGGGAGGGAAAAAGAGGCCTCACTAGATTATACAGGTCTGAGGGTAGCTCCAAACCCTGAGAATGGAGGTAAAAGCCTATAGGTTGACTAAAATAAAGCATGAGCTTTATATACCAGGGAATAAGTCAGGGAACCAAGGATACAACAACCAATTCTTACAATTAAGAATGGGAAAGGGCAATGGGTAAATACCACAGAAGAAATATAGAAGGCCTTTCGAAACTACAATCAGCAGCTTTACTGGTCTGAACAGCAGGGGGAAAGCCCAGACATCAAACACTTCTTGGGCAGGGATAAGACTGGAACAGTTGGTTGAGGAGCACCAACAGTGGGTAGATCAGGAGATCGAAGGAATGGAAGTGGTAGAAGCAATTTAAAGTCTAAAAGAGGAGAAAGCTCCAGGGCTCAATGGTCTCACCACCAAATTCTACAAAAAACTAAGAGCAGAAGTGAGCTCAGTTCTGAGGGACATTTTCAATGAAGTGCTAAGGGGCAGGAGTCTCCCAGAGTCAATGGCAGTGGTGGGAATTATAGTATTATCCAAACCTGGTAAGGATGCAGGACTCTGCGGCTCATATAGGCCGATTTCCCTAATAAATCTAGATGACATGATTCTGGCAAAAATTCTGGTGAATAGGTTATAGCGCTTCCTTACACGACTGATACGAGACGATCAGTCGGGTGGGACTGGACTGGAGTTCCTTCAGGAACGCTAATTAGCAGGTAAGTTCTAATTATACTTTCCACTCCATTCATTAATTTATAAACCTCTATCATATTTCCCCTCAGCCGTTTCTTTTCCAAGTTGAAGAGCCCTAACCTTTTTAGCCTCTCTTCATATGAGTATCCTTCCATCCCCTTTACCATTTTGGTGGCTCTTCTCTGTACCTTTTCTAATAACGCTATATCCTTTTTAAGATACGGTAACCAGAATTGCACACAATATTCAAGGTGAGATATTTTCCATTCCTTTCCTTATGATAACTAGCATTCTATTTGTTCTCTTGGCTGCCGCGGCACACTGGTGCAGGGTTTTAACATGTTTCCACAATGACGCCTAAATCTTTTTCCTGGGTGATGGTTCCCAGTGTGGAACCCTGCATCGTGTAACCATAGTTTGGGTTGTTCTTTCCTAGATGCATAACTTTGCACTTGCCCACATTAAATTTCATCTGCCATTTGGATGCCCAGTGTGCCAATTTATCAAGATCCTCTTGCAGTTTTCCACAATCCTCATAGGTTTTAACAACTTTAAATAGTTTTGTATCATCTGCAAATTTGATAACCTCACTCATTGTTCTCTTTTCCAGGTCATTTATGAATATGTCAAAAAGCAGCGGACCCAGCAGAGATCCGTGGTACTCCTGTTCAACACTCCGCTGCACGGCTAATCTTCCGCCAGCCTCGTCATGCCCATATTACTCCTCTTCTCAAGTCACTTCATTGGCTCCCTATCCGTTTCCACATCCAATTCAAACTTCCCCTGCTGACCTATAAATGCATATATTCTGCAGCTCCTCACTACCTTTCTTCTCTTATCTCTCCTTACAACCCCCCTCGGGAACTCCGCTCTTCTAGCAAACTGCTTCTATCTGTACCCTTCTCTTCTACTGCTAACTCCAGACTTCGCTTTCACCTTGCTGCACCTTACGCCTGGAACAAACTACCTGTGTCTGTACGCCAGGCACCTTCTCTAACCCTCTTCAAATCCAGGCTGAAAACTCATCTCTTCGCTGCTGCTTTTGGATCTTGACTCACCTGATCTCCTTTTTCTTTCCCCTTGCTTTATCCCTGCCTACACCTTCTGTGTTTGTCTTGACTAGATTGTAAGCGCTGATGAGCAGGGACTGTCTCTTACATGTTTGTCCAGCGCTGCGTACGACTTGTAGCACTATATAGCACAGTTACTTACCTGTAACAGGTGATCTCTGGGAACAGCAGGAATTAGTCCTCACTTATGGGTACGTCGGAACCGACGGAGCCTGCGCGGGAAAGCTCCCCAGCTTCCCAGGAAGGAAGCTTTTGGGGTCTCCCACTGCACATGCGCGCTGCCTTCCCGCCTTCCTGACCAGCTCTCCTCAGTTCGAGTTTATAGCTGAGACAATAGAGAGAGGAAAGGAAGATAGATAGAAGATACAACTCCTAGGGGAGGTGGGTGGGTTGTGAGGACTAATTCCTGCTGTTCCCAGAGATCACCTGTTACAGGTAAGTAACTGTGCTATCTCCAGGAACAAGCAGGAATAAGTCCTCACTTATGGGGACTCCCTAGCTAAGATGCCTGGGAGATCCCCTTCCAAGGGTTCGCCATCTTCGTATGGATCTCAGGCATCCATCCTGGGAAGGTGGGCAGGAGTTGATCAAGTATGGAACAGGTGTTTGAGGACAGCCTGACCAAACAAGGCATCCCGGCGGGAGTCCTTGTCCAAGCAGTAATGGGCTGTGAAGGTATGAACCAAGGCCCATGTGGCGGCTCGACAGATCTGATCAATGGATACAGAGTGAAGATGAGCCATAGAAGTGGCCATGGCTCTCACATTGTGAGCTGTGACATGGCCTTCCAGAGGAATATTTTTACTCTGGTAAGCAAAGGAAATACACTGAGCAATCCAATTGGAAAGTGTACGTTTGGAGACTGGAAGTCCCAAATGAGAAGGATCAAAAGCCACGAAAAGCTGGGAAGACTTTCGATGTGGCTGAGTCCTGTTGAGGTAAAAGGCAAGAGCTCTTTTACAATCTAAAGTATGAAGGTTCCTCTCTGCACTGGATGCATGAGGAGCTGGAAAAAAGACAGGTAGATATACCTCTTGATTAAGATGAAAAGGCGAGACCACTTTGGGCATAAAGTGGGGATTCGTCCTAAGGACCACCTTATCATGATGAAACCTGGTATAAGGTGGACGAGCCACCAAGGCTTGTAGTTCACTGATGCGGCGAGCCGAAGTGACTGCAATAAGGAAAAGGACCTTCCAGGAAAGAAATTTCAAGGAGGTAGAAACCAACGGTTCAAAAGGTGGCTTCATAAGCTGATCCAGAACTAGGTTCAAGTCCCATGCTACCGGAGGAAGTCAGATGGGAGGTTTAGTTAGAGTCAGGCCTCTCATGAATCTTGCAACAAGCGGATGAGAGGAGACAGGTTTTAAGGATGCTGCAATAGCACTCAAATGGACTCTTACTGAATTCGTCTTAAGGCCTGCATTAGAAAGATGCAGGAGATAGTCTAGTAGAGAATTCAAAGGAAGTGCTAGAGGGTCAAGACCCTGTTGAGCACACCAAATGGAAAAGCGTTTCCATTTGAAAGCATAGGAACGCCTCGTGGAGGGTTTCCTAGAGGCATGAAGGATATCTTTCACTGGTTGAGAAAGATTGAAGTCATGAAGGCTTAGGCCTTCAGTAACCAAGCTCTGAGGTGTAGGGACTTGGGGTTTGGGTGCCACAAAGTCCCTTCCTCCTGAGAGAGAAGGTCTGGCGCAGCTCCCAGGTCCAGGGAGGGTCCCTGGGAGAGATGCAGAAGTAGAGGGAACCACACTTGGCGTGGCCAGCGTGGAGCTATGAGGATCATCGATCCGTGATCCCTCTGGAGTTTGAACAGAGTCTTGGGAATCAAAGGAATGGGTGGAAAGGCATGTAGGAATTCCTGACCCCAATGCAAGAGAAAGGCGTCGTTGGCCTGAGCTCCCTGACACGGAGTCCTGGAACAGAACCGGGGAAGTTTGGCATTCCACGGACTTGCAAAGAGGTCTATGTCCGGGGTTCCCCATTCCTGAAAGATTCTGCCTATCTGGTCCATATGTAGGGACCATTCGTGTGGAAGCAGAACTCGACTGAGTCTGTCTGCCCGAGAGTTTTGAACCCCTGGAAGATATACTGCCAGAAGATGAATTTGATGCTCTCTGGCAAAGGCCCATAATCTGAGAGCTTCGTTGCAAAGCGACAGAGAGCCTGTCCCTCCTTGTTTGTTTACGTAGAACATGGCTACCTGATTGTCTGTCTGAACTAGGACGGTCAGGATGACAAGGAGGGTATGGAAGACTTTGAGGGCAAAGAAGATTGCTCGCAGTTCCAGGAGGTTGATGTGAAGGGTGGTCTCCTGTGGAGACCAAGTACCCTGAGTGGAGAGGGATTGTAGATGGGCTCCCCACCCTGTTTGGGAGGCATCTGTTGTGAGGGTTGCTTGGGGCAACAAAGGTTGGAAAGGGGCCCCCAACAACAGATTCTTGGTGGACATCCACCATTGGAGGGACCAAAACAGACGCTTTGAGGTGATGATTTGGTCGGAGAGCGCTCCTGATGCTTGAGTCCACTGGGTGGCCAAGGTCCATTGAGCTGCTCTCATGTGAAGACGAGCGTAGAGCACCACGTGAACCGTGGAGGCCATGTGGCCCAGAAGTCGCAGCATTTCTCTGGCTGTCAAGTGACTGCTGGACTGAGCTTGGGAGGCCAAGCACAGCAGACGTTGGCCCCGGACTTGAGGTAGGTAGGCCCTTGCAGTGGTGGTGTCCAACTGGGCCCCTATGAACTCCAGAGACTGAGTAGGGATAAGTTGAGATTTGGGAAGGTTTATCACCAGTCCCAGATACTGCAGAATGTGCCTTGTGCGGTCCAGGGAAATCTGGGCCTCTGACTGAGATGGAGCTCGGATGAGCCAGTCGTCCAGATATGGGAATACAAAAATTCCCAGACCTCTTAGAAATGCGGCAACAACTGCCATGCATTTGATGAACACTCTTGGAGCAGAGGCCAGACCGAAGGGAAGTACTCTGTACTGGAAATGTTTTCCCTGAAACAGAAATCTTAGATATTTTCTGTGGGATGGGTGGATGAGTATATGTGTGTACGCATCCTTGAGATCTAGAGAACAAAGCCAATCCTGACTCTGAAGGTATGGAAGGAGAATGCCTAGAGAAAGCATTTTGAATTTCTCCTTGTACAGAAATTTGTTCAATTCTCTCAGATCTAGGATAGGTCTGAATCCCCCTGTCTTCTTTGGTATGAGAAAATAAGGGAAGTAGAATCCTGTCCCTTGTTGAAGAAGAGGAACCTCTTCTATTGCCCCTTGGGCAAGGAGAGAAGAGACCTCCTGATCCAACAGGCCCAGGAGAGATGGGGGAGAATTGAAGTGCCTCACCATGGTATATGGAGGAAGGTTGGAAAAATGAAGTTTGTAGCCCTCTCTGATGATAGAGAGGGTCCATTGCTCTGATGTAATTTGCCCCCATCTGGGAGCAAAGTGAGCTAATCTTCCGGGAATGGTGAGGGGCTCTGGTTGTTCTAGAGCCAGAAATGTTAAGTTCTCTAGGGGCAAGTCAAAACCCCTGAGGGGGTTGAGCCTGCTGAGGAGTGGCAGACGCTGCAGGCTTTGACCTTGCCTGTTTAGGTTGCTGACGTTTAGCAGCAAAGCGAGGCTGAGAAGATTGTTGGCCAGTATTTGTGGAAAATCTGGCCTTCTTGTAGTAAGGCCTCTTGAAAGACTTTTTCTTGGCAGGAGTAGAGGTAGACTTAGAAAGTCTATCCAATGTAGCATTTTTCTGCGTCCATTTGAGTGGCTTTAATTTGCCAGTCTTTACCAAATAAGTTCTCACCTGTACAGGGCAGATTCCGTAAGCCATCCAGGACCCAGGGTTCTAGGTCAGAGGCCTGGAGCCAAGCAAGTCGTCGGGCTGCAATGGCAATGCCCGAAGCTCTACCGGCACCTTCAAAGGAATCAAAGGCTGCTCTGTTGGAGAACTTAGAAACATCTAGAAGCTGTTTCACCAGAGAAATGAACTCCTCCTTTCTATCCTCAGGGATAAAGGTGGCAAAATGCTTTACCTTTAGGGCAAGTTCCCTTAGAAACATGCCCATATACAGACTGTAAGAATTAATCCTGGCTATAAGCATACTAGCCTGGAAAATGTTTCTGCCAAAAGAGTCGAGGGTCTTACATTCTCGCCCTGGAGGGGTAGAAGAGTGCCTTTTGGTGCTCTTAATCTTTTTCAGCGCAGACTTCACCACAATGGAATGGTGAGGCAGCTGAGTCTTTTGAAACCCAGGAGAAGGAGGGACCCGGTACATGGTGTCCAACCTACGAGAGTAAGGAGACAACATTAGAGGAGCCTCCCATAAGTCCATCAAGTGTTCTTGAAGGATTTCATGGATAGGCAGGGTGACTGCCTCTTTAGGAACCTTAGGGTATCCTAAAATATCCAATTTCTTTGACCTAGGTTCTTTTTCAGAGGATGTGGTAATAGAAAGTCCTTTAGCTAGCTCTATAATGAAGTCTTGAAAGGACAAATCCTCTGGTGGAGACATTCTCCTCTTTGGGGAAGAGGGGTCTTCCTGAAGAACTAGAGACAGCTCATCAGAGTCCTCAGAGGAGTCAAAATCCTCAGAAGAATCAGAGTATTCTCTATTTGCTTCCAACGCACGATACGCATACCGATCGGTATAGACATCGGGCGTACCGGGTATGGGATCAGTATCGGGTGAAAACCCGGATCCGGCATGCGGAACCGATCTGCGTTTGGAAGTCGATGGTCGCGGTTCCGGTATGGGAGACGATACCGGAACCGGATCCGGTACCGCGTTGGCGTCGCAGCTGTAATAAAAGCCAGCATGGCCTGCTGCATGGTCTGAACAGTATTGCTCATAGACGCCACTGCTGCCTGGATGTCGGTACCGGTATGGGCCGGTACCCCAGAGCAGTCTAACAGGTGATCAGTCGAGGCCGTGCCATCGATGTCAACCTGTAACCCCATAGATGGTGCTTTGGAAGTCAGAGCTTCCCGCCGGGGTTGTTTGGCTGGGGCATGGTCCTCAGATTCAAAATTGAGAGCCTCTCGATGCTTTGAAGGAGATTTGCTCTTTGAGGACCTGCCCGAAGAAGGTTTGGTTACCTGAGATCCATCCGGAGAGGAAGACCTGGATGACTGTGATGCTGGATTATCTGAAGCAAACAGCACATGGAATTTGTTGGCCCGGTTCTGCAAACCACGTTTAGACATCTGGGAGCAGGATGGGCAGTCCGGAATGGAGTGGTCAGGTCCCAAACATTTAAGACACCATTCATGGGTGTCTGTGACAGAAATAACAGCACTACACTTGGTACACTTCTTAAAACCAGGGGCTGGTTTCTCCATGAGGAGAATTTGTGTAGGCCTGAGGCCTAACCGAAGTCACCAAGTTGTGCAAGATAAAGATTTATTTTATTTTTTTTAAAGAAAAGAAAAGAGAGACCGGCGGTACCGGTTTCGGTATGGGGAAGGCAGGTACGCGGTCTAAAGAAACAAACTAAAACAATAATTTCTTCAGCGGTGACAGGAACACGACCTGCTGGCTCCACGGAAAAAGAGAAACTGACGAGAGCTGGTCAGGAAGGCGGGAAGGCAGCGCACATGTGCAGTGGGAGACCCCAAAAGCTTCCTTTCTGGGAAGCTGGGGAGCTTTCCCGTGCAGGCTCCGTCGGTTCCGACGTACCCATAAGTGAGGACTTATTCCTGGTTGTTCCTGGAGATAAATGCTTAGTAGTAGTAGTAGGTTTATTCCGGGCAGGCAAGCCAGTGATAACATATGCAAAATTTTAAACTTGATCTGGCTCCCTTGCCAGGAAAAGAGCAATCCCTCCTGATGGTGGTGGCATTTGACAGAGTGGGAATTTATGTTTACAGTAATGAAGAGAATGGGATTTGGGGTGAATTTTCAGACATGGTTAAAGGCTCCATATACAAAGTCCAAGGCCCAAGAGTGAATGAAGCATACTGAGAGGCTTTCCCTCTAGAACGGGGCACAAGACAGGGATGCCCACTATCCCCACTACTATTTGCATTGGTCACTGATCCCTTGGCTGAGAGAATCAGGCAGAATAGTGCTATAAAAGGGATAGTTGTGGGGGAAAAGGGAAAACAAGATCTCGCTATTCACGAATGATGCACTTTATAAGCTGGAACAACTGATGACTTCCCTGCCAACTTTAATACAGGAAATTTATGAGTACAGCAAGGTCTCAGGGTACAAAGTAAATATGGAAAAAATTGAAGTTCTCAAAATCCATTTAGATCCCAAGGAGGAATTATATATACGGGGACCTTTCCCATTTCAGTGGGCAAAAAATAGAATAAAATACTTGGGGATCCAGGTAAGCAGGGAGTGGGTGGACCTGTATAAGCTTAAGTACGAACCATTGATTAAAACAGTGTTGATGGGTCTGTTGCGATGGCACAAACCCCTTTTTCATGGTTTGGCAGAATTGCTATTGTAAAAATGAACATTCTGCCCAGACTGTTATTCCTTTATCTTTATTTTTAGCCCTGCCGATAGAGGTGTCCACATCAGTGCTCGCACTATTACAGTGAAGAATCTTCTCCTATATATGGCAGAGCAGACCCCCGATGGTACGGAGGTCAGTCATGTATAAAAGGGAAGTAAATGGGGGGACTTGCAGTTCCAGAGTTGGCAAAATATTATAAAGCAGCGCAACTGCAAGCTCTTTTAGGTTAGAGATGGGAGGAACAGGGACTTCAATGGAGTAGAATTAAATAAGCAGTAGCAGGCTCTAAGCCCATAACAGACGACCTATGGAGACCGGGTGGCACTGGAGAGGGAAAAACAGGAAAGCAACCCACACATAATAAGTACCATTCATGTACGGCGAAAGGCGGAACATTAATTGCTGGGAGCAGGAGAGGGCCTAAGACTGCAACACATT
The DNA here is from genome assembly GCA_033557465.1 of Ichthyophis bannanicus. Taxonomy (NCBI): domain Eukaryota; kingdom Metazoa; phylum Chordata; class Amphibia; order Gymnophiona; family Ichthyophiidae; genus Ichthyophis; species Ichthyophis bannanicus. Next base: position 1,258,521,008 of record CM066032.1, on the reverse strand, counting down.
ATCCACTGTGAGGGATTTATGGATGGGGGAGCCTCAAAGGTATTTCAGAACTGGGCAATAAAGGGGATACAATATCTATGTCAAATGCTAACAGAGAGTGGCCAACTGCAGCCATTTGTGGAACTTAAACAGGAGTTCAATCTTGAAGCAGGAGACTGATATGGTTACTTTCAAGTGGCCCACTTCCTAAGTAGTAAAAGAACTAAGGCAGATCTATGAAGCAAGGAAACCCCATTTGAGAAAATATACAGGATTTACAATACCTCTAGAGCAAGGGTGACAAACACCAGTCCTGGAGGGCCACAAACCAGTCTGGTTTTCAGGATGCCCCTAATGAATATTCATTAGATATATTTGCATACAATGGGGGCAGTGCATGCAAATATATCTCATGCATATTCATTAGGGATACCCTGAAAACCTGACTGGTTTGCGGCCCTCCAGGACTGGAGCTTGACATCCCTGCTCTAGAGGATTGGTTTCAAGGCTGTATGGAGCCCTGAGTGGACCAGTGGAGAAAAACCTAGGGCGTGTCTGGGATAATGAAAGATGGGAGTGTGTGTATATCTCTCTCTCTCTCTTTCTATATATATCTATATCTATATCTATATATATATATATCCACACACACATATAAAGCGACTAAAATCTCACTGGTCTCAGCCTCCATCCAAGAGCATTGCTACAAGATGCTCTACCGAATGTATCTCAACACCTGTACGAACTAGCAAGACGGGAGGAGGGAACAACTGCCAGTGTTGGAGGGGGTGTGGAGGTATAGGCGATTACTTCTATATGTGGTGGACATGTCCAGTTCTGCAGGATACATGGCAGTGGTTGTGTAATACTGCAAGAGATATGTTGGGTTTGGGTGGCCACATGACACCAGGGGAGGTCTTGCTGAGTGACTGGGGAGAAGAAATGAGTGGCGATCTGATCTACATGCTGAGAATGCTGGCAATTGGGGGTGCGAATGGAAGTTGCAAAAGAGTGGAAAACTCCACAAGGACCAGACCCCAGAAAGCTTTTAAGCAGACTTGCATACATATATAGAATGAATGAAGTAATAGCCTACAGGAATCAAAGTATAGAGACCTTTCGAAGGCGATGGCAGCTCTACGGAAACTGGCTGCAGCAGACACAAGAAAGGGTGATTTAGGAATTAGGCACATGACGGGCTGAACAATTTACTGGACATTATTGAACAAGCATATGATGTATTTGTGGCCTACTGTACCAATGGCACAGAGTCTTAGATGGAGGGAGGGAGGGAGGGGGAAGGAACAAATGGATACAAGGATAAAAGTAGCTATCATTGGGCTCACTGCGAAGGTCTTGATAAATTGTAAAAGTTAATGAAAGTTCAAATGAGCAATAAGAGCTACAATGCAGACTGGTTTTGGGAATCAAGGAGGTAGGAGAGGGAAGGGTTAGAATACATATTATATATAAAAATACAAATAACTTACTCAAGTATCTATAGTAGTTACCCGTTGGTATATTTAAGGACTTATGTAAAACTGGTGAAGTTGTAACACAATTTGAATACTGGAAAATGAGTAGAGCCTGTTAGTGTCATATGTGAACCTTTGCAAGTTATGATATATGATAGTTCTTGTATAACAAGGAGTGTTGAAGAAAAATTCAAGTTAAAAAAAAAAAAGGAAAAGAGACAGCTGAGGGGAGATATGATGGAGGTCTACACAAAATAATCAGTGGAGTGGAATCGGTAAACATAGATTGGTTGTTTACTCCTTCAAAAATCAGAAAGACTAGGGACACACAATGAAGCTCCAATACAGCACTTTTAAAACAAATCAAGAAAAATATTTTTTCACTTAATGTGTAATCAAACTCTGGAATTCAGTGAACATAACATCATAAGATATGGCATACTGGGTCAGACCAAGGTCTATCAAGCCCAGTATCCTGTTTCCAACATGGTCAATCCAGGTCACAAGTACCTAGCAGTTTCCCAAAAAGACACGCAGGTTCTACAATGCTTGTATTGGGGCAGGCAGTGGATTTCCTGGGTCTTCTTTAATGGTTTATGGAACTTGTACAAACCATTTTTAAACCTAGCTATACTAACTACATCCTCCGGTAACGAATTCCAAAACTTGATTATGCGTTGAGTGAAAAAATATTTTCTCTTATTAGTCTTAAACGGGTTACACTGTAGTTTCATGTCCCCTAGTCTTTCTATAGTCTGATGACAAACAATCGATCTACGTTTACCTGTTCCACTCCACTCATTAATTTATAGGCCTCTATCATAAGCCTCTCTTCATAGGGGTATCTTTCCATCCCCTTTACCATTTTGGTAGCACTTCTCTGTACCTTTTCTAATTCGGCTATGTCCTTTTTAAGATACGGCAATCAGAACTGCACATAATATTCAAGATGCAGTCGCACCACGGAACGATACAGAGGCATTATATCCTTTGTTTTATTTTTTGCCTTCTTGGCCGTCGCTGCACACTGGGCGGAGGGTTTAAAAGTGTTATTCACGATGACACACAAATCTTTTTCCTGGGAGGTGGTTTCTAAAGTGGAACCTTGCATTGTGTAACCACAGTTTGGGTTGTTCTTTCCTAGGTGCATAACTTTGCACTTGTCCACATTAAATTTCATCTGCCATTTGAACTTCCAGTCTTCCAATTTATCAAGGTCCTCTTGCAATTTTTCACAATTTTTTTTTTTTTTAACAACTTTGAATAATTTTGTCTCATCTGCAAAATTTGATTGCCTCACTCATTATTCCCATTTCCAGGTCATTTACGAATATGTTAAAAAACAGCAGACCCAACACAGATCCCTGGAGTACTCCACTAGTCACCTTTCTGCATTAAGAAAATTGACCATTTATCCCTAACCTCTGTTTTCTTTTAACCAGTTTCTGATCCACAATATTACACTGCCTCCTATCCCACGACTCTCTAATTTTGTCAAGAATTTCTCATGAGGGACCTTGTCAAAGGCTTTCTGAAAATCCAGATACACTATCGACCGGCCCACCTTTGTCTACCTGTTTATTCACACCTTAAAAAAAATATAAGATTAGTAAGAAAAGACCTTCCTTGGCTAAAGCCATGTTGGCTTTCGCCCATTAAACTATGACCGACTATCTGCATGTTCACTAATTTTGTTCTTTATAATGGTTTCTATCATTTTGCCTGGTACTGATATCAGGCTCACTGATCTGTAGTTTCCCAGATCACCCCTGGAAGTCTTTTTAAAAATTGGCTTTACATTGGCCATTCGCCAATCTTCAGGTATTACAGATTATTTGAATGATAGTTCACAGATTACTAATAGGTTTGCAATCTCATATTTCAATTCTTTCAACACCCTCGGATGTATATTATCAGGTCCAGGTGATTTGCTACTCTTTAGTTTATCAGATAATTATAATACATCTTCCAGGTTTATTGATATTCCTTTCAATTCTTCCAATGTATCACTTTTAAATGCCATTTCAGTCATGCGTAACTTCCCTACACCTTCTTCAGTAAAGACCGAAGCAAAGAATTAATTCAATCTCTTTGCTATGGCTTTTTGGTGCCCCTTTTACCCCTCTATCATCTATTGGTCCAAATAACTCTCAGGTTTTTTTTTTTTTACTATGAATGTACTTGAAAAAAGATTTTTATTATACGTTTTTGCTTCCACAGCAAACTTTTTTTCAAATTCTCTGTACGCCTGCTTTATCAATGCCTTGCATCTAATTTGCCAGTGCTTATTTTATTTCCAGTTTTCGTCATTTGAAACCTTTTTCCATTTCCTGAAAGATGCTTTTTTGGCTACAACAACCTCTCTGACCTCACCTTTAAACCATGCTGGCTGTTTTTTGGACTTCCCTCCACTTTTCTTAAAAGCATGGAATATAGCTGGTCTGGGCTTCCAAGATAGTATTTTTAAACACCCCCTCCCGCCCATGATGGATGTAAATCTTTAACCTTTGTAACTGCTCCTTTTAGTTTTTTCTTAACTATTTTCCTCATTTTATCATAGTCTCTCTTTTGAAAATTAAAAGGTAGTAATGTGGATATCTTTACTGTCCTTCCTCCATTTCTTAAATTAAATGCGATCATGCTATGATCACTATTGCCAAGTGGCCCCAACACCCTTATCTCTTGCACCAGATCCTGTGTTCCACTAAGAACTAGGTCCAAAATGGATTCCCCTCGTGTTAGTTCATGAACCAGCTGCTCCAAGAAGCAGTCATTTATTTCATCTAGAAACTTTATTTCCCTAGCATGTCCTGCCGTGACATTGACCCAGTTGATACTGGGGTAACTGAAATCACCCTTTATTAGTACTGTGTTGTAATAACATTTTGTTAGCCTCCCTGATTTCTTTGAGCATTTCATCATCCATTTGTTCATTCTGGCCAGGCTGTAGATAGTTCACCCCACCTGCCATTGCCTTCCCCTTTTTACATGTAATTTCTATAGATAGAGATTCTACAGTGTATTTTGTTTCCTGCAAAACTTTAATCCTGTGTGACTCAATGCCCCCTCTAACAGAGTGCAACCCCTGCACCAATTTGATGTACTCTATTCAACGCAATATAATTTGTACACAGGTACTACAGTGTTGCACTGGTTGTCCTCCTTCTACCAGGTCTCTGAGATACCAATCATATCTAGTTTCTCATTTAGTGCTATATATTCTAACTCTCCCATCTTAACTTTCAGGGATAATTTGGAATCTTTAAGCTCTGTCTGCTCTGTACTGAAGGTCATTTGGGTTACTTTTGTCTTTATTGGAATCTCTGTTGATATGCCCTAACTTCAACCTTTTGCTAGTATCCTTCAAGGATACATCATTCCGAACCATGTGCTCTTTGGCAACTGTCAGCTTTCCCTTATTATCTAGTTTAAAAGCTGCTCTCTCTCCTTTTTAAAGGTTAATGCCAGCAGCCTGGTTCCATCCCAGTTAAGGTGGAGCCCATCCCTTCAGAGAAGCCCCTCCTTTCCCCAAAATGTTGCCCAGTTTCTAACAAAGCCAAAATCCTCTTCCTTGCACCATTGTCTCATCCACACATTGAGACTTCGAAGCTCTGCCTGCCTTTTGGGTCCTACACGTGGAACGAGAAGCACTTCAGAGAATGCTACCCTGGAAGTTCTGGATTTCAACTTCCTACCTAGAAGCCTCAATTTGGCCTCCAGAACCTCCATACCATACTTTCCTGTGTCACTGGCACCAACATGTACCAAGACAACTGACTCCTCTCCAGCGCATGTCTAGGTGGTGCATGAGATCTGCTACTTTTGCACCAGGCAGGCATGTTACCAGACAATCCTTATGTCCACCAGCCACTCAGCTACATGCCTAATGACTGAATCACCAAATATAGCAGCTGTCCTAACCCTTCCCTCATGGGCACATGGCTCCGGAGAAACCGCCTCAGTATGAGAGGGTTTTTAAAATCATCTGGAGGAGAGGACCTAGCTACAGGACCACTTCCTGCCACACCGTGGTGATGCTCTCCTTTCATGTGACCTCTCTCCTCCATGTCAACAAGGAGGCTGCCAGACTGGAGGTAGGACTTCAGTACTATGTCCCTGTAGATCTCGTCTATATACCTCTCTGTCTTCCTTATGTCCTCCAAGTCTGCTACTCTAGTCTCCAGATATCGAACTCATTCCCTGAGAGCAAAGAGCTCCCTGCATCTAATGCACACATAAGACCTCTCACCAACTGGGAGAAAATCATACATATGACACACAATGCAAAAGACTGGAAGGCCCCCATCTCGCTGCTGGACTGTTGTCTGCATCTTAGTTTTAAGGTTTTGTTTAGGTATTTAAGTTGTTTACTTAGGTTTACTGAGAATTACTTATATTAATACAGCTATACCTAATACGTTTAATGGACTGCGTCCCGCTCAAGAAATAATCTCAGGTCCTTAATTAATGTATTCCTCATAAAGAAAACCAGACACACCTGAAAGTGAACATGGACACTTCCTTCCATTTAATAGGTTTAAAAGCCTATAAAGCTAACATTATCCCTGGGGTGGGTGGGAGGGAAAGAAGACTTTCTACACAGTGCCTTGACCTGTGCTTCTAAGGTAAAGTCTTACCAATTTCCTGTGTGATTCACACAGCTCTTGCTGAAGGATATAGCTGGGTTTAAAAAGACGGCTGGACAAGTTAGTGGAGGAAAAGTTCCATAAACCATCATTAAAATGGACTGGGAAATCCACTGCTTAACCTTGGGGATGAGAGGCATGGAATCGGTCTACTTTATTGGATTCTGTCAGGAACTTGTCACCTGGATTGGCCATTGCTGGAAACATGATACTGGGCATGATGGACCTTTGGTCTGATCCAGTATGGTATTTCTTATAAGGAGCAGATGGTGCCACAGAAACAGCATCAAGCCATCCCGCCACCCCCCCTAGAATGCCAAAAAAAAAAGCCTCAGGATTTTCAGCCATAATGGGGGATAAAGCAGCAGCTGTTGTAAAATAATTTTACGGGTCATAGGCTGCGTTCGGCTGCAGGCTGAAAATGGGAGCACTGTTTAAAAAACAAAAAAAACCCTCTACACCTAAAAACCAAACAGAGCTGCAGCAAAAAGGGAATCCCAAGGCATGTTGGCTGATCAGAGAAACCCTAGTAGAGAATCCCAAATGTCCACAAAAGCCTGTGAGGCCCAGTGGCTGATCAAGTCTCTGCTTTTTTTAAAGTTTGAAGCAGATTGGTTTAAAGGAGCAGAGTCATAAGCTTCTCACTGAAAACAATGGGGAAAGAAAACACTTATAAGAAAAAATTTAGAAAAAAATCTAGAGCATGCAGATAAGTACAGCAAGCGGGAAGGGGGGGGGGGGTAAGAGTCTAACTTACTAACCTCCCCTCAGGAGTCCTGAGGGGTCTCCTGCTCCTCGTCAGGCCCTCCAAGCATTCGTAAACCGTGGGAAACAGTATTGGATCCAGGGCAGCTGTCACCTTGAAGTCAAGGGTGCACCTTCGCTCCGAGTACTGTTGGGCCGTTCTGGACTCGATCCTGAGACCACTGCACCATAATGTGTGTCAAGAGAGTCATACCTATCTACACTGCTGTAACAATCCACACACCTTGCTAGATTCTCTCAGTGCTGCACAAGTGGTTATACCTTCTGATGACATCACTGAAAGATGCTCAAGTCTGCCTCCACCTTCTAGCAAGGAAGCATAATCCACTCATCTGGACTGGTCTAGCAGGATAAGGAATAAAACATTTTATTTTTACTGTTCTACTTTCATTCATTATTCTACTGAACTTTAACTCCTTGGCACTATATGATGGCCAGTTACAAAGCCTCTAACCTATCAAATAACCATGTTTGCATATTAATTACTGAGCTGAAGTGAATTTGAACCGGTAACAGAGGCTCCTTAATTATGTGCCAATCCACGGAGCCTTCAAATCTCCCTCTGTGTTTTGATATTCTGAAAAATGTCATTAACCTCAAGTAGTTGGCATTCACAAAGTAACTCTCTACCTTTTGAAACTCCACAGACTAGCGTGTCTCTTGAAAGGTGAAACAAGAGGATAACTATGCTAAACAAAAAGAACTACTCAAGAACATTAGTTTTGCACATTCAGTACATATGGTAACTAACCTTGGTTTGCGAGTAGCATCTTTGGCGTTTTTTGAACTAAACCAGCTGCTGTTCTTACTCCTCTCGTCGGGACCTGAAACAATTTGTGAGGAAGTGCTCTGCGTTTGAGTAAGTTGCGTCTTCTCACCCAAGCTCTTAGTCCCAGAGTCACTTTTTCCACTATTATGGTGGAAGACAGCCATCTTGGACCTCTTATCGTCCCTTTTTGAATCATCTTGAGGTTTCTCTTTAGTCTCCCCTGAAAAGATCATTGGTGCTGCAATTTGGACTGGCTTAATTTCTGAACGGCTGTCTTCATTTTCATGCTTGCTGAGGACTACAACAGTAGTTGAAACCTTTGTATCCTCCTGTGCTGAGATACTAGGAGGCATCATTCTGCTTACGTTGTTTTCACTCTTGTCCAATTTCGATTTGGCGTTTTCTGGCTGTCCGGGAGCAGAATCAGCATGGGTACGCTCCTCAGATTTTTTAGTAATATTCTGTAAAGATCTAGACACTGGCGATGACTTTTCTAGTACACTTAGAGTAGTCTTTGGTGCTGGATCTTCAGTATAAACATGGCTTCCATTGATGCATAATGAGGATTTGGATATAGGGTTGCTCTTTGGTTTCAAGTTATAGATGGCTTTAGGTTGAGGTAATGTATTAATCTGACTTGCCTCATCACTGAAGGCTCTCTTGTGGGTAAGTCGGGTAGAGGCCTCATTTTTAACTAGGAAACAGAAATGGTTACAGTCAGGGACAGGTTATTTATGATAAGATTCTAGTTAATTAAAACAAAACAAAAACAATCCCATGAGATGATTCAAAATGGAAACTACAGCAAAAACAAATGAAAACCATTTCATATTTTCTTCAGCTTGAAGGGGAGATAAGAGGCAAGAGGGTTTTCAGCAAGTCATCTTCCTTGTTCCTAACGGCAAGGGCCCCATGTGGAGGCCTAAAGCAGAAGTGCAGTAGCCTCCACTTGCATCTCATTGGTGCTCTGCTCAGTTTGTTTGTATATATGTATATGTATTAAAGACATAAATATACGTGTGTGTTATATATACATGGTGGCCCAAACAAAGTGAGAACATCTTGTAAATTAAAAGCTTAAATAGTTTACTTATTTACCTTTTTTAGTTATATAACGTCTTATTTTGACAATTTCTGGTTGCCATCTTTTTTTTTTATTTTGTCAATTGTTCACATCTGTCTTTTGGAATTTTTAAATAACTTATATGTTACGAGATGTTTTCACTTTTTTTGGGCCACCCTGTGTGTGTGCATGTATATGTATACATACATATATATATATATTTACTTACTGTTTTTCAGAAGTCTGAGAAGCCTCCTACCGATGGCTGGATTACACTAAAGAAATAAGGTGAAATTAGACTTACCTGCTAATTGTTGTTCCTTGAGGAACTCTAGTGCAGTCCCACACCTCTGGGTATTGTACCTCTCACAGCAGCATGGAGACTGAGCATGTCATCTTTTGATGACACCCCTGTACTTAGAGCTGGCACCGCCCACCAGCCCCAGTAACCTATTGATAAAGCAAACTCACAGGAGCAACAAATACAGTAAGTAGTCAAACATTAGAACACCACACTATATCTAAAGAACCAAACTCCCCCTAGCACATAAGATCATAAGATATACCATACTGGGTCAGACCAAGGTCCATCAAGCCCAATATCCTGTTTCCAACAGTGGCCAATCTAGGTCATACATACCTAGCGGTATCCCCAAAAGACACAGGTTCCACAATGCTTGTATTGGGTCCAGCATTGATATCCTGGGTCCCTTTTTAATAATGGTTTATGGACCTTTCCTCCAGGAACTTGTCCAAACCTTTTTTAAACCCAGCTACACTAACAGCTCTTACTACATCCTCCAGTAACAAATTCCAGAGTTTGATTACATGTTGAGTGAAAAAATATTTTCTCTTATTTTGTCTTAAATAGTTTACCCTGTAGCTTCATTACATGTCCCCTAGTCTTTCTATATTCTGATAGCGTAAACAATCGATCTACGTTTACCCGTTCCACTCCATTCATTAATTTATAAACCTCTATCATATCTCCCCTCAGCCGTCTCTTTTCCAGGTTGAAGAGCCCTAACCTTCGCAGCCTCTCTTCATAGGAGTAGCCTTCCATCCCCTTTACCATTTTGGTGGCTCTTCTCTGTACCTTTTCTAATAACGCTATATCAACTCGGGCAGGAAATCCCCATCCCCCACCCCCTTCGGATGAGGAGGCTTACCTGTGAAGCATCAAGACGACATGGACTAGCCTGGAGACCAACAGCTATCCTAGTCTGCCCCAGAACACTTCCCCCCCCCCCCCACCCCCTGTATACTCTCCAGACCTCCTGGCTACTTCTGCCAACCAGGAAGTCCGCTTCAGGCCTGGAACTATACAGCATCCTATGCAATCCCTCACACTTCGAGAGGGATCCGGGACTGAGCTGGAGTTCCTCAAGGAACAACAATTAGCAGGTAAGTATAATTTCACCTTTCTTTTCATCCCTCCTGATCCAGTCCAGCACCTCTGGGATGTAACAGAGCAGTTAACTCAATGGAGGGCCCTGCAAGACCGGCCTGAAGGACAGCAGAACCAAAACCAGCATCACCCGCTGCATGGACATCCAGGCAATAATGCTTTGAAAACGTATGAAGCAATGACCACGTTGCTGCTCTACAAATCTTCACCGGTGGCACCAAATTATATTCTGCCCACGAGGTCATTTGAGCCCTTGTGGAATGTGCCTGCAAACCCGCCAGCACCAGTTTACCCTTCAATATGTACACCGACGTGATTGCTTCCCATCCACCTGGAAATGGAGGCTTTTGCCGCCACTTCTATTTTGCATTGCCCCCCCCCCCCCCCAAAACACAAACAGACGATTTGACTTCTGGAAAGAACCTGTCCGTTTCAATTACCATCGCAGGACTCTTCTGATCTCCAAGAGACGCAACTGCAGATTGGCGGATCCTGTTTTGGGGCTCGCCAGAGTTGGCAGGGAAGCCGCCTGATTCAAATGAAAAGCCGAAACGACCTTGGGTAAAAAGGAAGGAACCAGTCGAAGGACCACCTTCTCCCTTGATACAGACAGAAATGGCTCCTGGCAAGATAAGGCTTGAAACTCTAAAATCCTGCATGCCGAGCAAATTGCCACCAGAAATACTGCCTTCAGGGTCAAATCCTTCAGTGAAGCCCGACTCAATGGTTCAAAAGGCTCAACGGTAAGCGCCACTAGTACCAAATTGAGGTCCCAGGGTGCTCCTTGGGGGACGCAGGTGGATCACTGCTCTCAGGAAGCGCGGTAAGTCTGGGTGCAAACCCATGGCCACCCCATGAACCTTACCTCGATAACAGGAAATTGCTGCCAACTGCACGCACAGTGAACTAACGGCTAAACTCTTATCGAACCAGTCTGTAAAAACTCTAGAATGTTCGGAATGGATGTCATGGATGGGGAAAGCGTAGTTACTCACCTGTAACAGGTGATCTCCGGGAACAGCAGGAATTTAGTCTTCACATATGGGTATCGTCGGTACAGGCGGAGCCTGCACAGGAAGGCTCCCCAGCGTCCAATAGGAACGCTTTTGGGAGCATCCCTCAGCACATGAGCACTCTGCCTTCCCGCCTTTCCAACTGTCCCTCTTCAGTTAAGTTTGTAGCTGAGTGAAAGGATAGAGGGAGAGAGGAAAGAGACAGAGAGATAGAGACAACTCCTAGGGGAGGTGGGTGGGTTGTGAAGACTAAATTCCTGCTGTTCCCGGAGATCACCTGTTACAGGTGAGTAACTACGCTATTCTCCAGGAACAAGCAGGAATGTAGTCTTCACATATGGGGACTCACTAGCTGAAGATGCCGGGGAGATGGCCCCAGGAAGCTGCCACCTATAGTGAGGTGGGCCATGCTTTCTCCCATGGATCTCTGGCATCCCACCAGGGTTGGTGGGTAGGAGTTGATTTAGGTCTGAAAGAGATTTTGAAGAACAGTTTGGCCAAAGAAGGCATTATGACGGGAGGCTTTATCTAGGCAGTAGGGGGCTGTAAAGGTGTGTACCAAAGCCCAGGTGGCTGCTCAACAAATGTCATCAATAGACACAGAGTGAAGGTTAGCCATAGAGGCTGTCATGGCTCTCACATTGTGAGCTGTGACATGGCCTTGAAGAGGAAGACTCTTACTCTCATAAGCAAAGTATGTGCATTGTGTAATCCATTTGGATAGAGTTCTCTTGGAGACTGGAAGTCCCAAATGACTAGAATCAAAAGCAATAAAAAGTTGAGAAGACTTTCTATGTTGCTGTGTTCTTTGTAGGTAAAAATCCAAGGCTCTTTTACAATCCAAAGTATGAAGGTTCCTTTCTGCACTAGAGGCATGAGGCCTCGGAAAGAATACAGGAAGATAAATTGAATGATATAAATGAAAAGGCGAAACCACCTTTGGCATAAAGTGTGGATGAGTTCTGAGTACAACCTTATCATGGTGAAACCTAGTATAAGAAGGATCAGCCACTCAAGCTTGTAATTCAATAATGTGACATGCAGAGGTGATTGCAATCAGGAAGATGACCTTCCAGGACAAAAGCTTTAGGGTTGTAGTGGTTAAAGGTTCAAAAGGAAGTTTCATGAGCTGCCTGAGAACTAGGTTTAAATCCCATGCCACCGGTGGTGGCCTGATGGGAGGCTTTGTTAATAGAAGACCTCTCATAAATCTTGATATGACTGGATGAGAGAAAATTGGTTGTCCATTTAGAGCAGGGGTTCTCAACCCTGTCCTTGGGACCCACCTAGCCAGTCGGGTTTTCAGGATAACCACAATGAATATGCATGGAAGACATTTGCATATAATGGAGGCAGTGTATGCAAATCTCTCTCATACATATTCATTGTGGTTATCCTGAAAACCCGACTGGCTAGGTGGGTCCCGAGGACAGGGTTGAGAACCCCTGATTTAGAGGCTTATAGGAAGCTGCAATTGCACTAAGATGGACTCTTACTGAATTTTTCTTTAGACCAGAATTTGATAAGTGAAGTAGATACTCTAGTATCAATTCCAAAGGTATCATAAGGGGGTTTAACCCTTTCTGTGAACACCATATAGTAAAACCTTTCCACTTGAAGGCGTAAGAGGGTCTTGTGGAAGGTTTTCTAGAAGACTGAAGGATATCCTTTACCTGTTGAGAAAGGTTGAGATCCTGAAGGTCTAAGCTTTCAGCAACCAGGCCCTGAGATTTGGGTGCCATAGCATCCTGTTCTCTTGGGAGAGGAGATCTGGAGCACAGCCTAACTCCAGAGGTGCAGCTTGAGAGAGATGTAGAAGCAGGGGATACCACTTTTGGCGTGGCCACCAAAGCGCTATGAGGATCATACGACCTCTGTCTCTCTGAAGCTTGAAGAGTGTTTTGGGGATGAGGGGAATGGATGGGAAGGAACAGAGGAAGTCTTGACCCCAGTGAAGAAGGAAGGCATCCCTTGCCTGGCAATTTTGAGCCGGAAGTCTGGAACAGAACCGGAGAAGTTTGGCATACAGTGCACTTGCAAATAGGTCTATGTCTGGGGTTCCCCAGATCTGAAATATCTTGGCCACCTGGTCTAGGTGGAGAGACCATTCGTGAGGCAGCAGTACTCGGCTGAGTTTGTCTGCCCAAAGGTTTTGAATGCCTGGAAGATATACCACGAGAAGGTGAATTTGATGCTCTCTGGTGAGGGCCCATAGTCGTAAAGCTTCGTTGCATAACGACAGAGAACCTGTTCCCCCCTGCTTTTTCACGTAGAACATAGCTACTTGATTGTCCGTTTCGACTAGGACTGTCTTGTAGCTGAGCTGGGCATGGAATACTTGAAGAGCTAGATAGATTGCTCTGAGTTACAGGAGGTTTATGTGAAGACGAGCCTCCTGTGGAGTCCAAGTACCCTGGGTAGAGAGATGATGCAGGTGTGCTCCCCATACCACCTGTGATGCATCTGTTGTTAGGGTGGCCTGGAATAGGGGTTGCTGGAAAGGAGACCCCACTAGAAGATTTTCCAGTGATTGCAACCATTGTAGGGACAAAATCAGTCGTCGTGATTTTGATATCTTGTCCAACCGACGTCCTGTGGCCTGTGTCCACTGTGTGGATAGGGACCACTGGGCTGTTTGCCTATGAAGGCGAGAGTAGGGAACCACATGAACCGTGGATGCCATATGTCCCAATAGTTGTAGTAGTTCTCGAGCAGTTAGGGAGGACTTCACTGCTGCTTGAGAAGCTAGCTGCATTATATGAAGACAGCGGGGCTGTGGGAGAAAAGCCCTTGACTGTCTGGTATCTAGACAAGCTCCTATGAACTCTAGGGACTGAGACGGAGCAAGTTGGGATTTTGGGAGGTTTATGACCAATCCCAAGTACTGAATGATTCGCATTGTGAGACAGTGCAGAGCTGGCTTCTGGAATCGTGGGGGCTCGAATGAGCCAGTCGTCCAAGTAAAGAAAGACGAATATCCCCAGGGTTCGCAGAAATGCAGCTACTACTGCCATGCATTTCGTGAATACTCTTGGTGCCGAAGCCAGACCAAAGGGAAGAACCCTGTATTGGAAATGTTTTCCCTCGAAAAGGAATCGTAAGAATTTCCTGTGATCTGGATGGATCAGAATGTGAGTATATGCATCCTTTAGATCTAGAGAACAAAGCCAATCCTGACTTTGAAGGTATGGCAGAAGAGTTCCCAGAGAAATTATTTTGAACTTTTCTTGGAACAGATATTTGTTCAATTCTCTGAGGTCTAGAATGGGTCTGTGTCCTCCTGTTTTCTTTGGGATAAGAAAATAGGGGGAGTAGAACCCTGCACCCTGCTGAAGAATGGCCACCTCCTCTATTGCTCCTTAAGCAAGGAGTGTTGAGACCTCTTGATCCAGTAGATTGTCTGGAGAGGTTTGGGATTTGAACTGTCTTACGATTGTAAGAGGGGGCATACTGTGAAAATGAAGCTTGTACCCCCCTCTCCCACAATGGACAGAGTCCAGTTTTCTGTTATTTGGTGCCATCTGTTGGCAAAATGACACATCCTGCCTGGAATGTTTAGGGGTTCTGGACCTTTCAGAGGCAGGAAGGCTAAGTTCTCTATGAAGGAGTCAAAGCCCTTGAGGGGGCTGGGCCTGTGGAGCTGGTTGAGCTCCAAGGCCTTTTGGCTTCTTTTGTCTGGATTGTTGTTGTTGACCCTTCTGGGCAACTTGACCCTGAGCTTGCCCTTGCTGGGTAAAGGATGGATAAAACTTCCTCTTTTTGCTGAAAAAGGGTTTTTTATAGGGTTTCTTTTTGGCTGGAGTGGCTGTAGATTTTGACAATCTATCTGAAGTGATATTGTCAGCATCTATCTCATTAGCCTTGTCCTGCCAATTCTTGCCAAAGAGGTTTTCTCCTCTGCAAGGGATGTTTACCAATTTATCCTGTACCCAAATCTCCAAGTCTGATGCCTGAAGCAAGACAATCCGACGTGCACCAATGGCAATAGCAGAGGTTCTGCTGATGCATTCAAAGCAAAGGCTGCATGGTTTACAAACTTGGAGACTTCTTGAGCATGCTTGACAAGAGTAAGAAAGTCCTGTCATTTGTCATCAGGGAGAAGGGAGCTCAAAAGCTCCAAATATCCTGTGACCTCTTTGAGGAACATTCCCATATATAAAATATACGAGCTGATCCTAGCTGAAAGCATGGAAGCCTGAAATGTTCGATGTCCAAAGTGTCAAGAGTCCTGCATTCACGACCTGGAGGATTGGATGCATGTCTCTCTGCACTTTTCATCCTACGCATGGCTGACTCCACTACCATTGAATGGTGTGGCAGCTGAGTCTTTTGAAAACCAGGACATGGTGGAACTTGATACATGGTATTGAGTCTCCTAGCATGAGGAGATGTGGTCAAAGGTGTCCCCCACATTCTGAGCATCAAATCATGAAGAATTTTATTAATGGGCAGAGTGGCTACCTCCTTGGGAGCCTTAGGGTATTGGAGAATTTCCAATTCCTTTGCTCTAGGGTTCTTTTTCAGGCGCTATCATGATTGAAAGACCTCGGGCCACATCACAAATAAAATCCTGAAAAGACATGTCTTCCGTAGGAGACATTCTGTGTTGGGGAGAAGAGGAGTCTTCCGGGAGAAACACTCTGGTACCGGCAGAATTATCAGAGTCATCGGAATCGGAGGATTCAAAATATCTCTGATCCTGATGTTCATGCAAAGCATGGTCTCGGTATCGATCGAAGTCGGTACTGAATTGGTCCGGTACCGATCTGTCGATGCCAGAAAAAGTCGGCATGGGAAGAATTCCCACCGGGGCCGGTATCTGTACCAGTGCTGCTACCGGCATCAGTACCGGTGTTGGTACCGGTGCCCGTTGAACTGCCGGTGTCAACGGTACCGCAGCTGTAAGGAGAGCTGCAAGACTGCGTTCGATAGCGAGGAATCTCTGGTCTATCGACGCTGCTGATGCCTGGGTATCGGTACCGGTAAAAGCAGCCGGAACCCCTGATCCTGGCACCAGTAGTTCTGCCGAGGTCGAAGCCTTGAGAACATCCTGGAACCCCGTTGATGCTTTGGAGGCCGAAGCCTCCCGCCGGGGCTATTTTGCCAGTGTAGTTTCCTCAAGGGCAATGCCAATGGCCTCTCGATGCTTTGAAGAAGAGCTACCCTTTGAGGACCAGGTCTTATGTTTAGTTACCTGAGATCCATGGGAGGAAGACGAGGCTCTTGAAGATGCAATGGACCTGGTATCCGAAGAAAAGAGGGTACCGAGTTTTGCAGCTCAGTTCTGTCTTCCTCTTTTAGTCATCCCCATACAGGAGGAACACTCAGATGGAGAATGGTCAGGGCCTAAAGATTTTAGACACCAGTCATGGGTGTCGGTGACGGAGATGGTACCTCCACACTTAGTACATTTTTTAAAACCACTAGCTGGTTTTTCCATCTTTTAGGAAAAATGGGGCCTAATGCCCAAAATGGTGCCTAGCACCAAAAGAAAACGTTTCTGAAGAGAAACAGTTAAAATTTTCTTTTTTTTAAGAAAAGAAGAAAGAACCGACGGTATTGGTAGGTGTCGTGCAGAGGCAGGCGCGACCACAAGAAATCAAGTTTCAAGAAGAAATTTTCTGCGGTGACAGGGTATGTGTTCTGTCAGCTCTGCGGAAAAGGAAGAACTGAAGAGGGACAGTTGGAAAGGCGGGAAGGCAGCGCGCATGTGCTGAGGGATGCTCCCAAAAGCGTTCCTTTTGGACACTGGGGAGCGTTCCTGCGCAGGCTCCGTCGATACCGACGATACCCATATGTGAAGACTACATTCCTGTTTGTTCCTGGAGATATATGTCTATCCCTACACCAAGCCTCAGAAATGCACCATACCCAGATGTACGCTAGAGAGATAGCAACCTTGTTGAATACCCGGAAGAGGTCTATCACCAGACCAGAGTAACTTTTCTTCTTCAACCTCGCCATTTCAAGAGCCAAGCCGTAAGCAAGAATCGATCCACCCAAGGCCTTCGGAACAGTCCCTGAGTTAGAAGATCTTCTCGAGCCGGAAGCCGCCACAGGCAGCCCATGAGGATCCGCACTAGGTCAGCATACCACGGGCATCTTGCCAATCTGGGGTGATCAAAATGACAAGCCCTTTGTGCAGCTCTATGTGCTGCATGACCCGGCCTATTAGTGCCCATGAGGGAAAAACATACAGAAGACCCTCCACGGGCCTCCTTTGCATTAGGGCATCCAAGCCCTCTGACATCCTCTCTCTCTGTCTACTGAAAAATCGACTGGCCTTGGCCGAGGCAAACATTGCCATAAGGTCCATGACTGGTGTGCCCCAGCAGGGCACCATCTGCTCGTATACCTCCTGGTTCAGAGTCTACTCACTGGGGTCTATGTGAACTTGGCTTAGGTAGTCCGCCATCATGTTGTTATCTCCCGCTATGTGCGCAGCTGATAACGCTTGGAGATGACTTTCCGCCCAGCTGAACAGCTTCTCCACCTCCTCCTCCAAGGCTACGCTGCCCGTGCTGCCCTGTTGATTGATGTAGGCCACCGTGGTTGTATTGTCCAAAAAGACCCGGACTGCTTTCCCCTGCAAACAGCTCTGGAAATTCTGCAGCGCCAGGACCACAGCTCGCATCTCTAGGCCGTTAATCGACCAAAGAGTCTCTTGAGGGCTCTATTGTCCTTGCACAAAGTGCCCTTCACAATGGGCTCCCCAACCGGACAGACTGGCACCAGTCATCAGGGGTATCCAGTTTTGAAACTCAAGGAGCATGCCACCTTCTAGACTCCCCTGGCGAAGCCACCAATGAAGAGCTCTCTTGGTCTTCAGCGGGCATGGGAGAATCTTGGATAAGGGCTGAATCTGGTGGGACCACTCCCGGAGCAGAACTCTCTGCAACGGCCGCATGTGCACTCTCGCTCATGGGACCAGTTTAGAGTGGCTGCCATGGCTCCTGAGAGCTGCAGATAATTCCAAGCAGACGGCTCAGGCATTTCCAGAAAGTGACGCACCAGCCGTCGCAGCTCCTGAGCCCGTTGTTCCTGCAGAAAAACCTTTCCTAAGCGGATGTTGAAGCACGCTCGCAAATATTCCAGTTCCTGGGATGGAATCAACTGACTCTTGGCCACACTGACCACCCAACCAAGACTTTGAAAGAACTGTACCACCTACTGCGTTGAGCTCTTGCTCTCGTCTCTGGACTTCACCCAGATCAGCCAGTCATCAAGATACGGGTGAACGAGAACACCTTCGTTGTGGAGCGCCCACCACTACTACAACCATGACCTTTGTGAAGGTACGTAGAGCCATTGCTGATGTTCTTGTCAGATGGGAATATGCAAGTACGTCTCCGTAAGATCGAGAGATGTCAGAAATTCGCCGCTTTGAACCACTACTATGATGGACCGCAAGGTTTCCATGTGAAAATGCAGCACCCACAGAAAACAGTTCACGCCTTTGAGATTGAGAATCAGTCGAAAGGACCCTTCCTTTTTGGGCACCACAAAATAAATGGAGTAGCGACCATAACCGCATCATTCTCTGTGGACCAGCACAACAGCTCGCAGTTGCAGGAGCTGTGTTAAGGTGTCCCTTACAGCCAACACTTTGCCTCGCGCCTTGCATGGAGACCAAACAAAGATGTGGTCCACTGGACGGTCCCACTAGAGGGCATAGTCCTCCCGGATGATCTCCAGCACCCACTGGTCAGACTTAGTCTGGGCTCAGGTGGAGTAGAAATCCTGCAGCCAACCTCCTATGGGTTGAGGTCGGCTGCAGGATTTCTACTCCACCTGAGCTCAGACTACGTCTGACCAGTGGGTGCTGGAGATCATCTGGGAGGACTCTGCCCTCTAGTGGGAATGTCCAGTGGGCCACATCTTCGTTTGGTCTCCATGCAAGGTGTGAGGCAAAGTGGTAGATGTAAGGGACACCTTAACACCCCCACCTGGGCCCCCCTTGCTTCATTGTGATTTCTTGGGACCAGAGGTAGAGGTGGCACCAAAGCCTCAGCCTGCTCCTTGAAAACCTCGAAACCCCTGCCCCTGGAGGGAATTCTGCCCCTCTGGTAAAGGATAAAGCGGAAGTACGAAAACTTTTGAAATCTCGCGATTGCCCTCGAGTCAACTGTGGGGTGCGGCCCTGCTTTTGCTTATCTTCAGGCAGACATCCCCCCTTAGACTCTCTCCCAAACCATTGACCAACTTATCTAGCTCCTCTCCAAAGAGCAGCTTTCCCTTAAAGGGGAGCTTACTGAGGGAGGAACCGTCCGCCGCCCAGTTGCGAAGCCACAGGTACTGGCGAGCCAACACCACCGAGGCCATACTCTTCGAAAGCCCTCTAATGAGATCGTAGTGTCTGTCTGTTAGGTAGGCTGCCCCAACTCCAATTTGGCTGCCTCCCTGGGCATGTCCTTCCCCGGTCTTCCAGCGGAGGCAGGCCCTAACCACCCAGGCCCCCAGAGATGGAGGCCTGGAGCGAGAGGGCATTGATATCAAATGCCTGTTTCAACAGGGTGTCCAACTTCCTATCTTTGGTATCCTTGAGTGCTGCACTCCCTTTCTACAGGGATTGTCATCTTCTTTGTAACTGCCGACACCACTGTATCCACCTCAGCGGTCCGAAGCAGCTCACATTCCTGCTCTGGTAGCGAGTATAAGCATGACATGGCCCGCACCCCCCAGAGACCCGCTTCTGGCAGATCCCACTCATCCTGGATCATCTGTCAGACCACTCTATGCACAGGAACCACAAGCTGCGTCTTACAAACTGTCTGGAGCAGCGGATCGTCCAGAGCTTCATCCGCCGACGGGAGGCTAATAGGCATATTAAGGGCCTTTAAGGTTTCCGTGATGAGCGCCGGTAACTCCTCTCGATGAAAGACCCATACAATCCGTGACTGCTCCTCTTGTTCCGGAATCTCACCTTCCTCCAATTCTTGACCTTGCCAATCCAGCTCCATGTCCAAATCGTCTTCATCCAACCCCTCAGAGAATAGAGCATTCTCCTAGCCCTCCTCCAAGAACTGCGGTCTTTTATTCACTGCTACCTGTGTCTCGCTCTCCTTCGTGTCTGCTGCACTCTTAGACCCTCAATTCAGGTGCAGAGGCACAGTCCGCTGACCCCTGTGGGCACATGCAAAATGCCAGGTGCAAAAGGACAAACTCCAGTGAGAAATCACCCGGGAGCCACAACATCAACTTTCACATCTATGCAGATGACATAATGCTCTATGCACCAATCACAACCACTAACCCAACAAATAAACACCTATCAGAATGCTTCACAGAAGTATCCAGCTGGCTGCAAAAGAACAACCTATCTATCAACATAAAGAAAACAGAAGCCCTTATAGTAACAAAGGACCCAGACTTCACCCCACCTTCACACCTCAACATTGGAACCACACAAATACAAATACAACCGCACATAAAGTATCTAGGGATCATCATAGATCAAGCACTCACACTCAAGCAACAAATCAAAAAAACCACTGGAACAATATTCCACAAAGCCAAAACAGTACAACGCCTCAGACCTCTCCTTGAACCACAGGACTTCAGAACAGTGATGCAAGCCATGACACTCCCCCACCTGGACTACTGCAATATAATCTACCA
The DNA here is from genome assembly GCA_033557465.1 of Ichthyophis bannanicus. NCBI lineage: Eukaryota > Metazoa > Chordata > Amphibia > Gymnophiona > Ichthyophiidae > Ichthyophis > Ichthyophis bannanicus. The sequence continues at coordinate 1,258,500,272 of CM066032.1, read as the reverse complement.
CGGACTACCAGCCACCCACACCAACCCACTCCGAACTGCCTTAAATATCACAGCGAGGATTATCCAGAAAGCAAAAAAACGAGACCACATCACCCCTGTCCTGAGGGAGCTACACATACTCCCCCTTGAAGCAAGAACCAAATACAAAGCCGCCCTACTTACCCATAAAGCTCTCTACCAGACTCAGACCTCCCAGCTCCGCACACTCCTACCCCGACCAGCCCACAACAGAACAACCAGACAATCCTCCAACAACTCCCTCACCATCCCCCATAAACGAACCAAATGCAACCAACGGACCTGCAACAGAGCCTTCGAACTATATGCACCAACCCTCTGGAACTCTCTACCAAGTCACATCAGATGCAATGGAGACCCATCATCATTCAGGAAACAACTAAGAACCGCCCTATTCCAGGAATACCTCGGACCAGAAACAAGCACCCAAAATTAAAGCAACTGAAAATGAAAGTAAAGTAACCCCAAAATACAGAACTTCCGTCAGGAAAAAACAAATGAAATACAAGTGCAGTAAAGGCCAGGAGTTAGTTTTCCCAATTATAGCAAGTAGATATTGGATAATATACAGACCGTTGTGATTCCTGCCGCACACCCATGGGGTGAGCAGAGACAGCGGGCCTGAAGCCCTTGGTGGCTGAGCCACCCTACACCAGGTTCTACTTCTGAAGGTGGTGTCCGCGTTTCACCTCAATCAGGAGGTGGTGCTCCCCACCTCCTTCCCACCAGCCCCATGCTGACAAAGCAGCAATTGTTCTCCATACTCTGGATTGTAAGAGGGCCCCTATCCTTCTACATGCAACGTACCCAGGGCCACCGCAAAGCTTCACAGCTTTTCATTTCCTATGACCCCAGTCGCCTCAAGGCATGGCATTCCACCAAATAAGCCAGTCACCAAGAAGACTGTCGCCCAAGAAGACACCAATTTAAGTTCAGTAACTGAAGGAATCTTAAGCAAGTGCCCATCTGAAAACCGCAGTGACCACCTAGGAATATAGCCAGGTCAATCATCAATACCAGTGCTGCAAACAATGGATAAGAAGTGAAGGCTTAATATAGATTCAGTGGCACGCTAAGCTAAAAAATATTGATGGTAGGCTCTGACTCTCCCCCTTGTCTCCTTATGCTCTCATTCCATCAGTTGAATTGGAGAATTTTACTGAGCAGAACTGCAATGATTGAACTAGGCATGTGTGGGGAGGTGGGGTTAGGGAAGAAAAGTCATCTGTCCAGAGATGATCTATATGAGCTTTCAAGGTTAAGTCTAAAGGAAAGACAATTTTGCGCTTCAAGAGCTCATTCACATCTTTGGATAATTCATGTGTTGGTCCAATAAAATACACTTCAACCTGCAAAATATCCAATTTTTTTCTGGGATCAATACAAAATCTAGAATTCTATACTATTAAAATACAAGTCAATAAATAAGCTGCTGCTACCTTTTTACTGGCCTACTATATCACAAATTCAGTTAAATCTGATAGCAAGGTCTCTAGACCAACACAGCAACCAAACTACTGCCAGGAAGCATTTCAACCTAGTCTTCCCTTAGATAAGCTACTTTGCTAATTTGAAGTGCTGCTTTGTAGAACAGTATGAATTGTCCAATATTCCCTAAAAACAGTCCAAAGCAGAGTACAAAACCAAAAGATTTGTTCAAAGTAGATTTTTTTTAAAACACACCATAAACAGCAGCTTCATCTCACTGTGATTTCAGCTGCACTGGCCACTTAATGTTTATTTTAAAAAAAATGCAAAAACTAATTTTGTACAAACAGCATTATCCTAAAACGTTAAATATCAAGTAACCTGTCACCTTGTCAGGAACATGCCTGATTTCTGGACATTCTGTGGACTATACTCAATAGGCACACAATGGACTCCACCAAAAAGCAAATACCCATAAACACAATGATGAACTGTTATTTTCAAACTCTTCTCCCTCTCCAATTTGTCATCTTAATTTAGATGAATTATGGACCAAAGAAAATATTTTCTATCTCTCAGGAAGCAAAACAGTAGTAAGGTTACAAGGCACCCCCAATTTTCGGGGACCATTCCCAGATTTCATTGCCATGCCATCCTTAACTAGAAAGCAAGCAGCTATCAAATACTCCTAATGTCATGTAGAATGTAGCCAAATCTGTGCCAAAGGAAGTGGGGTCCTTCCATCCAGGAGGGATATGGTCAACCAATGATACAAAGGATTTTGGTGATGTCATCCCATAAAGGGAATGCATTCCTATCACCTAACCAGTATCCCACTGTCAAAGCAGTAAGAGTTAACCTTTAGCTTAAAAACAACTTAATATCTAATGTACTACCACAAAACACAACTACATTTAACTTCTAAAACATGGAAATTAATAAATATAAATAGTAACTAACAAAAGGAATGCTTATACTGAATTTAAATAGGCTTGCACTTAATAACAAAATGGGCAGGTTCTAGACTTTACTGGAGGGACTAAAGGAAAGCAAATTAGAAGGTAAAGTCTAATTTCACCTTCCATAGCATCCCTCCAGTACAGTCCAGACTAATGGGATGTACCAGAGCAGTACTTACTCATGGGTAGGACCTGCAAGCTTAGCCTCTAAAACATGAGCTCTGGAATTGAGCATCTGCTCTTGCCTGTACATTCAAACGGTAATGTTTTGTAAATGTATGTAAGGTCAACCACGTTGCCGTCTTACAAATGTCTGCTAGTGGCACCGGGCTAGATTCTACCCAAGAAGCTGCCTGAGCCCTAGTAGAGTGCGCTCTTAAACCCTCAGGTAGAGCCTTCTGGCACAACAAAATGGAGTGGAGGAGTAGCCTAATCGTTAAGAACACTGGTTTGAGAACCCAGAGACCAGGGTTCGATTCCCACTAGCACTCCTTGTGGCCTTGGGTAAGTCACTTAACCCTCCATTGCCTCAGAAAAATCCAAGTTATCAATGTCCCTGTTTAATGTACATTACCAGTTTTAAGTTTCAATGTAAACTGCTTTGATTGAAATGATAAAGTAGTATATAAAACCTGTTAAATAAATAAACAAACAAATAAGCAGACATTATAGCTTCTTTTAACCAAAGTGCAATAGATTCTTTTGAAGCCGCTTCTCCCTTACGCAGCTCCCCCATAAAGCAAAAATAGACATTCATTGTACTTTTCAAATAACGACGAAGAACTAAACGCATATCTAAAGTATGCAGTAGCGGATTTACTGTGTCTGGAAAGCTTGGCAAGAAAACTAATTGACTGAGATGAAACGAGGCTATGACATTAGGCAAAAAGGACAACACTGGACATAAAACAACCTTCTCCTTCAATATTAGCAGAAAATGCCCCCGACACGGTAATGCTTGTAACTCAGAATTGCAATGCACCGAACATATTGCTACTAAAAATACAACCTTTAAAGTTAGATCCTTCAAAGTAGCAGCTTTCTAAGGTTCAAACGGTGGTTCTATCAGCACAGAGCACTAAATTTAGATCCCAATATGGCACAACTGAGTGCACTGAAGGTCAGATTTGCCTTATCACACTGAGAGAACGTATAACATCAGGATGTGAAGCTAAAGTATGACCTTGAACTCGACCCCGGTAAAAAGATAAAGCCACCACTTGTACCCTTATAGAATTTATTGCAAGGCCTTTCTCCACTCCTACTTGTAAGAAAACTAAAATATCTGGAATGGAAGTTTGGAAGGCCTTTATCCTATGCTCCGAGCTCCATTGCTCAAAAATATGCCAAATTCGAATATAAGCCAAGCTCTCAAGAGTATAGAAATAACTGCTGCTGAATAGCCACGCTTTACTAAGCGAGCCCTTTCAAGAGCCAAGTTGTATGCAAGAATCAATCTATCTGATTCATGCTCACTGGTCCTTGTGACAGAAGATGTTTCCTGATGTCTCCAGGATACTCTCATCATTAGCTGGATGAGATCTGCATACCATGGTCTTCAAGGCCAATCTGATGCTACCAAAACCCCTGGACCCCTGTGTTTCTCTATCCATTGCAACACTCTTATCAATAAGCGGCCATGGAGGAAACGCATACAGAACACTCTCTGGACATGGCTGTGCAAATGTGTCCATTCCTTCAGACATCAATTCTCTTCAACTGAAAAAACGTGAACATTTGGTGTTTTTGGCCGTGGCCATTAAGTCCATCACTGAATGCCCCCATCTGCGTGCTATGCTTTGAAAGACCATCTCTTCTAGGGACCATTCTCCTGGATCAGGATGATGACTGAGAAAATCTGCCTCGACATTCTCTACTCCTGCTACATGTGCTGCTGATATGGCTAGAAGATGACGTTCTGCCTAAAGAAGCAGTGGATCTATTTCTTTGGATATTAGACTCTCTGTGCCTCTTTGTCGGTTGATGAATGCTACTGTGGTTGCAACGTCCGAAAATACTCTTACTGCTTTTCCTTTGAGACATACAAAAATGAGGAATCCTTAAAGAGTGATTTACACAATGGGAGGAGTGGCCTAGTGGTTAGGACAAGGTACTTCAGGCCGGAGGGCCGGGGGTTCAAGTCCCACCTGGGGACAGCAATCTCAGCCCAGAGGGACTGGGATTTCTAGTCCTATAGGTACTCCTTGTGGTCTTGGGCAAGCCACTTAACCCTCCATTGCCCATGTTCCCTGTAAGTATTAGCGTATGTGTGTCATATCCCCTCGTGTTAAATGTATCTCCCAATTGACCGCTTTGACCCGGTGAAAAGCGGGATATAAATACAGCTAAAATAAAATAAAAAAAAAATACATATTTGAGATCTAAAGCTGGATGGAAGGTACCTTCCTTCTTGGGTACTACGAAGTAAATGGAGTATCACCCTGAGCCTAACTGCTATAAGGGAACTGGAACTACTGCCTGAATCTGCAACAGGTGACGTAGAGTCCCTTCAACCACCCCTCTTTCTGCTGGAGCCTTACAGGGAGAAAAAATTAAGACATCCCCCCAAGAGGCCCTGCAAACTCCAAAGCATAGCTCTCGCAAATTATCTCTAGAACCCAATGGTCCGAAGTAATATGGAC